>CM053509.1:36962530-37023844 GCA_028627145.1 Eidolon dupreanum | reverse complement strand
AGCCAACAGGTACATGAAAAGATGCCCAACATCACTAATCATTAAGGAGATGCAAATCAAAACCATTATGAGAGCACCACACTCCTGTTAGAAAGACTATCCTTAAAAAGACAAGAAATAACAAGTGCTGGCAAAAATGTGAAGAAAGGGAACCCTTTTGCACTAGTTGGTGGGAATGTAAATTAGTGCAGCTACTAAGGAAAACAGTTTGAGGATACCTCAAAAAATGAAAGGTATAACTACTATATCATCCAGCAATTCCACTTCTGGGTATATATCTGAAGGAAATGAAATCACTACCTCAAAGAGATATCTGCACCCCTATGTTCACTGCAGCATTATTCACAATAGCCAAGATATCAAAATAACATAAGTGCCCATCAGCTGATGAATAGATAAAGAAAACATAATCTCTAACTCTATTTACAGATAATGAAATAGTATTTAGCCACAAAAAGGAGGAAATCCTACCATTTGCAACAACTTAGAAGGAATATGAGGGCATTATGCTAAGTGAAATAGGTCATACAGAGAAAGACAAACACTAGATGATGTTTTTACATGTGGAATCTAAAAAAGCCAAACTTATAGAAATAGGGAATGGAATGGTGGTTGCCAGAGACTGGGGAGTGTGGGAAATAAGGAGATGTCATAAAGTACAAACTTCCAGTTAGAAGATGGTAAGTCCTGGTGTTGTAATGTACAGCATGGTGACTGGTTAACTATACTATATTATACACTTGAAAGTTACTAAGAGAGATCTTAAATGTTCTCACCACACACACACACACACACACGCACACAGGTAATTATGTGAGGTGATGGGGGTGTTGACTAATCGTATTGTGGTAATTTTTTGCAATATATATGTGTATCAGATCATCACATTGTACCCCTTAAACTTACATAGTGTTATATGTCAATTATATCTCAATAAAGTTGGAGAAAATATTTTAATGCCCTTACACCTAAGAGATACTTAAATCTGAATGAGGTTCAAATTTTTTCTTTAAGAATTGATCTTCTTGCAGATTTTCCATGTGCTTGAACTTAGCTTGAGAAATAATGATTCTAAATCTGTTAGGTTTTTGAAATGTTTCTATGTTCTCATCTGGTTTCAAATAATCCTCTCGTGGTTGTCACTGCCTCCATTTTCTAGATGAGAAAACCGAGGGTCAGTGAGTTTAAGAGATTTGTTTCAAGACCTGAGGACAGAAAATGTTATTGCTGGGAACTCAGGCTGTGGGACCAGTGGCCCTGTGGTCTTTCCACAGCAAGGAGCATTCTACCCAGATGTATGAACCTGCCCTACAATACTCCGCCCCAGTGGTCGCAGAGTTTCTGCTTGAGCACCTCCAATCCTCCCACTCTCAGGTGGTAGGAGACTGTTGTGTAAGGCAGGGAGCCAGAAGAGCATCAGCTCTGAAGCAGCAGTGATGGGGACAGCAGGGGTTGGTGAATTAGTGACTTTCCCATTGGCCACTGGGTCCCATATTCTACCTGATTGCTGATGCCAAGCTGTGCTTACACCCATTGTTCCTATCCTGAAACATGTTTTCTCATCCTCCATCCCAGAGCTGCATCCAGGAACCCCAGAGCCTAGGGAAGGACCAAGGATCCCCAGAAATGGTAATAAGGTATGTCAGGAAGTCAGCTATGGAGAACTTCTCCTTCCTAAATAATAGGACAAAAACTCCCGAAGAAAAGCCCTCCTTCTCTCACTTCCTGCCTGGAACACAAATATGATACCCGAGAGTGTAGCAGTCACTTTGTAACCATGAGACAACAAGCCAATATGCAAAGGATGCAAAGTCAAAAGAGATAAAAAGGCTAGGTCTTCAAGGACACTGTGAAACTAGTTTGCCAGCATCAATACTCAACTTCCAGAAATCTTGCTATGTAAGAAATAAATACCTCCATTTGTTTAAAACACTCTAATTGGTGAGGGAATTTCCATTACTTAAGCTGAACTCTGTACTAATATAATATCCATGTAGGTAAGATAGAAATATAATTACTAATGTAATTTATTCATTCATTCCACAAGTATTTGAGTGCCCACTACATACCAGGCACTGTCCGAGGCACTAAAAGGACACACACAAGCACACACACACACACACACACACACACACACACACACACACACACCCTGACCTAGGGGCACCTGTATCCTAGTGCGGAAGAAGAGGTGATTAAGAAAATAAGTTAATGATGTATATGTTATATGATAATAAATGCTATAGCAAAACATAAAGCAAAGTACAGAATATCAGAGCTGGGAAAAAGGGAGGCAGCTTGAGTACAGTGGACTGACAGACCTCACTGAACAGGTGATATATGAGCATAGATTTGAAGGAGATAACAGTGAGCCGGGCAGATGATAGGAGAGGAGTGTTCCAGAAAGAGGGAAGAACAGCCTGCACGTGCTGACGAGGCGAGCACAGCCTTCCTGGAGGTAGGCTGTGACATTAAGTCACAGAGTTGCCCCCCAGCCCTAGGTTCTTCAACTTATTTCTCGATGACTTAAGACAAACATCTAGAGTACAGGCTCACAAGATCCTTGATAGTACGAAGTCCAATGGAATATGGGATGAGGGTCTCAAAAGGTCTTGACAGACTGGAACAATGGACTGAATGGAGGAAAATGAAATGTAACAGCAATAAATGTCGAGGGCTACACATGACATAGCAACAGCACAGCAACAGCAGCAGTGTGAGGAAAGAAAGCCCAGGAGTGTTCCATGGAAGGAAATTCAACAGAAGGATGTTCACCTGAAAAGTTAACAACACAGTCTCCATCTTCTTCTTAATGGACATGTTTTAAATGTATGCCGGCTCCACTCTCTCTGCACTAATCAGATGCCACTGTCCTCTAATCAGAGGCCAGAGTCCAAGCCAAAAAGACACAGACAAGCTGGAATCCACTCAGGGATGTGAGGCCAGGCTGAGAAGCTGAGGTGGAGCTAGGAAGGAGCCAGGGAGCTTGAAGAGTGGGCACTCAGAAGGATATGCATCTATTCTCTTACTCGTAGACATCCAGTAAGCACCTACTATGCAGCAACCACTTTGCTGGTTCTGGGAATACAGACATGCCTTTACAGAACATCCAAACAGTAATTACCTGCTGGTGGCTATCACTCTTATGAAAACAACCTTCAATGAGAAGTACACTTGACACCATGATGCATTAAGACACTAATGTGTATATGCACATATGTGTAAAACAAAAAATAAAGCTCCACAAAGCCATATTTACCTATACTAAACATGAGGCAGTCAAATGTTTTCTATTTCCTATTTTTTAAATGTGAGTTAGAGCCCACCAAATTGATTCGCTGACCTACACGTAGCTTGCCACCACTACCAGCAATGTGGAAAACACCGCACTATACCAGGATAAGTGCCACAATATAAAACAAACAGGTTCTAAGGGAGCAAAGACCAGGGATCAGGGTTGACCACCCTGAGAAGTAAGGTTTAAGACCAGAAGAGGGGCCAGGAGATATCCACATATTTTAAAAAACGGAATGATTCTATGTTGGTGATGGTTGCACAACAATGCAAATATACTTAATACCACTTAAAAATGGTTAAATTGGTAAATTTTATGTAACGTAGAATTTGCCACTACAAAAAAATTTAGACTTAAAAAATGAAAGACAGAATGGCCCACTACTGCTACCTTTAAATAGTGTAGAGTTGGGTAGCTTCAGGAATACTACGCAGCACAATAAAAGAAGGAACTACTGCCACACAGAAAAACATGGCATTTCAGTGAGTGCAAAAAAGCCAGATACAGAATGCTGACTGTATGATTCCAGTTATATGAGGCTCAAGAACAGGCAAAGCCAATATGTGGCAATAGAAGCAAAAAATGAGGGTCACCCCAGGGAGGGGAGATGGTATTGACTGGGAAGGGGCCTGGGTAACCATCCAGGGTGATAAAAGTGTTCTACAGCTTGATCTGGGTAGAAGCCACCCAGGAGTATCCGTTTGTAGAAATTCATCGAGCTGTAGACTTAAGATTTATATACTTGACTGCGTATAAGTTATACCTCAGTAGGAAGGGAAAGAAAAATTAATTTAAAAGAAAGAAAATTTAAAAAAAAAAGAAAAGAAACATGATTGAATCAGTTCTTTGGTGGAGTTTAAGTTCTAAAATCATCAAATAAGGGAAACATTGCATACAGTCAAAATTGCCTTTGTAAAGTTCTTAAATCACCCATGAAAATTTACATATATAAGCGTATACAACCCTGTAACATAATGCTTACATTCTCTAAAGTTTGAAAAACACTAGGTTCAATAAAGATCAAAAGAACAAGGAACATTGATGCCGGAGCCTACACCCATCCCAGTCTTGACAGTAACTGTCATATCGTGTTGGGAAGCATGGGAGAAAGGGAGGGAGAAATCTAAAGAATTCTGCCCACCCAGGCTTGTTCCATCCTGCTTTAGTATTAAGCCACTATAACATGTTTTATTATATAAAATCGATTTGTTTATTGTAGGGAGAATGAAATGATCTGGATTCTGAAGCAGAGAAATTAAACATAGCCATTACTCTACCTTTAGTTTCCTTTTGTTTGGCCCCAAGGAAGAAAATTAAGATGGAAACACTAGAAAGAAAGATTCCACTCAAGAGAAGAGCTTGTGAACTGAAGTGGAGGAGCTCTCTAAAGATGGATGGGCTTATAGATAGTGAGCTCTCCATCAGCAGAGGAAATGCATAAGCTGAACAGTTGTTGGACCACATGACTTTCAGAGGCCCTTTCTAGCCTGGAGCTTTTGGGCTGGCCAGATCTCCTGGCTCCCTGTCCTGGGCATGTCCCCTCAGCTCACAGCTGCTGTGACAATGAGATGTGGAGCTGGCGAGAGGCACCTGCCAGGAACTCCAGGTGGCTGTCCTAATAGAGGATTGCTCTGCCGCCCCTGAGGATTTACAGCCTCCCTTCTGAGTTATGAGAAGGCGGGTGAAGCCTATAAAAAGGAGCTGTCCAGGCTGTGCAGTACACAGGGCATCAATCAGCTACAGCCTGACCACTGGAGCAGAGTGAAGATCAGTCTGCTGGTTTCTCACCTATAAATTCTCTCTCCTGCACAGAATGAGCAGATGTGTCATATTTAAGAGGAAGGAACTTATGCCACGATTTTAATTCCAGCGATGCATGTGGCAGGTGGGGGAGAGTAAGGAGGAAATAGCTTTAAATGTAGCCTTTAGCTGGCCTCACCTCCCACCAGAGCCCCCAAACCCACCTCCCTCCAGTCCCATCCCTAAGCAAATGGTGCTGAGTGAGGAGATGAGAAAGGACCATACATCTGGGAGCAGGACTGTTGGACTGGGGTGGGGACCCAGTGTGGCCTGAACAAGGCTAAAAACACCAATGTGGAGCCATCATATCTACTTCTGGAGGCTGGGAGTGGACACACTTCTTATGTCTTTTATTGTAGTGCCAGGAAGTACTGAGGTAGGAGAGCAATGGATGGACAGAGAAGGGCCAGACCGCCCTGGACTCAGGTGCTGCACTGCACTGCACAACAGTGTGGGCACCTTTCATATCATTGCCGATGTCAATGGAATTGTGCAGTGCACAGCATAGATGGTGGCACATGGCAGTACTGCTGAATCTACATGAAAGGTCTTTCTTCTTGAGGATAGGGTGGTGGAGTGAACATTAAACCAAGAATTAGGGGACCTGGGTTCAAGTTCTAGCTTCATCTCTGACTTGCCAAGTGCCCTGGGCAAGTGCACCACTTATTTTCCACACCTTTAAAATGGTGACATTAATTTCCTGTCCTGCTGGATCTTTCTCACCAGGTCTGGTGTGTCCCTGTGGGGTTTGGGAAGTTTTAGACAGAGGGCAACTTCTACAGATGACCCTTCCAGGGTCTGTTCAGACCCCAATCACAATCCGTAGCCAGCCTTTGAAAATGACCATCCTGCCTTTTTAGGGGCCCACACCTTTCTGGGACAAAACCTGTAAGAGCTGACAGGATTTATAGCCATGCATAAGGTACTCCATAATTCCTGAACTAAAAAGCAGTACATTTGTCTGACAACCAGAGAGAACATTTGAGATTGGAACTGTCCCAGAAACCCAGGGCTATCTGTTTGCCAGTCCCAGGCAGGTGGCTACAGCTGCCAACAGCTGTGCCCACCAGGAAGAAGATCTGGGGGCAGGAGTAGCATAGAGCTCAGGCAAGCTTTCCTGGCAGAACTCCGTCTCCAACTGTTGGGAAACTCCAGAGGAGCTGGTCGCCCTCTATGAATGTGTGTGGGTTCTTCCTCTCAAATGAGGGCAACACCTCTGGCCTTCCACTCACAGTGCTTTAGAGACAATATTTTCAAAAAAAGTCATAATTTTTCAAGAATTTGGGCTTAGCCGCTGAGAGAAATAAACCAAAAGGGGGTGGGGTTGGGGTGGCACAGGAGCCTGGACTTGGCATATGGAATATACAGGTTTGAATCCCACCCCCTAATATATGCACCCCCAAAACCCCATGATCTTGGGCAGACTCTGTAAACCTATGAGCTTCAGGTCTGTCATCTGTGAAACAGAGAGGATACTACCTACTCACAGGGTAGTGTGAAGTTGAGGGAATAAGCCACGTTCCTGACATAGGTGGGCATCCAGAGGGTGGCTGACCTTGTCAAAAAGCTTCAGACCACTTTACTTATGAGATTAGGGATGGTGTTTACTTCTCAGGTAGGAAAAGGGAAATAGCCATTCAACATGAGGACCACAGAGCGAAAGAAACATCTTTTGGGTTTGTTTTTTAACTCTCTGTCCTCCCTCCCCATCTCCCTTTCCCATTACCTCTGTCCTCCCCTAGCTCACTCTGGTTGTCCTCTGGCCTCTCCTGTTCCCTTGATAAGCCCTCTTAGGGCTGCCTCTTCCCTTTTCTCAGTCTTTTTGTCTCTTTCCTTTCCTTTTTCCTTTCCCCACGTCTCCTGTCTCTCGGGCTCAGAGTAGTAGAGGAATTATGGGGAAGGACAGGAAGAAAAGTACCCAGCTCCCCTTTGGGAAGCATAAGGAGGGACTCAAAAGATCAAAGAAATGGTCCCTCTCCCCTGCCCCTGCATCCACACTGCAGCCTGCCAGGCCAGAGACCCCTTGCCCAGACTCAACTCTGATTAGGAATGGCCAGAGACTCCTGCACCCAGAAGAAGAGGTGTACTGAACCCAGGACAGTGCTCTAAGCAAAATGGTACCAGGGGTGGCCATGCCTGGCAGAGCAAGAGGAAGATGCCATGAAGTCCCTCTAGCTCTCCGTGTACTTACTCCCTGACTGATCTCATTCATCCTGGCTTTAAACACCATCAATACAGTGACAGCACCCAGATTTATAGCAGCAGGGCCCCTGCCCCTGAGCTCCAGATCCACATTGCCAACTGCCTGCTTGACATCCTCCCCTGGATGGTTAACAGGTTTCTCAAACTCAACATCAACAAAACAGAACCTGGTCCTCACTTGGCTTCCCCTCCCCCCTGCCCCAGGTTCACCACCATTCATACCGATGCTAGAGTCATACCAATTCCTAAGTCTTCCGCCATAGCCAATCCATTAGCAAATACTGCTGGCTCTGCCCCCAAAGTGTATCAAGCATCTCACCACTGCTCCCAGCATAATCCATACACCAGCATCTCTTAGCTTCAGAAGCTTTCTAACTTCTTCCATTCAGTCTACCCTCTACCTAGCAGCCAGGGAGAGCTTCTAAAAATACTAGTCAGATCACACTGTTCCTCTGATGTCTTCCATGCACAACCAGAATAAAATCCAAATTCCTTACTAGGTCTAGGAGACCCTCCATGATCCAGCTCCTGACCCTCTCTCTGGCTTCACGTTATATCACCCTGTCCTTGTTCTCTTTGCTCCAGCTTGATGCACCTTTCAACTATTCCTCCAGCAAGCCAAGCTCATTCCCACCTCAGGGCCTTTGCATGTACAGTTTTTTTTCTGCCTGGAAAGCTCTTTCCCCAGATCCTCATGCCTGCCTCCTTATCATCATTCAAGGCATCTCCTCTGATATGCTTTCCCTGACCCTGTCCACACACACCCCAGCAGCTCCAGCATCTGGCATGTTGCCTAGCACAGAGCAATCCTGGATGACAACCTACTGAATGAATGTATTAGTGTAAGAAGTTGTAGACTCTTACAGCTGCAAGGTGGAAAACACAACAGAGGCAGGCAAAATTGTTCCACAAGGTGTGGCTTTCCGATTCCCTGCCATCCTCTCCTCATTCCCTTGGACACACTGAGCTTGGTCATGGCCCCTGTAGCTGCACCCAATGCAGACGTCAAAGGGGCATTCTCTCTCTCACGTGGATGCTGCCTCACTGCTCCAGCCCTGCCTTTTATAGCCACTTGGTTCCAGTGAGCAGAGGTACAGTGGATCTGGGCACCTCGACAGAGGCAAACAGCTCTAGGATGACAGACCACCACTCTTACCCCTACGTGGAGAAAAAGAAACTGCCCAAGGTCAGGGCCAGTGAGAAAAAAGGAGGTTATGCCCCAAGATAACTCTGAAGGGACTCCCTATTCTACTGTCACGAGATTTCAGAAACCCTTGGTCCACACACCCTTCTCCCACTTTATTTTTACAGCTAAAGAAGAACCCTGAAGAGAGAGGAGTCTGTCTGAGGTTGCACAGCCGATAAGTAAAGCTGAAATACCCATCTGGCAGGACAAATTGTAGTGTTTTGCTCCAAACATGGTGCCTCTCAGCCTGTTTCTGGGGACAGGGGAAGGGCAGGCAGCAGCCCTGACTAGCCATGGTTGGCCTGGCCTCTGGGGAATAAAGCCTCCTGTCCTCTGGAACCCCCATTGGCAGGTAGCATGCTGCAATGGCTACCTGATGGACAAACTGCAACCTCTGAGCCAGGTTCCCCTGGCAGCTGTAATGAACTTCAGAAAATGAAGATCTGATCCTCTGTCATTCCCTGCTCATGACTCCTCCCCAGGGCCCTTCTGACAGTAAGACCAAAATCCTCTTGTTGCCTAAGAGGCCGCGTAAGCTCTTGCCTTCCCTGGCAGCCTTACCTCCGTTGGTCTTCCCCTTGCTCACCCCTCTGTACATGCAGTTCCTTCTGCCTGAAATGCTTTTCCCTTCACTCCCTTGCCTTGGAATCTGCTGTCTATCCTTCAGACTACAGTTCAAATGGTTATTTCTCTGACCCCTCCAACACTTGCCTGTCAGGCCTTTTCTTTGGAGTACTCACCACAGTGTGCGTGTGTGTGTGTGTGTGTGTGTGTGTGTGTGTGTGTGTGTGTGCAATTAATAATGATCTGATCCTGCACCATCCAATACACTAGCCACTGGCCACATGTGCTACCGAGCACTTGAAATTCAACTAGTACAAATTGAGATGGGCTATACAGATGGGCTATATAAAATACCTCATTAAGAATTTTTATATTATGTGTTGAGATGATAATATTTTGGATATATTGGATTAAATAAGATATATTATTAAAATTAATATCACCTGTTCTTTTTGCCTTTTTAATGAGGCTATTAGGAAATTTTAAATGTAGCTGCCACTGTACATCTACTGGACTGCTCTGATCTGGTCAGTGCCTGCCTCCTTCACCCCATGCCTCTCCTGCTCACCACTGTGCATTCTCATGGAGATGCCCAGGCCCCCAGCACCTTGCATAGGGTCTTGTCCATCACAGGCACTCCAGAAGCGTTTGCTAAATGATTAAACATTAGGTGGCCCATCCTATTTCAGGAAAGGGAAGTGATGTGAATAAGCCACCTGATCTCTCTGGCTTCAGCCTCCGTCCTCTCGTCACTCTCATACCCTCCCCCCAAGCAACAAGGACTCAGGCCCAGTTGTTGGACTCTAGAGGTTTGGCCAGGACCAGCAAAGCCAATGTGCAAGGAGAGGAAATGGCAGCCCTAACACTCAGTGAGGGTGAGCAAAGTCTCTCTCTCTCCCTCTCCCTCTCCCTATCTGAAATATCATTTCTCATGGTTTAGAATGAAATCCATTATTCCCAATTAACCTGCCATGAACCCACAGTACTTGCTGGCTTGCCCATAATTATTCATCCGTAGTAATAGCTAAAGTAAATTCTGGCAGTCTCAGCAAACAATGACATCTCCTTTAGGAAAACTTTCAAAGATACCACGTCCTTGGTTCCTTATCTAAATCTTCCCTGCCCCATTTTGTTCTTCTTCTTCTTATTATTATTATTATTTGTGGTTAATGCTTAATAAGAAGGCATCCCAGACGGGAATAACTCCATCCCAACACTACGTCGCTGAGCGAGACTCTGGCAGTGCTGTCCTGCACCTTCCCACCCGCAGGCAGAACAGAAGGCAGACCAGCAGAATCCTGACCATCCGGGTAAGTCACACACAGATAATTTTTGCAATTAGCAGGTCCTTCTCAGGGCCCTCTTCACCCTGACATCTTGGGAGCTGGGCTCCACAAGTCCATGGAAAGAATAAATCTTGGGTGTAATTTATTTTGGATTGTCAGATATAATTTACTAAGAAATTGTCTGCCAAAAAAAAAAAATACAGACAGAAACCTAACTTGTCATTTTAAATTAAGTGTGGATCCTTTTGGTCACCTTTCTGCTACCTAAAAAGCTACTGATTCCCCCTATAATCACAATAATGATAACTAAGGCTTGAGTCAAGAACTGGGGTGGACAATTGGGAGAGACGGGGCAGATGAAGGAAAACCTGGGGAGAGAAAAAGTGCTGAGATGCTGCCTTCTTCCTCTCAGCCTGCAGGGGTCTTTTCCAGAAGACAAAAGCTCTCAAATTCCTGCATTTTGCAGAGGAGACTGGCTAAGAAGGTGGTGGGAGGAGTTGGGAGAAGTCTATGCAAGACACTAATGACATGCTCTATTTAGGGTCGTTTCTTCCTCCCATTAACAGAGAAATGTCTCTAAAAAGGAAAGCCTTGATGGTGGACAATCTGAACTGAATCAACACAGTGACTCAAGTGGTATAAGTCCCAGCCTCCTTGCCTACTAGAAGGGTGATCTTTGGGCTTCATCTTTCTGTCTATAAAGTGGAGATCAAAACTTTCTTGCAAAGTGAGTTGGGTGGTGAGGATAAAATGAGATAATTTTTAAAAAATACCCAGTAGCTTGTGAAGTACTATACAAATGTAAAGAATTCTAATTATCATTCCTATAGAATGAGAGGGGTGGTCACAGGGGTTCTGAAAAGCCTTTGCAATGGACACTCTGGTGCCCCCACCTGCTGTGAAGGTGGACTGCTAAAGGCTCACTGCTCTTCATCCTCACCTTCCACCCACTGAAAGCTGCCTCCACTAACTAGAGCCACCTGTCCCCTTCCTGATTGATCTCAGTCAGTGACTAATACAAAAGCTTGGCCCGTTCCCATCGGGGGATCACTCCAAGTTCTGATTCAAGCTCTAGAACCTTCCCCTGTGGGACAGGCTAAGGCTAGGCTTTATCTGAGGCCACATCTTTGCACAGTTCCTTCCCCTTCCCTACCCTGTCTCCCTCCCTCTCTCTCAGGTCTCTTTCTGACAAGCCCCCAAGAATGAATCACGTGTTCTGAATCCCTGTCTCAGGCTCTGCCTTCTGAGGAAACAGCTGAAGAAGCCTCCTTCAAAGCAAAGGCTTCTGGTGCTACTGTGGCTGCTGTAAGAATCATGGTGACCACAGTGCCCAGCAGGATGCCATGACAGAAGCCAGGCAAGGAAGGAGAGCGGTCAGCTTTTTTGCCACACACCTCAGGCTGGGCTAAACAGATAACAGCTCAGCTCAAGAGGAGGCCAAAAAAGACAAAAAAACAAAAACTGAGGAGCAGAAAAGCCAGGGCTGGGAGGAGGGCTGGGCTCACACCAAGATGAGAAGCAAGGCCCTCACCTCAGACCCCTGGTCCTGCTCCTGTAACACCGGAGCTGATGTAGGATGGTGGGGAAGCCCCTGCCATCTTTTGGTTCCAAGAATGGAGAAGAATGAGGTCTGTCCAGGGTGTACGGACCCTAACCCTACACTGCCAAGTGCTCTGCACAGGGAGTGGGGGTCCCCAAAGAAGGGATGGTGAGGTGGGAGGAGAGGAACCAACACTGAGTTCTGGGTCACCCTGTCCGACCGAGTCCCTACCACTCTTACTGCCAACTCTGTTTTTCTAACCCACGCTGAGACTGCCCCCAGCAGGCTCCCCAAACTCAATCGGGGAGCAGGGTCACTACCTGCATATTCACTGCCATTTTCTCTTTCTTCCAGTCCCCCGACCTGATGCCTTCCTTCTCTCAGCTTCACACCCTTTGTCAATAGCTCCTTTCACAAGGTCGTCATTACCCACTAATTGTCCAAAATTTCATTCCCTCATCCTTCTTGGTTAAGGATTGATTTAAGGAATGAGTTCAATATCCCTGCCGTCTCCAAGTGCTTATTAATTCCCGACGCCTCCAGCTCCCCGCGCAGAGCCCTGCTCACCTCACAGTGCTTCGCCCCGCACTGATTGGTAAAGCCCTGGCTTTTAGGCCTGCAGGATGGGAGGCCTAATGTGCACTAATCTATCATTACTTCACACGGCTGGCAGAGTGATGGATGACGGCAGTGGATGGCGTGGCGAGGGAGATGGTTCTCAGCCTCCTCCATGACCAGGCTGAAGTCAGAAGTTGGCTCAGTGGGAGAATGATGGCCACCTTTGTCTAGGCAGGCAGGGGAAGCACTATCTTACAGGTGTGGAGACCCAAGACATCAGCAGGAGCCAACAAATGCCAGTGCCCCACACTGCCTCCCTCCAAGAGTCTCTCCTCGAACTGGAAGGCCACTTCGGCCTTTCCCTCATGGATGTTGCCCATTTTCTCCCCACGTCTGCTTTCCAACCTGCTCTGTAGCCTGGGAGGCAGACCTGCATGCACAGCATCAAAAGACCACCTGGCCTTCTACACCTAGTAGTGTTCAGCCAATGGGGAGCCCCGGCAGCAAATGGGAAGGAAGAGAGTAAAGTCAGGATTTATTAGACTGGACCCCTCCCTGTAGCGCCACCTCTGGCTGGCTGTGTTCTGAAGGTCCCAGCTCCTATCAGGTGACCTTACTCTCTTCCTGGCTTCTCTCTCTCCCCTAATGCTCCCCACCTCTCCCCTTCAGGTCTACGGCTGGAAACAGCCTCGCTGTCACTCACTCTAGGCACTGCACATCCCTTGGGCTTTCCCTATGCCCTGCCCACACCTTTGTAAGGAGTCCCTTTATTCAGCTCTCCTTAAATTACCCAACTTGAGTGTGCCATCCATTTCCTGCTGGAACTCTATGAAGAACTCTGACCAATACATCTCATTTTACTAATGAGGAAACTGAGGCTAGAGAAGACCAGGGCTTTCCCTAGCTCACATAATGAGTTTATGGCAGGGCTGGCTCCAGAACTCAAGTATTCTGTCTAATAAGATTTTGCCCACCTGCCTTTCTGCATTCTTTTTCTGTCCCTGCCTGACCACAGTACACATCTGTTTTTATTTGAGCCATAGAAGGACGAGCATTTATTTGGGCCACACCACGAGCACCGGTGCCACTGGGGCTCATAGAACCTGCCCCTGCCAGAGATGGTAACATCAACCCAAGGCTAACGCTTCCTTCCTCAGCACTTTCCAGATGTTAGGACAGCCTCCTCCGGGCTGCTCTGTGGCCTGGGACACAGTTTTTATATCTGCCCCTCAGTTCACAGTGTACCTCGTATTGAAAATACTGAGCCTCAGGTGACTTCCATAATCAAATCCCAAATGAATCAATAGATCGGGGTTCACATTTCTACCAAAAGCTTCTCTTTTTATATGCCTTTCATTACGGAAGATGATTATTCAGTCAATAAATTTCTATCCCAGCTTTTCCTATGGGCCAGGGACTAGGCTGGGCACTAGAGTTAGTCTAGTGGGAGATGTAAACAGCCAACTGCAATTAAGGGTGGAATGAAGTAACATCTACAAAGCCGAGGATGAATTACTGACTCTCCACTCCCCTGCAACCGCCCCTCTGGAGACCGGTGAGATCCAGAGGGACAACTCCAAGCCCCGTGAGCTGCTCAGAAAGGGCCTAACCTTTCTTCCTGCTGAGACCCACAGGAGCCCTCACACTTCAGGGGAAAGACCCTGGCCACCTGCTTCCTGCAGAGATCACCCTTGAACAGTTTGCCACAAATTAACAGCCCATCCCAGCAGATCAAATCAGTATTACCTTCAATTGCCAGAGGCCTCTCCTCCAGAACAGTCTTCAAAGGGGCTGACCACACGCTCTCCTTCAGCCTGAGACACATGTGTGGCTGTGCACTCTCCCTGGGACAGGATCTTCTCTTTGGGCTTCTGGGCATTCGGTGATGTGTCACCTGCTCAGGGCTTTGTGGTCTATTCTTGGCACTTCATTATATCCCACAGGGATTGGGAACCCAAGAAAACTGCCAAGGCCACATTTATCTGGCCTGAATCCAAAAGTCATCAATAAATCCTATTTCTACTGCCACCATGAGATGGAACAAACAATCATCCAAAAGGCTCCCAAAGGTAAAAATGAGGCCAGAGATTGGAAAGGGGCTGGCAGGAGAGAGAGATAGGGTTGCTCTGTTACAGACCTCTTGGAACTTCCCCATCCTACCCCTCTCAAGAGGGGAATGAAGCATGGGTCTATGTCCGAATCAAGAGAAAACTGGCCCAGTGAATTGAGACATAGTATATGGAAAAATCTTTGGGCTAGGAATTGAAAGACCTGGATCTTACCTAAGCCTGCCACTGAGCTTCTCCTTATCCTGGCCTCTGTATAAAAGGAGGGATTGGATCAGATGAGCCTTAGTGCTCTAAGTGATGTAACTGTGCATTTTTCCAGGGAAAAGGAAGAGCAGTAGCCTGAGACCTGGTACTCCACTCTGAACAATGAGAATTCCGTAATGCTCTTCCTGAAAGAAAGCCATAGGGAGGAAACCCAGCTTAGCCCCAACCCACGGGCCTCCCTTGGCTGTTGGAAGAAGCTGCTCTGAAAAGGTGACCCAGCTCATCCCAAAAGGAATCAAAGCCCCCAATGCCTGGCAGATGCCTCCTCTTCCAGCTTCCTCTCCTTTCTCTAGGCCATCCTCTTTTCGAGCTTGAATTATCTAGAACTGCACTGTTTGATCTGATAGCCACATGTGACTATTTAAACCTCAGTTAATCAAAATCAAATAAAATTTAAAACTCAGACTCAGTCACGCTAGCCAAATTTCATATGTTCGATGGCCACACGTGGTCAGTGACTACCATATTGGACAGAGCATATATAGGAACATTTCCATCATGCAGAATGTTCTTTTGGACAATGCTAGTCTAAAAGCTAACCTTTATTTTTGCAAAGTGCTTCCCCTAGCTTCCCTAATTCTTTCCTGCTGTGGAGTTAGCCCACTTTCTCCAGTCCATGGGGTGGGAGTTTCCGTCTGCCTGAGAGATGGTCCTGGACACTTTTGTCACCCATCAGAACCTGAGAAGGATATGGTCAAGCTAACAACCATGAGCATCTGAGAGAAGTTACTCACAGACATTAAGTTTTAAGAAATAACAGCGATCACTGACCATCCCTTAGCCAGCCACCTCTTTCTTCCTCGTTGATCTGTCCCTTGCTAATTTCCACTCTTCAAGGATGTTAAACTTTGGGAGGGGACAGAGGACAAAGAACCAGGGAACATTTATGGAGCCAGGATTTGATGTGACTAAAAGGAGCCCAGAAAACCCCAGCAACTATTTTGGAGTCCTCCATCTTCCCAGGAATTATTCATATAAATGGCTGAGGAAATCCCTGCAAGGGGTTAAAAGCCAAGAAAATACCTTCTCTGATAGCACAGAAGCCTGGCAGAGGTGGGGGTGGGATAGTGGGAACTAGACAGCTAAATGGGTTATCCAGAAATTACAAGAGGCTTTTAAAAGTAGAAAACTTAACATATGTCAAGCCTATAATGTATAGACAATAATTATTTTCCACTGAATGTTTTTGTATTTAATTTTGTGGTGACTATCTCCTTTTACATCATGTATTCAGCAATCACTCTTCTCCTTGCTTAATATGCACAGTAATCTTTCTCCTCCTGTGTCACATATTCAATAATTTCTCTCCTCTGGTTCCAGGGCGGGTGAGATGTGGGGAATGTCACATTTTAAATTAGTAACAGTTGTGTTTTTGTTTTTCAATTTTACCTCTACTGATGTCTTGTAAATATCATGAGCTCCAAAAAGCAACATGGAGTACTCTGTCTACCATGGTCCCCAACTCAGAGACCTTTTTAATTTATTGAGGTGACATTACTTAATGAAATTATGTAGGTTTTGAGTGTATAATTCTATAATATATCTGTATATTGCATTGTGTGTTCACCACCCAAAGTTAAATTTCTTTCCACCACCATATATTTGACCCCTTTTCCCTTATCTACCTCCCCCACCAAGAGACCTTTCTGAGGGTTTTTCTCTGAGGACGGGATGTGCTTCAGGAACCTAATGGGCCAGAGAAGGGAACTCTGAGCAACTGCCAGTCCAATCCCTGTCAATGGAGGACATGAAATTCTTTCTATTAACACTTGCTTGGGGTAGGTTGCACCCCAAGGTTCATTTAGACCACCACCAATTCTTTCTATGTTCTTATCTGTGAGACCTCTATGCCCAAATTCCCGGAAGTTGCCTTTGCTTCTCCTTTGGATGTGAGGAAGTGGAAAGCAGTCAGGGAAGCAATGCCAGGACCTGAGGGAGGCAAGTGAGGCACCTAAAGGATAAAAATTTAAGGAGGTGCTGGCTCTCAGGGCCTGCAAGCTCAGGGTTGACACCTGAGAGCCAGTACTTCTTCAACTTTTTCAGCCCTAAGTTCTTTGTTTGCTTCACACAGGCCCTGCCCTTCTGAAGGACCAACCGCTTGTAGGTCTGGGAGTCAGAACCAGGAGAGAAAAATGGGAAGTGGGAAGACTCAACAGCAAGAAGAACAAGTGACTCAGGAAGGCAGTTCATTAAAATGCTTCAAGGGACTCTGAACTGCCAGTGTTTTGTTTTTTTTGTTTTTGTTTTGTTTTGTTTTGTTTTTGTTTTTGTTTTTTTAAGACAGAGAAGAATTTAGCAAGAAATCAATCAACACACATGCTGATAACTTATTCCTTGACAAAAAAAAGAAACAAAACCCCATAAATTTCTACAGCCTTTGGGCAGCCAGTGTCTACTGCCACTAATTAATTCTCCAGAACTTTCACTCTACAGATATCTCAAAACATGGTCTATCTGTCAGCCCTGAAGGTACTGCCAGCACCTGCCATAGGGGGTTGTTGGTGATTCTAGAATCTGTGCCATACAAGACAAAAGGGGAACAGAGGGGCACACAGCAAGCTTGGGGAGCTTCAGCGCCAGGCTCCCCCATCTTGACCTGCTCTGCTACCATATTCCTGCACCTGTTTCAGCCAAGAGGAACAGCATGGAAGAACACTGAACAGTGTGTGACACACAATTGGACACACACACGCACACACACACACAATTCTTGCCTCAGTTTCCCCAAACCCAAAATAAAGAGATTGTATTCAATCCAATTTCAGATTCCTGAACACATGTTACCCTGCTAGGCATTAAAGCCATGTAGATCCTTATCTAGTCTATAGACTCCTTGAGGGCAAGGACTGAGTCTTATTCGTTCTGTCCCCTCATCACTCCAATGCATTGCACCTAACACTGTTTCATATATGAAACATGCTCAATAAAGCTCTGCTGGATTGCCCTGCTCCTACTCTCCTGGTCCTGGAGATGGACAAGGGAAGGGTTTCCCAAGCCTTCACTGCTGGGGTTCTATGCCCTGGGAACCTCACTCCTGAATGTCCCTTCTGTCTGCCAATAGCACAAGCTCATTAGTATCACCCCAAAGGAGCAAAAAGGGACATGAAACTTGATCCTGTAAAGTTAGCTTCACATGTGAAAACTCCAGATTAAAACCCCAGAGAGTCTATAGGTTGCAGGCATCTTCTATAACAGGGGTCCCCAATCCCCGGGCTGCAGACTGGTACCAGTCCATGGCCTGTTAGGAACCAGGCCACACAGCAGGAGGTGAGCTGCGGGGCTAGCCAGCAAAGCTTACCTGTATTTGCAGCCACTCCTCAGAGCTAGCATCACCACCTCAGCTCCACCTCAGATCATCAGCTATTAGATTCTCGTAGTAGCACCAGTCCCTGGTGTCAAAAAGTTTGGGAACCATTGTTCTAATAACCTGAGCGCCAGAGGAACAAGCAAGCTAGTGTCAGCTGTGACCCTTCCCTGACTCAATTATTCTGAGAGAATGTGAAGGAGCCAGAACATTCCCAATTTCAGAGCAAATAAGCAGGTGGTGTAGTGCCAGGTAGCAGCACCCTCGGTTGAGACCTGAGGTGTGTCTTACCTTCCTGAGTGGCCTGCTTGGAAAGATGTCTTGATGGGAGGCAGGCCCTCAATGTCCCTTCTTGGAGCACCTGCAACCCACCCAAACAATCCCTCCCCAAGCCACAAAGAGCAGAAAGGGGATGCTTTTCTGCTTCACAGTGAGCCCTTCCCGGAAGCCCTCAGTCACCTCACAGGTAGGAGACTGTGTCTCATCCTCCTCCTCAGCATGGCTTGTAGTTTCCTTCTATATTCATTTTTTTTTCTGCTTCCTCAAACAGTATGTGCCTAGAATGAATACCAGGCTCTCTCTGGCAGGAAAAAAAAAAGAGCATGGAGGGGAAATGTGAGAGCAGTAATCCATTGTAACACTTTAGGGGAAACTGCAAGCAATTTCCATTCTATTGATCCTCCCTGGGCATCAAAGCCACACTGAGTTTATTTGGAAAATTAAATTCTGTAGCGTGTAGCATGAAGGGCCTCTAGTTAAGTTGTCTAGCTCTACGGCCACAATTTAATTACGATCTCATTCTGACTCTCCATTTAAATAGAGTAGAGGAACTGGGTGCTGCAGAGACTCCCTGGTTCCAGCCCCTGCCTGGCAATAGTGCTGGATCCCACCTCTCAGCGGAAGGGCCACCTGAATCTCAGTCACCCTCAGCTGAGCACTCATCCCCTACTCAGGCTGATGCTCACTTACATTTTAGCATATGTGACACAATGTATTCATTAAAAAGTAAATGTTTACTAAATTAACCTAATTTGTGGAGTTTGCCCCCTGTCCAAAGGTAAGATTTTTTTATTTTAACAAACATTGTTATTATTAGAAATAAAGTAACATATTACTGAGGCACAAATTGGATACAACGTGTTAGATATAGTAAGTGCTCATTTAAGGTTGTGTATAGGTTCTGCGACTATAAGTGAAACAAAATCAATTTTATCATGAACTAATTGATATAAATAAGAGTTGTTATGCTATGGCATCTCATCATTGTAATGAAACCAAGTTGTTCTAGGACCTGCTGTATTCATTTGGGGGAGAAGCTAAGAATCGAAGTCTATCTGATTCCAGAGTTGTGTGTGGTTCTCAGGCTTTGGAGCTTCACAGACAAGTAAAATTTATGCACAGTGGTGTATATTCACATGCATACATGCACACACATATACATTAAAGAGTCTGACAGTTTGGCACATTTTTTATCTAGCCACATTAAGACTCTGCCATCATTTTCTATTATCTTCTACTATCATCCCAATTTCATGAGCACCTACAGAGATGTAAGATGAAAGCCTTAGAATAAAGAATAAGTCCTTAATAGTGTATAAGTTTATCTTCATGAAAAACTCACTACATTGTTCTCATTTTCCCAATCTCTTCTATGAAAACTTGGTCACAGTCTAGCACAGGTCCAAAGACCACCCTTACGAACTACTGCCATAGGCTGATTTTTTTAAATTAATTTTTATTAAGAGCTGATACTGGGAGAGGGGTATGGTCTCTGCCTGCTGTTCATCAGCACAGGCAATGGAGAGCAGAGCTCACTTTCACAATAGTCCAAAGAAATCTACCTTTCATCCTTTGGGTTCCTCCAGTGCTGACCTGCTTGCCCCCAAACAAGCAGAGTTCCACTGAAGTTCTCCTGGAGGAATGACCTCTTAGGCAACCATCCAGGCCTCCTTCCCTAAGCCTCACAAAACCAGCACAGAGACTGACACATGGTAGAATCTTACTTAGCAGTTGCTGAATTCCATTGAAAGTCACTGGGAGGCCCCCTTACCCACAGAGGAACCCCCTGCTATACCCCAGCCTCCTCTTCTGCAAGGCAGCCCCTCCAAGGACAGCCAACATGCAGAATAGGGAGGGAGGCAGACATGCCTTTCAATGACCTCAGAAACAAGGCAAATAGTATCTGCCATTCCTCAACCTCTCTCCCCATGAGCTTGCTCCCCAGACACAGTGGCCCTGAGATTCCTCTGAAAAAAGTAAATTTCCCACCCATGGTAGGTGATAAGGGTGAGAGGGAATGGCAGATAGAGCCACGGTGCTTGATCCACCAGGCTCACTCTAGAGGGAACATCAGCAGTATTTGACAAGCTGACCGGCTCTCCTGAGAATGAACCATCATTAAGCCAAGTGGGAAATCATTACCTGATCTATAAACGATTACACAGAAGTAGGTACTGTCACTGCCTTCTGAGGAGTTTGCAGAATTGGGATTTTAAACAGAGCTGCAAACTGGTGCAACACTCAGCTCGCTGGAGCAGCTGGTGTACTATTCACAGGGGAAAAAAAGCAGGAGTTAAGGCACTTTATGAGCTCAGGGGAAAAGGAAAAGTCTCAGGGACTCTGGCTATCAAAGGATTCCAGACCATTGATGGTGTCAACCGAAAACTTAACTCAAAAGAAAACATAAGTATTCAGATTTTCTACCTGACAGTTTGGAGGCCTACAACTCCATGTGGTCTTTCCACTGGCAAAATAAACGGACCAGAGTCAGAGCTGCAGGCAACTCAGGTCACGGTCATTTACAAAGACACTTCTTTGACAAAGATGGAGACTCAGGTTCAGCCTACCCAGATGAAGTTATTGTGGAAGAGGGGAGCTGAAAACATCCATAGGTACCCCTCCCTGGCCCATCACTGGGAGAATGGAGGAGTAACAGTTGTTGAAAACACACTATAGAGAACTCAGCATCAGTAAGGAACTACGTACGTACTGGATGTACGCTATGGTGGATCCAGAACCATGGTGTTGCATGAGAAAAGTTGGGAACAGGTTTGTGACACAGTAAAATATATGTAAATGTAAAACATACATAGAATGACACTACATATTTTATAGTGATACATGTATATTTTAGAACATATTCCAAACACGTTAGAGTAGGGTAACTATGGGGGAGGGTAATGAGATTGAGGGTGGAGGAAGGAAAAATTACACAAAGGCCATACAAACTCTAATGGTGACAATAAGCTATTAACTGAGTGTAATTAACTCAATTCTCTACGCCTACAGTCCACAAAGAAGGAAAGAAAAGAAACAAACTGAGGTCCAGAGAGCTGAAGACAGGGCTTCTCAAACTTTAATGTGCATACAATTATCCTGGGGATCCTGTTAAAATGCAGGTTCTGAGTTGTAGGGCTGTGGTGTGGCCTGAGGTTCTACATTGCTAACAAGCTCCCCGGTGACACAAATTCTGCAAGTTGGTCCATGGACCTCACTTTGAGCTGCACGGGCTTAAGAGATTTACCCAAGATAAAAAATGAAGAGCAAAGTACAAGTAAGAGCTTACATGTCCAATAATTTCAAAATAATTATGCTGCATGAAAGCAGACAAAAAAGAGTGCATTATCATAATGTATGCTTCCATTTATATAAACTTCTAAAATATGCATATTAATCCATAATGACAAAAGACAGATCAGTGGCTGCCTGGACATGAGGCTAGGAGGACAGGTGGATTACAAAGGAAACTTCTGGGGATAATGGATATATTCACTATCTTGATTATGGTGATGGGTTTTCCAGGTGTATACATGTCAACTCATCAAACTGTACACTTCAGATATGTGCATTTTACTGTACATCGGTTATACCTCAACAAAATTGAAAACAAACAAAAAAGGGTCTGTGTCCTTCCTGCCCACCCATCCCACACCGAAGATGCCCTATCTGCATTTCCAGCTGCGTGGAACAGTTTTTTAGCTAGTCAATGCTCTCCATGGCTGGAACTCATCCCTTTGTCTTCTCCACAGCTCCCGCTGTAGGCCAGGGGCCACCACCTCACCCCAGGCCTGCTTAGGAATCTGTGCTCCAATTCTACCTTTGTCTTCCTTTCCTCATCCATTCACCTCCTACACTCAACACTTTAAAATCCCTCAAGACAAAAGGATATGAAGACCAAAAAGCACACCCTGCCCTAGTTGTCTCCCATCAATTCGTCCCAACCCCTCCTAGCACCCCTCTCGTCTCATTCTTCACCCTTGCCACACTGACTTTCTTTTGTTCTCCCAAAGCACTTGGGATCTCTGTCTATAATGTTTACCCCTCTGCCTCCACCCCTTTGCCTGGTGAACTTCTACACATCCACCAGTCCCAGCTCAGGTGTCCCTTCCTCATAGTCTCCCCTGACCATCCCCTAGCCCAGGCTCCTTTGCTCTATACTTTCCTAGAATCATGTTCCTTCCCTTTCAAGAACAAACTCTGATCAGTCACCATGCATTGACCGACATGCGTGTTTGATCCAGGTTTATGTCTTTCTCTGTATCATATGCTCCGGGGGGTGGGGGGGGTGAGAGGGGGCTTGCTTCTACCTTGCTCACCACTCTACTCAACACCTTGTACTGTGCCTGACACACAGGATATGCTGCATAAATACTCGGTTGTTGAGGAAACATTTAGTGAACATTCCAAAACGGTCTCTGGCCATCCCTAGGCAAAGACATTCTTAGGATTGGGACAGTGACTCATTTATAACCCCTCTCCTGTCCTGCCCTGCTCCCTGCCAGTCCCCACCGCCTCGAGTTCTACAGAGAAGATCTGAACCTTGCCTCCACCAGAAATAGAAGTAATCTAAAAGTTCTCCCTCGACTATAACCTGATCCTTAACCTTCCTTTCAAAGCACACTTTGTATAATATAAACAGCACATTTGCTTTTGTGGGCTTTTTTCTTTCTACAGTTTCAACATCATTGTGTTTGGATAGAATCATTTCCTTTCTGGGCTTGTATCCCAAACTCTGGCAGTGCTGGTGAAAGTAGAAAAATACATTTGAGATGACAATCTGGACCTAAACAAAAGTTACCTAGCCTCAAAACTCGCTCCCAGCCAGGGGCAAAGACTCAGGGACCAGAGGATGCCACCCCAAAGAGAGGGAGGTGGCTAGGGGAGGGGCCAGGAGCAGAGACACCAGGAGAGAAATGGGTGCCTCACAGGAAGCAAAGGTCAACAGCTAGTCATGAGGTAGACCAGCTTACTGGAAACAGAGCTCAGCAGTGGGGCCTTGGAAGAGCCCTGGGATTAAAGAGGCAGGGCTCAAAGCATTGGGCAAAGAGCCAGGCATTGAGAGACCCAGAGGGCCTAGATTAACCCCCAGCAGTCCCCCAAGCTGCCATCGTCCCTGCTCTTCTCTCTGCCATAGCACACCCCCCCTCCCCATTAGTTCCTCTGGTCACTTCTCTGCCCAAATCTTATCCAGGTATCAGGACCAACCTCAGCAGCTACCTGGGTTTTAAGAAGAGGAGCAGTCAGCAGTAGCTTTTATCCACTCTGCCCCTGGACTATGTAGTGGTCCTCCCTCTCGAGCTGGTACCTGAAGATCCAGAGGGTGGCAATGCTGTGGTCATTCCTTCTCTTCCCAAGCCATCAGAATTGGCTTCTATGGTAAAAGAACTGGCATCATTCTCTGAAGGCTTCTAGGTTACCGAAGTGGGCTTCCATAAAGGATGCTGGGAGACAGGGAGAAGGCCAGGTAGCTACACATAATAGGAGATCATCCTCGAGAAAAGGCATGGACTACATGGTATATATCTACTTATGGGTATACTCTCTGTCTCCCTCATTAAGTTCACAGAGCTAGTGATGGCTGAGCTAGGGCTTAAACCAGAAGCAACACTTTGAAGTTAATCCCATCTTCATTGTAATCCTTGCTTTGCCACCTACCAGCTGTGTGACGTTGGGCAAGTTACTTACCCTCTCTGAGCTCCAGTTTTCTCTTTTAACATATGCATTCATTACTATCTATCTCACAAGGTATAAGGGAGAATGAAACAAGATAAAATATATGAAAGTGCTGGTACATAGAAAAAAGTTAATAAATATTTGTTTCTTCTTTCCAATTCCAAATCCTAAAACATATTTTAGGGGGCAATTCCAACACGAAGGTTGCAAAGGATTTTTCGGTGAAAAAGGAAGCACATTCTCGAAAAAGGGGAATCTAGGAACATGTCTGGTACTTCTCTGTCTTCAGCCACCCGGGCACTGAAGCTTCTTCTTTCCCCTCCCTCTCTCCCTCTCGCTATGACAAGACAGAGAGAACAGGTCCTCCCAGGTCTCTGTCACCTCCTCTGCATGCACAGAAATCTATTCATTGTCCACTAGGGCACACCCAACTGCTGTACATGATTCAGTGGCTGAGTAAGACCTGCCCCTGAAGGTAGATGTCCATCAACAACCCACGACTGGCCACAGCTATAGTTTCACAATCAGGGACAAGCTGGGAAGGAAGCTCTCCTCACATCCCAATCTCCAGTTCCCACAGGAAGACTCCAAGTGGACTTAATGAAATTAGAGCAATCTTGTGTACTTACGTGCAAAACACTTCTTCTCCCACCTATTATTCATTTCCCCCCACCTGAAGCCCTGACAGGGGGTCACTGGAGCAGTCATCAGCCTCATTTTACAGGGAGGAAAATCACAAAAGATTGTCCAGGTCATGGGTCTCAATCTCAACAGACCAGAGCCCAGTCTTCTGTCCACCTCCATGTCCTATTCCAGAACCTTTTACACTGAGCCCTACACGCTCCCTGAGGACCTCCAGCCAGAATCAGACCTAAGCTTCCCTGTATCAATGTCAATTTTATGACATTTTGACAACTGAGCCGCAGTTATGTAAAAGAATGCCCTTGCCTTTAGGAAATGCACATTGAAATGTTTAGAGGTAAAGGAATATCGTGTCTCAACTATCAAACAGTTTAGATACACACACACAGCAGCGGGGTTCTCAGCCTTGGCACTATTGACATTTGGGGCTGGATAATTCCATGCTGGGCGGTGGAGAGGAGAAGGAGAGGGACTGTCCTGTTCATCCTAGGATGTTTAGCCACATCCCTGGCCTCTACCCACTAGATGCCAGGAGCGCCCATCCCCCACTCAAGTGTGACAACAAAATTGTCTCCAGACATTGCCAAATGGGGGCAAAATCACTTCCTGGTGAGAGAGAGAGAGAGAGAGAGAGAGAGAGCGCGCGTGTGCGCAAATGTGGTCAAATGTTAACCCTAACTTTTGTAATTTTCCTATAAGTCTGACATAATTCCCAAATAAAAGTTTTAAAAAATAATTCTATGAGCACCCACAATCTTTGGGGAAAAAAAAAAAAAAGAAAGAAAGAGGAAAGAAGACCTTGCCATGTTACCAGCTATCTCTGCCCCAAAGCCCCAAATCCCTCTGCTTATAAGTCATGGCTCCCAGAACTGCCAGCATCCACATGTGTCAGAGCCTGCTCGACCTTCCAAACACATGTGCGCACTAAAGCCTCAGGCTGTGAGGAAGGTGCTGGAACACCCACTGGACAGAAGGGGAGCTCAAGGCTGGGAGGGAGGGGCTGATGTGCCCCAAGACTTAAGCACAGTGTGCGCCTCCAGGCCCTGCTTCTCACCTCCACTGATCTGCCCTTTGCTCCCCAGCAAACGCAGAGGAGCACTGGGCTTCTCCGAGCCTCCAAGCACCGTGAGGGCTCCCATGCAAAAAACAGAATATTAACCACACATGTGTTTTTCTTTATCTTCATTTCCCAAGGGATGTCACTGGGCTGGGCAAAGTTGCTTTTTAGATGTTTCCAAGTCAGCAGATTTTGCCTCTTGCCTTTGCCTTACAATCTGTGATTATTCTAAGTCAAACTGGCTAGCTGCCATAAAGAGAAAATTAGTTATCCAGGGGGGAAATATCCTGAACTTTCAAATAAATAAATAAATAAATAAACATGCAAACAAATAAGATAAGGAAAGCTGTGGGGTTGGGTAGGAATGGGAAAAGAGAAAAAGTAATTGCACAAATGCAAATTAGAATTATTTAAAAATTAAAAGTTACTCTAAATTATTTAACCTAATTACCACCCAGCTCTCCTAGGGAGACAATCACTTGTATTCAGTGGAGCGGGAAGGATTAAGCAGGATCCTCAGGGACTAAAGAGGGGAGGCCAAGAGAATCAAAGTCTCAAAACACCTGTCTCCCAGGGGCTGAGAAATAGGTGGGCTATGGCACAAATGATAGTGAGAAGGGAAAGTATGAGAAACATAATTAATGTAGGTATCACATTTCATGGTTTACAAAGCATTTTCTCATTTTTATTTAATCCTCATACCCACCCAAGGGCCTGCATTGCCAACGTGGAGATGCTAGGGCCCAGGGTCACAAAGCAAGTAAGCAGTAAACTCAGGCCTGGAGCCCTGCTCCTGCACCAAAGCCTGTGAGGTCCTTTCCCTGTCCCTGCTCTGCTGAACCAGCTTCCAGGAGGACAGTGGGAAGGGACAGTAGGAGCAGGGGGCCTCTGGAGTCAGACCAACCCGGGTTCTGACTCTGCCTCTGCTGCTTCCCAGCTAAGTTGTCTTGAGTTTTCACTGAGCCTATTCTTCAAGCAGAAGAGGGGGATGATACTTATCTCAAGGGACTGTTAAGAGATTTGCAGGAGACATGTATGTAAGGCACCTGGCACTTAGCAGGCGCTCAGTGAATGGAAGCAATGGGGAAGATGAGGAGCTTTAGATCTCTATTCTACCCCTGACCTGGTAGCCCCAACCAGACTGCATACTGGAATCCTCAGGAAACTTTTTAAATTCCTGAAGCCCAAATGGGCTCTCAGAACAATCAAACCAGAAGCTCAGCATGTTTAAGGCTCTCTGGGTAAGTCCAATGTGCAGCCATGGTCAAGGCCCTTTATGCTAATCTGCCTCCATTTAGGATATAACATGAAGACATAAATTACTCTGCAGCGAGAAGGATTCAGAGTAGACACAAAGTGGAACATGCTCTAGAAGGCAGATCTAAGGGAAGGTATAGAATGTCCCTCTATGGGGGTTGGTAAGAGCAGAAATGAGCCCTTTGTGACTGAGGAAGGAAAGAGGAAGAATCTGGGGAGCTATCTGGAGGTCCTGCCCCCCAACATGTATGTGACCAAACCAAGCAAAGTCCTTGGTAAGCAGAATGGGCCAGGAGTAGGGGAAGAGGGGTGGTGAGGTCATGCACACCATCCTGCGTATGACTCCATTCACTGGCCCCAAAAGGCACACTGAGATTCACAATACACCCTGGTAGGACCTGGGCACTACTGAGAGCTTCAATTTCCTTTCCATTAATCCAGGAAGGGTCTAATTTGCATGCTGTTTGCATAAATTTGCTTGTTTCAATTCAAGAAACACCCCAATACCAAGCAAGTGAGATAAAATAAATTGGTTTATTTATTGTCCCTCCTGCTGTAATTGTATTCCAACATAACATCATGGAGTATTCACAGGGGAGGTTTTAACACTGCAGCCTGGAGAGCACCTGTAAGGGAATGAAGACACAGCCGGGCTGGACTTCCAGGGACAGAGGAAAGGTAGTTTTCTCCCCTCATTCAGGCCAGGGGTAAGATGGAAGACGGCCTCAGAAGGAACACCAGAGCTTTCACTGTCTTAATTGTACCCTTGAAACATAAAACTCTATTTTGCTGTCCTGTCCTGCAGCAGAGACCACAGTCCTGTCTGAGCCAGGCTGGAGGGAGGCCTGCTCTTCAGAACAGGCATTTAATTCATATAGACACACTGTCAAGGCCAAGACACAAAAGATTCAGCTTTTAAGGTCCCTCCTGACTCAAAGCTCTTACACCGGGGTTTCAACTGATGCTTTGCATCACATAGTAGAGTAGAAAAATCCATTATCTTAACAGCTGGCACCAGAATTCCTCTTAGGGAGGGAACTGTCTCTAGGGGAGGAAAAGCCTTTGATATACGTCTGTGGGACCTGGACCCTAAGAGTCCCAGGCAACCACAGAGGGAGCACCAAAGGGAAGGTGCCACGGAGAGGATGCCATAGAGCAGGTGCCATGAAAGAGGGTGCCACAGAGATGGCTGCATAGAGAAGGTACTAAAGAGAATGCCATAGAGAGGGTGCCTCAGGAAGGAAGAGTATCGTCTTTCCTCTGAGAAAAGAGAAAGGCAAGATGAAGCCTAGGAATGATGAGGGTAAGAGTCCTTGATGTCAAGATGGCTTTAGACTGAACCATCAGCCCAGTTCAGATGACCCCTATACCGCTGTCAATTCCCAGAAAACTTGAGCTCATCAGAGTGTTTCCAACAATCTCAGAGGGCAAACTCACAATGCTGGGGCAGCAGTGTTCCTCTGAGGAAGGCCATTTCCATTCCTCTGAATGACCATAATCCTAATCTCTCTCCCCTGGAAGCAGGAGAGCACTGTGCTACATCCCAGGGTGCTTCTGCTAGTACAGAACCCTGTTCCACACCCCCTCCTCCTCCCCACCCAGCCCCCCTTCACCCTGCAAGCTGAGCTATCGCTAGAGCCCATTCATAACCCTCTGTCTTCAAAGGATGCAGGGAACTTCTGTTTGTTTTCTCCTCTACTTCTTGATCCAAAGAAAGACCCAAAGGCTAAGAAATGCTGCTTCTGGAGACAATTAAATGGCTCACATCTTCTTTCACCTGGAAAGAAGCTAGCTTTGGAAATGAACATTCCTGCTTTTCATATCCTGATGAGAGGACAGTGCACTGAATCAGTAACCAGCACCACCAACTGGGTCTGTTCCACAGAGATGACAGCCTTGCCTTGCCAGAGATGCCAGTCTGATGGGGAGTTACAACTGTTATTCATGAGAGCTCCCTGCCTGATGGGAAGACACATCCCCTGACAAGGAGTTCCCTGCTTGATGCAGGATATGCATCTCCTGCCCTAGGGGAACATTCTGCTAGACAAGAAGACACAGTCCTTCCCTAAAAGACCTTTAGGCATTTTTGGTATGGAAAAACTGTTTTTTCATTCCGAAGCCAGTCTGACTCCAACATTGTGACTACATCCTCCTCAGCTGTTCATGGTCTCAGACGAAAGCAGATTTACTTGTGTTACTACAGCTGCCCCTATTCTGTACCCAATGATTCCCTTAGTTCTTTCAAATGTTTTCCACTTCATTTGTTCATTTATACAACAAAAATCTATTAAGCACCTACTATATGCCAGTCACTGTGTTAAGCACAAGAGGTACAATTTTAAGCAAAATAGGTATAGACCCTAAACTCATAGAGCTTACAGTCCTCTAGGAGAGAAATACTAATAGAATAATCACATAAACATAATAAGTACTAACTATAATCTAGTCATATTAGTTTGCTAATATATGGCTCTGTAAGTAATACCACAGATTGGGCGGTTCAAACAACAGAAATGTATTTCTTTACAGTTCTGGAGGCCAGAAGTCTAAGATCAAGGTGTTGGGGCAGCGTGTTCTTCTTCTGAGATCTCTCTCCTTGGCTTGTAGATGGCCATTTTCTTGCTCTGTCTTTACATGGTCTTTCCTCCATGTCCTATCTCTTCTTATAAGGAAACCAGTCATATTGGATTAGGACCTACCTATATGACCTCATTTTACCTTAATCACTTCTTTAAAGGTCCTATCTCCAATTAGTTATTCTGAAGTACTGGAAGTTAGGACATCAACATTTAAATTTTGGGGGGACACAATTCAGCTCATAATGATATTCTAAATAAGAAAAGTTCAGGGGCATATAACAGTGAGAGCAGATAATAGGGACCTTATCAGGGTGGGGTGGTATTAAAGACCTTTCTGAAGAAGACATTTGAGTTGTGTCTTAGCCTGAATTCTCCCAAAGATAGACCCCAAGACAAAGGCATGCATGCAGGTAGCTTATTTGGAAGGTGATCTCAGAGGGCAGGAGACAGGGACAGGAGGAGAGAGAATCAATACGAGGACACATTGCTGAGTTGGTCAATACTACAGGCAACCGGGCTCATTCTACTGGGATTCCTAGGAGCATCTCAGAAGTGTACACCCAGGAAATGAAATGGAAAAGGATTTCTCCATCACCATGGTTCCCATTAGCGAGATGGCCACACTGTACTTCTCCTGCATTTCTACATTAGTAGGTGGGTTCCCATGGGAGTCTCTCACCTCAGTGTTAGAAAGACCCTGGGACAGGAAATGAGAGGCATGTGGAATGCACCAAGGTAAGACCTATCAGATTACATCTGTGCAAAGCTGGTTAAAGCCTGTATGGAACTGATCACCAAAGCAGGGGCTGGAGTAAGATGTGAGGATGAAAGGCTATGAAGTGAGGTCCAAGAGATGTCAGTACAAGCTGTGAGCTGCAGGACGAGTAGTACTTAACCAGAGAAGGATAAGTGGCAAGAGCTTTCCAAGTAGAGGAAACAATATGTGCAAAGGTTCTGGGGAAGAAAGAAACGTAGAGAATTCAGAACACTAAAAGGCCAGTGTAGCTGGAACTCAGAGGGAGAATCAATGGTGGGAGATGAGGCTGGAAAGGCAGGCAGAGGTCAGGCCAGGCAGGCCCAAATTAAGGATTTAGAACATTATCTTAAGAGGGATGAGAGACATTGAAGAGTTTTAAGCAAGGGTAGGGAGAGCCTCATAACAAATTTGCATTTAAAAATTTTATCTACTTGGTGGAGACAGGTTTGGGATGGAAAGAATGGCTATTTTGTGACTTTCCTAAAGTATAGCATTCATCTCACCTACTTTGAAACAGGCACGAACGTGACTAAGACTAGAAACTATTCAACTATAGATGTATCATGGTTTAAAATGGTTTCCTGGGAAGGTAATGGTTAAGCAGGAGAATGGGATGCCTCCTGGGAAAGAAAGATGACTGTCCTAGTCTCCTAGTAAACATGCTAATGACAGAGCTCTGGCAATAAAGCAATGGTATTTGCTGACAGTGAGTCCTTATCTATGGAGTGCTTTCAGCAGATGTACCTGGTTCGCCTGGGTGCCTAGGATTGCTTATGTAAATAAATATGGAAATCCATAAATTTATGGAGCATGGATCCCTTTTGTCACTATGTAACTATCTAGGTGTAAAGTTGAGATGTTTCAATACCAAAATAGCTCCCTTCTGTGGAAGTAGTGTAGTCATGTACAGTTCTATAAAGACTCCATATGTAAACCTGGGCAGATCAAGTCCTGATGTGGTGAAAAAGGATTTAGTGAGCTGCTGTAATGGTCCCAGACTGTTCCCTGCTTCACTTGTGCCTCCTGTAGTCTTGAAATTATTCATAAATCTTGATATTGAATAAGGTCTCTGATTCATGAGAGTTTGGTTTGACAATTCAATGTTTTGTGTTATCTCATTATAACAATATATGCAGTTTCATCTCCAGGTTCATTAAGCGCACATTTTCTCTGCCTTTTGGACCATTGTTTCTCACAGAGCTGGTGTCTTTAGATTCCAACTATATCTATAAAGTCTCAGAAAATTCCTTTGTCCTTGACTGTGTCCTAATGGGTAGCTCAGAGTCTTATATCTTATCAGCCCAGTAGGAGTTGAACATTTCCTCTAGTAAGGACACTTTTTATTAATTTTCCCTGAGCCCCTCCCCTCAAGAAGGCCTCTAGGTTTTAAGAAATCTTGCCCACAGAACAAGTTACATTTATCAAGAATTAAAATAGTTTTTCAAACTTTAAATTAATCAAAGACATTCATAACTACCATTCAAGAGCTTCTGACCAGCATGAAACTACCTAACCATGTGAACTTGACAGCATTTCAGATAAAAGAATAGAAAAATGGTCTCAAAGTAGATAAATGTTTGATGGGGAAGGAGGGAAATTCTTTTTGAAATTTTGGAAATATTTCTTAAAGGGACCCCAGGTTGGAGACCACTGCTAGATATATTCCTTTATTCTCATTCACTTTGTCCCTCATCTACCATTTCTCTGACTGTTCACAAAGCTTTTCAACTTTCCTGTGGTTTATTTTCTCCTACCTTCACCACCTACATGATCTTAATGTCTAAAGCTCACCATGAATATTAACTTTCAAATCCCTTGTAAAATGTTAAATAACCATCTTGGGAATAACCCACTGGGTGTGACTCTGAACCCACCCACAGGCCTTTTCTCTCTCCACCTGGATGTCCTCCTAACGGCTTGGACCCCAGCAACTCCCTGTGTGGCCAGGTCAGCTTCTGGCCCCTCTATAGCAGGTATTTTCCAAAGGGGAGTGAACAAAGGGATCTATGGCTTGCATGGGGAAAAAAATGAATCTCCTATATGTATTACTTGATCTAAAAGGAGGAAATCATTTTTATAAAAACTTACTGTGCTCTGACAAGCAGCAGTACATGCATATACTTTATTAATAAATTTACATATATTGGAGTGGAGCTCAAAGCTTTTTTTTTTTGAAGAGCGATGGACAATCAAAAAAAATGTAGATGCCATTGCTAAAGTATTCTATTCTCTACTCTCTTTTCTATCTCTCCTTTCCTCCCACTCCCAGCCCTATTGCCTGGGTGTTTTTCTAGCTGCCACCTTTCTCAAATCTCCACTCTACTGCTATCTTCTTCAGACCTCTGGCTTGCTCTCCACCCAGTCTCCTGGACTTGGTGTTTCAGAGGCCCCCATATGCTGATCGGCCATCAGCTGGGCCTGGATCCTGCTCCGCAGGCCAGCCCCAGAGACTCCTACTGATTTCTGAGCCCACAGCCCAGCTCAAAGCCTAGGCCTCTACTTACATGGGTAACTGTATAGTCAAGACATACCAACAACATAAAAATATCCCTTAAATGTTGTGTAGTCCAAACTAGAGATGATCTAAATACCTACCAATAGGGTTTGGAGGGGGTCGGGGGGTGGATCTATGGTCTATTACATAGCCATTAAAACTTACATTCTCCAGAAACTTCTAATAACATGGGAACATTCTCAAGCTGTAAAAGCAGGCCTCAAAATCTATACGAAGTATAATCTCAACTGTGAAATTGTAAATATGCATTTACTAGAGGCTTTCTCTGCCTTCATTCAGTGCTTCAGCAAGTATTCGTTGTCCGGCACTGAGCTAGGTCCTGAATTATGAAATCATGGCTGACTCTGATTTTCCACTTTACAGATTTCTTGGCTTTTCTAGTTTTCTACAAAGAGCAGGCTTTACTTTTACATTTATAAAAATAGAACAGAACCAAACAGTATTTTTCTTGTGAAAACTTATACTGTGAATTTGAAAACTGTTTTGAAATCTGAATTGTATGTACAATTTTTTGGAAACATTCTCGCAACATTTTTTTACTCTATGTAAAAATCTCTAGGGGGTAACTGGGTGTTATTTCTCCTAGAGAGATGGTGGTTATTTTCCTAGATAGTTACTCTCCCTAGAAATTCAGGGATCTTACCTCCTTTCATCAGTTACCCTCCCTCGCCCTTAGTTTCAAAGCCTGCGAAAATTAGTGACTAAGCCCAAGTTAGCTAGCAAAGGGGCTGTGACACAGCATCCAACCCTCATGTCCACTGGCATCCAGACATACAAAAGGGTTGTAACCCTTACAGGAGGGAGTGAGGTTAGACATGGGCAGAACCTTCCTTTCAGTATAGTGGTTATACCAGGTAGTGGGGAGGCTCTTCAGAGGGCTCGGGAGTGGGCTGGCAGGCCTGCTTGAGCTTCCTTCTAGCCCTAAGATCCCAGGGTGCCTCTATGAAGTCTTGGGAGGAGAGGATCTTGTCGCTAAAGATTACTACCGGCAAGATTCCAAAGCGTCCCTCAAGCTCCCCGGTGCCAAACAGAAGTGTTTAGAACAAACCAGAGGCCAGCTGGCTAGGCTGTCCCTACATGCACACCTCATCTGGGAGGGGCTGTGGTCTAGACCAGAGGGACTCCATGTGACTCAGAGCCAGAAGAAAGGTCTCTGAAGGAGCAACACCAGATGTCCAATGACATGCCCAGAACAGAAGCCCTCACACCTTGAGTAATCGGCACTCATAACTCCTTGGACCCCAATGAGGTCCATACACCTCACTCATCCCACCCCAACCCCAGCTCATCCAGTCCCCTTCACCCCTTCTTCCTCCAGACCTTAGTCTCAGTATCATAGCCCCCTTCCTTCATTCTCATCTTTCCCTGCTCCCTCCTCCTCCTCCAGCCTGAGTGTGGGGCTAGAGGGGCTGTCCAAGGCTGAGGAAGAAGCCTCATCCTGCAGCTGCTCTTGACACAGGGTTAGAGAAGAAGACAGATCCAGAGGGAGAAGGAGATACCAGAAAGAAAAAGGGCACGTGAAGGCACACAGGTGTACAGGGGAGCCGAGGCCAAGTAGAGCTGTACAGAGGTGTGTACAGGATGAGAAGGTAGGTAATCTGAGGAGCTGTGAAAGCCATGGATAGAAAAGGGGCAGAAAAGGTCTTACAGACGAATTAATATTACTCTGCAACGTATGCAAACACTCCCTACCCAAACACTGTTTTTCCAAATGAAGTCTTTAATACCCTGAAATGTTTCCTATTGTTAAAAATCTGCATTCAGACCTTGCCATTAATGCCAGTGGGTGGGGTGGCTTCCCCAGTGTCCAGTAAGAGGAATGGCAGATGAGGGCCAAAGTCACTCTAAGTTCTGAGACCCTGATGAACATGCACACATGCACACACATACACACACCCATTGTAGAAACACATCACAAAAGCATGCATATGCACACACTCATATTCACCACATACATGCACAAATACAATCCATGTGCACATACCATACATGTACACATATGTGTACATATACATGTGTGTGTGCGCAGACACACACACACACACACACACGCCCTCACCACAGTCATCAGCCATTAGAGCAATCAAAGCCCAGTGCCACTTGGCAGCCCATTTGGACCCCCATGTAGTCACAATGAAATATTTAATAGCAGCGAAGAGCAATCATGCCCACAGTGAGTGGGCACTATAGCCCTCCACGCTAAGGTCAAGTTCTATTCTCTTCAATAACAGCCACTCAGCCAGAGTGAGAAGGGAGTGCTCCTGCCCCTTCAAGAGGTGGGAGAGCATGCTGCAGCTGCTCCTGGCCTGACAGACTGTTCTTCAATCTCCTACCACCCTCGAGGGCAGCCTCGGTCTCCACTGCACCTGCCTCTGGCATCCCCCACAGCCTGCCAACCCACCATCTCTTCTCTCAGTGTCTCTGAGCAGCAACACCCCCAGACCCCAACTGTTCACCCAATACAGAATGGACAAAGTCCTCCCCTTTCTGGACACTTCCCTTTGTACTTGTGGTCAGATTTCCTTCAGGACTGACTGTCAGACGGGGCTGTGCTCCCGTCTCCTAGAGCCCTGGTCCTTAAGGGGAGGTGAGTGTCCTGTCAGAGGGAAACAGCCTGGCCCAGCTGGTACCAAAGCAGACAAATGAAGAGCATGTGTGAATGGTGACAGAGAAAGACACCACTCTCCTTCAGCCTTGCTGACCTTGTCCTTCCACCCTCAATGGCCTAAGGGAACTAACTGACCAGAAGTATTCGGCCACATGAGACAGCTGATTATTCCTCCACCCCCACCCACACCTCCAGAAAGTCCTATCAGTTATGCCACAGGGAGAGGGGACCCAGGAGCTTTAACTCCCAACCATCAGCCTCAATTCTCACACACCTTAATCCCCTGCCTCTCTGCCAACCCCCAGCAACACCAAAGTGTCTTCTACAATCCCACCTGACTAAGCCTGCACACCCCGCCGCTCCCCAGGTTGGGCAGCAGCTGAGTCCTTCATGGAGAGCAGAGCATCAATCCATTGGTTCTGAGGACCTGCCACATGTACAGGCCACTGCACAGTATCTAAGGAGCATGAAAAATCCTCTGCGACAGAAGGAAACAGTCACTTTGAATTGTACCCACCACCCTGTCTGGGTTCTCAAGAGGCAGCATGAGTCAACTTTTGTTCTTTCATTTGAGAGGAGGTAGGGCTCTTGGGCATTCTAGTCAGGATCTGAGACTTGGTGCCAGAACTGGGGAATAAGGCCTAAGTTGTTCCAAACATGGGTTGTGTTTACATGAGGGGTGACCTCTCAGGCACCTCCTGTGCCATTACTTGCCTGCTGACAGGAAGGATGTGATCCTAAAGAGAACTCTGATCCCAAAAGGAAATGAGTCAGGCAGCCCCAGCTCTAACCTCAAGCACCCCTGCTCTTTTCTCCCCATTCCGTCAAAATTAACCAAAACAATACTCTTCAAAGGTTAGAAATGATCATCCAGATTAAATAGGACAAAGAGAGCAAATAAGCAACATAATAATGCATGATTTTTTTTTTTAGGCGAGGCAATCCTTGGTTGACCTCACAGATTGTAAGGACCTTGTCAGTTTACAATCCCTTATTTTTTACTTTAATGCATGATTCTTAATTGGAGCTTGGTTTGGGGGAAAAAAACTACAAAAGACATTTGAGAGACAATAGAGAAACTTTAATATAAACTGGGTATTGAAAGATATTAGGATATTATGAATTTTGTTAGTTGTAATAACATTTTTGTGATTATGTTTAATAATGTGTTTTTTGGAGATGTACACTGACATGTTTAGTAAATATCATGATGTTGTAATACACTTTAAAATGGTTCTGACAAAGCTAACAGATGAAGCAAATATAGAAAAATGTTAACAATTGTTTAATGTTAGTGCTGGTATATAGATTTTAATTGTACTATTCTTTTCACTTTTCTATGCATTGGAAGATTTTCATTATAAAAAGTTAAAACAAAAACAAACAAATCAAAAAACAAATGCTTTTCAAAGGAAGAAGAAAAAATCACTAGGACATTTTCAGGCACTGTGGTGCCAGCTGCAAACCCAGATTTTGACTGTTGAGTGACCCTTCTAGTAGAAAGGACACGTAAACTGAAGTCAGAGCACCTGGGTTCAAGGCCAGCCTGGCCTCTCCTATCTACCTGAACTTATTTTCTTTGAGCCTTAGGTTTTTCTTATCTGTATAATAGGAATAATAATACCATCCTCACCAAGTTGTGAGAACTCAATGAATTTTTACATACAGAAGCACATAATACCCAGTGGGCCCTCAATAAACTCTCATTCTTGTCCTTCCTCTGCATCTCCCTGATGTGAAATACAAAATTTAAGGATTTCCACTTCTTGGGAGATAAAGTAAATATACTCTCACGCCCCATTCCTCCTGCTAAGAACAGCTAAACATACTGCATATTATATGTAAAACAAACAAAAATCCACATGATGGTATATTTTTTTAAAGATAGTTACAATCTAATTTTATTTGTAACTTTTTTGTTCCTAAGTATTTAAAAGACAACTGCATAAAGCAATATTTATAAATCTGTGTTGATGGGCACACAGTGTAGTAATATGTAATTTGTATGGCAAATAACAACATAAAGGAGAAAAGGGAATAGAGCTATACAGGAACAAATTTTTATATACTATTGACATTAAGTTGGTATTAAATATATTAAAAATAGGAAGAGTTTAGGGATGTAAAGAGAGGTAAGGTTTCTATACTTCACTCAAACTGGTAAAATGATGACACCAGAAAACTATGGTAAGTTATGTATGTATAATAAAATACCTAGAGCAAATACTAAAAACCATATACAAAGAGATACACATAAAAACACAAGGGATAAATAAAAATAGATTTATAAAAAATATTTAAATAACCCCAGAAGGCAAGAAAAAGAAAACAGAGAAATTAAATAAAAAATAACAAACAAAAAACAAAAATAAAGTGGTAGACTTAAGAGCTACCATATCACTAATTACATTAAAGGTAAATGGCCTAAATACACCAATTAAAAAAGAGATTGAAAACATAAGAAAATGAGGGCCTTGAAACTGGTAGAGTGGTTTAAAAAACATGCCCCAACTAGAGTGGCTAAAATAAAAAAATAGTGACAACACCAAATGCTGGCAAGGATGCAGAGAAACTCTCTCATGCCTTGCTGGTGAAAGTTAAATTGCTTTCATTGGATTTATTTTCTTTAAGACAAGCCTGTCATTGGGCCATAAGAAAGGAAATGATCTTACGTGAACTATACTCCAAGAAGTCAAGGGTCTCCCAGCCAGCCAGCGCTCCCTTCTCAGGAGGAGCATACCCAGGTAGGACAGGGGATATCAGCCTAACCAGGCCCCCTTTGTATCAGATCCTTCTAATTACCTCTTCAGATCCTCCTGGCCTCACCTATCTTCTCAGCACTTGGCCAGGTGTTGCACCTCAGTCACTGCTCTGTATGGGCTCTGCCCAGCCTCTGCTGACCTCACATAAGCAGAACCTCCAGCAACTAGCCTCATGTCCCTGCCACGAGCCCCCCTCCTGCCCTGGGGCTTCCCTGTGGCCACTGAGGTGTGAGATATCCCCAGGGGCCACTCAACACACACATATGAAGTATGGGAAGGCAATACTCATGGGGAGAGAGGAGCTCATGTTAAGCTCTTCTTTCTTCCCTTTGGTGCAGGAGTTCACACAGCCTTTCTACAGACAAGATGTAGTACACTGAGCTTACCACCAGCAGTGCCTGATCCATAATGCATCGCCTTGTATTTGCTCTCCTTCCTGATCCCACTTCTTTTTTCCCTCAATCCTGCCAGGACCCAAGTACTCAAGGTAATGATGTTTCTTGTCCTTCTTTTGGCACACTGCCCCCAATAACACAGGAATGCACTTCCCCCCACTCCCCACTGTCAGCTCTTTGCCTGGTCTCCACACACAAACTCAGCATCACCATGGCAGGACCTGTCCCCAGAGACTTGCTGGCAGATGCACTGAGGTAGCAGCCAGCAAAGAGTCCCCACTCTCAGACTCTCCCTGCCGGGACTCTCCTGAGCCCACACAGGGAGCACCAGCAGTAGGGACTTAAGTCTAGGGCTGGGCAGGTTACCTTGAACTGCAGAACACAGGAGGTAACCAAAGGGGAAAAGAGCTGCAGGCTCCAGACTGCTGGAAGGAGGGAGGGCCCAGCTCTGTAAGCAGGGTCAGCCCCCTTGGATCCTTTTGGCTTCCGGGCAGAGCTGAGGAGGGCCAAGAAACTGTCTGGTGATATTAAGAAATTATAGCACAAGGAAGGGCAGGAAGGAAAAGTCACAGGAGACGACTGCAAATCCCTGCGTTGGGAGAGTGCTAGTGAGCTACAGCTAACTCAGACCTGAAATCAAAAACCAAACTGGCCCCCTCATCCTCTCCAGTCTCTCTGACCCCTCCTTGTGAAAAAAATAAATGGAATCAGCCAACTAGATACTTTAGGTCAACACTTAAGGGGATCTCAGAGATGAGGTCAACCCTTTGATTAATGGATAAAGAGATCCAGATAGGGGAAGTAATATGACCAAACGCACACAGCAAGACAGCGGCAGCACCAAGGCTGGAACTTCTCAATTCTCTGAGCACCTATTATGTGCTGGGGACTCTTCTAGATGGTGGGAATACAGCAGTGAACAAAACAGACAACAGACATGAATTAACAATCTAGAGCAAGACTGCCTAACGGAACTTTCGGCAGTGATGAAAATGTCCTACATCTTGCTGTCCAGTAGCCTCTTACTACATGTGGCTTTGGGCACTTGAAATGTGGCTGGTATAACCAAAGAACAACATTTTTGCTCCATGTATGTTGCAGCTCTGTTGTTTGATGCATAATATTTAGGACTGCTGTATCTTCATGATGGACTGACCCTTTTATCATTAATTTTTGTCCCTCTCCATCCCTGGTAATTGTCTTTGCTCTGAAATGGACTTTGTCTGATACTAATATAGTCACTCATGCTTTCTGCTGGTTAATGTTTGCATGTATATCTCTTTCAAATCAGGAACTGAATTTTTAATTCTATTTCTTTTTAATTAATTTTAATTAACCACATGTGGCTAATAGCTACAATATTGGACAACGTGATTTTAGAGAACTCAGTTCAATTAGTACTGTCTCCACTCTGCCAGTAGCTAAGCAGACCAGCTTCTCCACCCAGGGATATACCACCAGTGACTATCCCATGGAACTCAGAGGCCCCAGGTGGTTCCCCAGCTAAGGAAACCATCCCATCACCGTTCAAGATGGAGAAAATGGCCCCTGACCCACCCCTCTTCTTAAGACTCAGAAGCAGCTGGAAATATCCATGGGGCAGAGACTGGTCATGAGCTGGCTACTTCTGAGGGCAAAACTTTGTCTCTCTCCTTGCTTCAGGCAAGTTCTCCCTCCAGGTCAGGGTGGCCTGACTCTTCCCAGCCCTGGTCCACACACTGCAGTGGGGAAATGTTCTTGTCCTGTGTTCTGGGACCTTCTGGAAGGTCTTGTGCAGGGAGAAGGCCTTTGGCAGCAGCTGGAAATGACCCAGCACAAGAAAAAAGGGCAAGCCTCAGGGAGAGGAGAAATGGCAGCTTGGTTAATTGAGATTGCTTATATAAAACTGGCCAGGTAGCACCCACTGCTGCTGAGGACCTCTCTCTCCTCCAAGATCCCACACATCTGGGCTGTTTCTGTTTACTTGCCATCTTACCCCCAAGCTTGACATCTCCTCAAAGGAGCTCAGGGTGCTGCGGACATCCTTCCCATGTAGATGGTACATGCAGAAGCTGCCCTTTCTTTCTCAATGCCCAGCTCAGAGCTGGTGCAAAATGAGTATGTGAAAGGACACTCATTTTGGAGGAGAAGGAAAAAGAAAAGGATTGCCACCCTGGGTCAGCAATGGTCCTGCTTGTCAAGGGCTAAGGAGCAGGGAGAGGCAGGGAGTCCAAGGAAAATGTCCCAACGTCCTGTAACCTCCGGTTTGGAGCTATAAGCCTCTGCCCTCCCAAACACACACTGTGTCTCTATGTGTCTCTGTGCCTCTCTTTCTGTGTCTCTATGTTTGTGTCTGTCTCTTGCACTCTCTGTCTCTTGCTCTCTGTCTCTAGCCCTTTGAATTGACTACGATGCTAAACCTGAGTTCCAGTCTCAGTGCATCTTGACTTTTTATCTACTTGTCCCTTGACATATCCCAGCATCTTTATCTCCCCCAAGCATGACTTTGTGTCCTTGCATTGGTCCCTTTTCCAAGCTTAGAGGGCAGAACAGCTAGGTGCCCAATTCAGGGAGTAGGAAAGAATGGAGATGCCCAAACAGGGGCATCTGAGCCCCTGGAACATCCACATCACACCCAGCACACCTCCACTTTAATTTACACATCTTATTTCATTTTCTTACCAAATAAACTGTCACAATAATACAGGAGCTGATTCAATTCAGGCAGAGCTGCACAGATCACATCAGAAAATGACTGATAGTCTTGATGCGGAAATTGCATTTATCATACAGGCAAATAAAGTGGGAAGACATACACTCAGGATAAAGGTTTTGTCAGCATGAGTGCACGATTGACCTGGGGTCCCCTCACAAATGAAGCATCAAGACAAGACTGAAATGGGGGACAGGAGTAAAGTCTGTGGGATCAGGGACCAGCGAAGGTCAGTGGAGTCCAGTCAGTATTGGGAGGAGATGCTCTCCAGACACATTAGCCACAGCCCCCACCTTCATGGGGGGAGGCAAAAAAAGGGGGCAGGGCTGTCATCCCTGAGAGGACCTGGAATCATTTTACATTGGAAATTCATAGCAAATTGCTCCAGTAATTTACTGGTCCAGCTGGAGAGATGCATCTTTGAACTCCAGCAAGAGACTATGAAAATCACTCTCAAAATGCTGGCTCTCCAAACCCTGAGATGAATTAAAGGGAATTATGCACATAAACCCCCCAGATCAAGGGGATACCCAATCTCTTTCAACTTCCTGAAAGCTGATTAGACAGAGAAAGTTCACAGCAGAACAGGCACCCAGGCTGGAAAAATAAAATAAATTTAAAATGCAAAGATTGATGGCTTCTGTCACAAAGTCTCTCCAAAACCGTGGTCCATAAATTGGAATTTCCATTGATGCTATGGCAAGGTGACAGCTGCTGGCCTCACAGGGCCTTTGGGGAAGGAATCTGGATCCCCCTTGAAATCTACCCACAGTCCAGTTTAGGGGGTTCTGCATCCCAGGGGGACAGCTTTGGTTCTTCTCAAGAACACCCTATCACCCCAAGAAGGAGACATTGCAGCATAAAACAGGTCACACTCAATCCCCGCCCCCCCCCACCTCCCATCCTAACACCTAGGGCCTGGCACCTTCCTGGTGCTCAGTAACACTTGTGGAAGACCAGACAAGATGCTACATGTCCTCTTAGGGCCCTGCTGAGCAAACTCACCCCAACCTCATCCTTCTCTTGCACAGCAAGTGTCCCAGGGGAGCCATAGAGGGGAGGTAGTAGACAAGCAAGTACTGGAACTCAGTTCTGCTCAGGCCCTGGTCCAGACCAGAGGCAGCTGAGTCAGCTGTATAGAAACCTAGGTTTTCTACCCCTGAGACTGATGTCTTTCAGATCAGGGTACCTAAAGAGAGACACTGGAGCAGGGATGTGTTGAAGGCTATGGTGGGCTGCCCAGATCCCATCTTCAGGACTGAAACATTTGCTCCCAAACCCCTTTCCGGGAATTGCCCTCAGCTAGACAGAGCCACCTGGCTCAAGGTGATGCCCCAAAAGTAGGGGCAGTTGCATCCAATGCCTGGTTAGTTGGCCAAAGGGAGGGTGGTTATAAAGGCCTGGACCCCTTCCTCAGAGGTGGGACAATTCTATAGGCTGTCCTTGCTGCACAGCTCCCCACAAAATAATGGAACCTTTGGTATGACTGCCCCGCTTTGCAACTTCAGAGAGACAAACCCTGATGTGGCAGGTGCCACAAAAGTGGAGGTGACATGAAATCTTTTGTCTAGTCTAGTCCCTCATTGCAGAGCTAAAGGGATGCAGAGAGGAGAAGAGACTTGCCTCTGTCTACACAGCCAGCCCTTGGCAGAGATGCCCCTAGAACTCAGGCCTTCTGACTCCATGTTTCCCTAGGAACCCTCCAGAAAGGCAAGGCCACAAGTATCCCTCTCCAGAAGGAGGCTTGGCCCAGATGAGTAATTGAGAAAGATCAGTTTCCAGCCCTCCTTGCCCCAGCTTTCGCTTTGTCATTTTGTGGGCCCTCTCCAGTCTCTCAGTATCTCCTGGCGCATCTCACCAGCATCCTTCTCAGAATGGGGCATAAACGCTACAAGAATTTATGACATTTATTGGGACCCTTTTTCAGCTAGGGAAAGAGATACTTTCAATGTTCTCAGCTAGATTATTACAATTGACAATCACAATCACCTATATGTCCTAAAAATTTTTAAAGAATAAAAAAAAAAAAAAACAGAATTATGAATTACCCAGCATTTACATTCATTTGGTTAATCCCTAGAGGAAAATACAATTAAACAAAAGGAACAAAATGAAAGCTGACTGATGAGTTGCCATTTTCAGACATTCGGTTCAATTAAGCTAAAAGCCTTCTCTCAGGACCACAGCAATCATTCCCAAACACTGCACACGCCAGCTCTCCAAGTCAGGGCCCTTCAGCAAGAGTCAGGATGCTCTCAAAACCAAGGAGGGTATCCCTGGAATCTGCATCTCAACCTGGCTTTCCCATTTAGGACCAAATTCTTAGATACCTGCAGACAGCCAATCACCGCCCTCCTCCATCCCCCTCCTCCTCCCAACCAAGATGAGACTCAGTAGAGGACTGGGGTATAGGACAGGGTCATATGTTCTACCACCAAAGTGTTGAACTTCTTGTCTTATTCTGTTTGCTTGCCTGTCTGCTTGTTTTATAAAAAGTGGCACCTGGTATGAAGCCAGGTCCCGTTTTGCCACTAACTACCCTCATTTTCTCATCTTTAAAATGGGGATGTCCCTGGACCAGGGAAATCCAGATAGCAGCTCCCACTCTCTTGATAACTTAGTAGTGTAACTTCAAACTAGTCTTTCATCCTCTCTGGTTTCAGCTTCCTACGCAGCAAAAACAGAATAAAGTGCCTGTATCTGACCACAGTGAAGCTTAAATGCCTTAGGACAGAAAAGACAGCCTTTTCAACATATTAGGTATCAGAACAATGTGATATCCTTACGCAAAAAAAATGAACTTTGACTTAAGCCTTACCTAGATATACAGATATAGGTATAGATATGTCTCTATAGAGAGATATAAAAATACATGTTTTTTAACTCAAAATGGATAAACTTAAATGTAGAATATAAAACCTTTTAGAAAAAAATAATAGGAGAAAATCTCCTAGGGCAAAAAGTTCTTAGACATAACTCCAAAATTATGATCCATAAAAGAAAGAATCGATAAATTAGACCTCATCAAGATGAAAATATTTTGCTCTGCAAAAGATGGTATCAAGAGAAAAGACATGTTATATAGTAGGAGAAAATATTTGCAAGTCATATATCCAACAAAAGACTTGTATCTAAAATATAAAAAGAACTCTCTAAATTCAACAGTAAGAAATCAACAATTCAATTTAAAAACAGGTAAAATGTTTGAAATACTTCACCAAAGAGGATATACAGATGGCAAATAAGCACATTAAAAGATGTTCAACATCATTAACCATTAGGGAGATGAAAATTAAAACCACAGTAAGATATCACTGACTCTCATATCAGAATGGCTAAGGGAAATTAGTGACACCACCAAATGCTGGCAAGGATGCAGAGAAACTAGATTGCACATTCATTGCTGGTAGGAATTTAAGCTAGTACAGCCTCTCTGGGAAATAGTTTGGCAATTTCTTTAAAAAATAAACATGCAAATTCCATATGACCCAGCAACTGTATTCTTGGGCATTTACTCCAGAGAAATAAAAAACTTACATTCACACAAAATCCTATTGTTTATAGCAGTTTTTTTCATAATAGCCAAAACCTGGAAACAATTCAGATGTCCTTCAATGGGAGAATAGTTCACACACTGTAGTACATCCACAGCATGTGTATACCAGGTTGAATAGTGTCCCCCCAAATCTGTGTCTACCTAGAACCTCAGAATCTGACCTTATTTGGAAATAGGGCCTTTTCAGATATATTAGTTAAGATGAGGTCTTACTGGATTAAAGTAAGCCCTAAACCCAAAGACTGGTATCTTTATGAGAAGGCCATGTGATGATGGAGGCAGAGATTGGAGTGAAGCATCTACAAGCCAGGAGCACCAGGGCTGCTGGCAGCCAGCAGAATCTAGGAAGAGGCAAGGGAAGATTCTTCCCTAGAGTCTACTGAGGGGGCATGGCCCCTCTGACACCCTGATGTCAGATTTCTGGCATCCAGAACTGTCAGTGGATACATTTCTGCTGTTTGAAGCCACCCTGTTTGTGGTGCTTTGTTATGGCAGCCTTGGGAATCTAATACACCACGGGATACTACTCAGCAATATAAAGAAACAAGCTGATACACATGACAACCTGAATGAATCTCCAGAGAATTATGCAGAGTGAAAAAGCCAATCTCAAAAGGCTACATACTGTGTGATTCCATTTATGACATTCTTAAAATGACAAAATTAGAGTGATGGAAACCAGATCAGCATGCACCAGGGGAGTGGGGAAGGAAGGGTAGAACTATAAAGGGATATGGCACAAGGAGTTTTGAGAATGATTGAACAATTCTGCATCCTGATTGTGGTAGTGGCTCCATGAAACTTTACATATGACTAAATTCACAAATACACACACACACGGTGAGTTCGTGTCAAAACAGGTGAAATCCAAATAAGACCTGCAGTTTAGTTAATAGCATGGTGCCAACATCAATTCCTGGTTTTCATAATTATACTATGATTATCTAAGATCTTATCATTAGGGGAAGCTGGGTGAAGAATACCCAAGAACTCTACAATACTATTGCAACTTCTATGTGAGCCTTAAATTATTTTAAAATAAAAGGTTTCAAAAAAAAAAAAAGAGTGTTGGGAGGATTCAGTATGTCTTACAAGCTAAAGAAAAAGATGTTACTATTTGGAGTTACTTACAGAAAGCTCTAGAAGCAGACAGACCCAGGCAGCATTTCTGCCTCATCATTTACTTACTCTGTAGCTTTGGAAAAGTGACTTCACCTCTCTGAGACTCAGGTTCCTCACACATATAGGAATAATGATACATAGTGCACATATTCCAAATGAGATGGCGTGTCAAAGCATCTGAAGCCACGACTAGAGCATGATGGTGCTGAGTACACCTTAGTTCCCATCTTCATCCCAAACAGCACAGCTCCTCCAATTTGCATCCTGAAGCTGCGTTGTATCAACTCCACCTTTCAAGGTCAAGCAAGGTTCTTTTGGGAAGCCAGGTTCTTCTAGAATACAGGTCTTCCAGATCTCCTTACCTAGGCCCACATAAGGGCTGGACTGCATCTGAAGTTCAGACTTCCATGGAAACAACACCCCCTCTGGTAGCCCCAGCCAGGCTCTGCAAAGTCCCCCTGCCTTCCGGCCCTCAGAGTTAATAGGGTGCAAATAATAATCCTTCCGTACTCTGAAACTCCATTTACCAACCTTCCCTTCTTTCCCCTCCATCATTACCCTAGCTGTCTTCACAAATAGTCTTGCAAAAATAAGAGTTACTTCTTTATGATTGCAAAGTAGTTTACAAAGTAGTTTTACACGTTATACCTCCATAAAGCCCCAACAAGACCATAGTTGGAGGTAGAGCAATTGTAAAAATCCCAATTTTCCAAAAGAAGTATACATCTGGGAAGTGAGTGAGGAATAGAAGGAGAGAAAGGAATGCACATGATTAACCACCTACTGTGTGCCAGGCACTTGATTTTCTTTCATTTGATTATTACAACAAGATTATAATGGGTATTACTAAATCTCCATTTTGCAGGCCAAAAATCTTCAGTCAGAGAGGCTAAGTAACATCTCCAACGGCACACAGCCAGTAAGGGCAGAATGGGTATCAAACCCAAGCTTGCCTGATTCCAAAGCAGGGATCTTTCTTTTCTGCCAGGCACAAAACTCATCATCTTCTGATCCATCCATTCATTCTTTCTTTTTTATCAAGAAGCAATTGGAAACCTTTACTCTCAGTGAAGATATCCTTAATTGACCAGACCCATGAGTAAGTACTCTGGCCTCCTGCACGTGAGGATCTTCAGGTGTTCCTCTTCACTCTACATCCTCCAAAGGTTCAATTCTATCCTATTTTGTCACATGTTTCTACCCTGGAAATACCCAGAGCATCCTTTGCCTATCAGTAGGTAATAACACCACCACCCCTTCTCAACCTCACCCTCGTAGTTCCTCCCATAGCTCCCCAGCTCTATAAAAAGCCAGAGTCCTGTCCATATACCACAGTGTCAATGCTGACTAGACCCGTAGAGAGCATTCAAGATGACTCTGAGATCCACAGAGGGGAAGACGCCTGTCTCGAGTCCCACAGTGACATAGTGGCAGGGCTGGGAGTAGCCCCTAGGCCTCCAAGCTTGTTTCCAGCCCTCTCTGCATAAGTCTTACCATAGCAGTGCTCTGTCACTGCTGAGAGCTCTGCCCGGCACCTTCCCTCAGGAGAGGGCTGCCTGGCCCAGGGGCTCACAGTGGTCCCAGTGCTCCCTCCTCCCTTCTGCACTCCTGAATCTTCGCCATCCTCCTAGCCCCAGCTCAATCCTACTTCTCCCTTGAAAGATTTCCAGATTATTCTCACTCCAAGCCTCTCTCTTGCTGTTGACCACTACTTCTTCTACCTCTGGATCTTCCCAGTACCTCCAGATCTCACATGACACCACAACCACCATGAACCTTAGTTCAACCTTCCCAGACAGACTACTGCCCTCCCCACTTGGCATAGCTGAGTGAATAGAAGGGGGAAAAAACTGTAGAAGGGGGATAGAACCCTCTTTGAGTGTTTGTTCATATTATCAGTCTCATTCATGAATGAATCTGTTATCTTTTCATAAACTTATGAAATTTGTTGGTTTTTTCCAAAAAGCAATCTAGAAGACTCCCCTTCTCATTATAATATTGCCTAATAATCTACTCGGAATTAAATTTTGGAGTAAAATTCTACTTTTAAGTTGAGACTTGCCCCCCTCATGACTAATCAAGATATCAGGATCAAACTAAGTCTTCCATCTCATTAAATAAAGCCACATAAAAGCTGTTCCTGCTAACAGCACTTTCCTGATTTCCTCAGGCTGGCCTGCAATAAGTATTCTTAATTGTGCTTGTTAAAAAGTGGATTTATGAATCCCAATTAGGCCACATACACTTATGCAGCAGCAGTTTTCAATACCATCAAACCTTCTTCCTAGGATGAAATTATTTTTGGTGGGTGACAGGATAATCACTAAAACATAAAAGGACCCACTTGGAACCACAGCAGCAGCCTCAGCAATTCTATTAGGAAGGCCTGAGGACAATCGAGGTTTAGATGGCAAATTTAAACCCATGGTGAGTTTCTGCTACACAGGCACCTCTCTTGGTTCCTTCTCCTTGGATCCAAAACCACCTTCTAGATGCCTGGCCCCACTCTGCCTCACCCTTCTCCCCTGACCTTTATTTCTTGACTGTTCTCCAACTACACCTGTGCCACCTCCGCCCAAAGAAAATTCTTCCACTTGAATGGCCTTTCCTCATCCCTGCTTTTCCCATCTCCCTTGAAAACCCAGTTCAAATGGCTCCTCCTCCAGGAAGCCTTCTTCCTTAACCCAGCCTCTCACACCTACTGCTGTTCAAGCACTGATTCTTCAATTGTGTGTTTGTCTCCATCTCTGGGCTGCAAGCTCCCTGAGAGCAAGGACTCTTATTCATCTTGGCATCCCCAGTGTCTGACATGTGGAAGGCTAGTTCACTCACCCATTCATTCCTTCCTTCAATAAACTTGCTGGAACCCAATCAAAAAAAATAGGCAAGGGATCTGAACAGACATTTCTCCAAAGAAGAAATACAAATGGCCAATAACTATGTGAAAAGGTCCTCAACATCACTAATTATTAGGGAAATGCAAATCTAAACCATGATGAAAAATCACCTCATACCCATCAAATGGCCACTATCAAAAGAACAGAAAATTACAAGTGTTGATGAGAATGCAGAGAAATTAGAAGCCCCAAACACTGCTGGTGGGAATGCAAAATGGTGTAGCCATTTTGGAAACAGTCTAGCATTCCTTTGAATTATATAGTTAGCATATGATCCAGCAATTCTACTCCTATGTATATACCCAACATAAATGAAATATATACCCATGGAAAAATTTGTACATAACTTCATAGAAGCATTATTCATAGCAGTCAAAAGTAGAAGCAACCCAAGTATTCATCAATTGATGAATGGATAAATAAAATGGGATATATCTATACAGTAGAATATTATTCAGCCATAAAAAGGAATGAAGTACTAGTTCATGCTCAAACATGGATGAACCTTGAAAACATAATGCTAAGTGAAAGAAGCCAGTCACAAAAGATCACATATTATATGACACCATTTATATGAAATGTCCAAAACAGGCAAATCTGTAGGGACAGAAAGTAGATTAGTAGTAGCCAGGAACTGGGGGAAAGAGAATGGGGAGTGACCACAGATGGATATGGGGTTTCTTTTTGGGATAGTTATGATGATCACATACAAATTGATTGTGATGGTTGCCAAACTCTGTGAATATATTAAATATCACTTAATTATAATAATAGACTAAAAACCATTGAGTTGTATACTTTTAAATGATGAATTGTATGGTATGTGGATTATATTTCAATGAAGCTATAACCAAATTTTTTTTATTTTAAAAACCACTTGGGCTTTTACTGTGTGGAGGAGCGGGGAGCACAGGAAAGATTGAGCCCCAACAGCCTGAGCCTCTGGACACACCTCTGACTCAGGGTGGTTGAGTGTGGAGCATTCTTCTTCCACTATTACAACCTCCCTCAAGATGTCAGCTCCCTGCTTGGCCCAACAAGGATAATAACGGACCTCTTTCTGTGAATCAGTCAGCATGGGGGAAATTGAATGAACAGGACAACTTGCTACTTCAAGATTTAATAGAGTGTTGCAATTAAGAGCAGTCCCTAGAATGAGACCACTTAGTATCAAATCCCAGCTCTGCTTGTTAATAGCTATGTGATCTTAGATAAGTTGCTTCATCTCTCTGAGCCTTGGTTTTTTCAGCTGCAAAATAAAGGGATAAAAACATTATCTACCTCATAAGGTTGTTGTGTGGATAAAATAAATTAATACATACAAAGTAGCTGTCATAGTATAAGTGCTACACAAGAATTAGATAGACTATTTTCCAGGATGGGGGAGTGAATCTCACTAATTGGCTTAGTGATGGGCAAATCTTACAAAATCCATATTCATCTCAGTCAACACCTTCAGGTCCCCATTTATTCTTGAGTTACACAGTTCTTTCCCTAACCCTCTCTCCCTTCAGCCCAAACATACCGACTCTTGTCATCTCCATGAGGAAGGTTCTTTGCTCATATGAATGCAAGGGGATGTGGGTGCAAGAAAAAACATGCTCCACCCATCCTTGGGACCCTGAGACAAGGAGGCAGGTGTGCAACAGGGAAAGGCTTGAGATGGCACAGAAGCCAGCCAGAAGGGCCCTGCACTGCCATCTGCTCTCCCATCCGAGGTGAGTGGCCTGGCATGGACTCACACTTGGTCACAGCCCAGCATCTCTACCAAGTGCCTATTTGGGAATAGCACCAAGGCCCAGCCATTTCCCATCATGGGTAAAAGTGAGAAGCCCCACCCAAAAGAAGCCTCTACAGCATGTTACCCATCGTCCACACTACATTTGGCTTAAGAATGGCAATAAAAATCAGCTCTCTCCCCAGGACAGTGATGGCTGAGAGAGCTGTTCAGTAGGCAACATGGCTTTTATGAGCCCCAGTGAGAAGATGGGAGACCAGCACCCAATGGGTGATGCCACTCTGCACCCTGCCAGCCTCCTCGTAAGTTATATATAATTAAAATCCTTCATTAATGACTGCCCTTTGGAGGCAGGGACCCAGTGGGCTTGACCCACCTGGTTACAACTTGTATACACACTCACCCACAGGCATTCCTCTGTAAGCACACATTCACATCAGGTCATACACATTTGAGCATGCACACACTCCCTTAAACAGCTCACAGACATATACAATCACAGACATGCACATACCCACACATTCATGCACATACATTTACACAATAGACTATCATATACATACTTACACAAACACACATGTACTCACACACGCAGGCATATATTTGCAAGCACTCAGTCACATATGGACATGCATTGAAGTACACACACATGCACATAAACAGCTTACATAACTATACAGACACATTCATACACACCCCCACACACTCATGCACATGCAAATATGCTCATCAGGACACATTTACTCCATACACATTCATACACGCATCCATCCTTACACTTATATAAACACACATGTATGAACTCACACTCACGGGTGCACACAATCACACATGTATATCGACACACACACTGACACATCCACATGCTCCCACACAGGTATGCAAAGGCAATCCCTCAGCCCTCCAGGGCTCTATGCTCTGCTGGGGGCACGGGTGCATGGGCCAGCAGTCCAGCAGTTAAGTCAGGAAACTGTTTTCCCATTTACAGGTTCTTTTCCTCTTTCAGAAAAGTATTCCATGGGCAGAATCCCCAGGGAGGTGACATAAGGAATGGAGAACACACAGGTCCGTAGAGATCTCGGAAAATCCCATTCTGGAAGAAGTCCCCAAGGATGTTCACAGCCCATTGTTGGTGGGATACCTTTGCTTAGGGCAATAGAAAACATATCAGGGTTTTGAGGTTTGTGGAGAATGTCTTCCTGTACATCTCATCAAACCCCTACTGTACCGCTAACCTGCCAAATCATCTCAAGCCTCAGTTTCCTTGTGGAGTTGCTATGAGGATTAAATAAGATAATGCATAGAAATTGAGGAGCCCAGTGCCTACCATATAGTAAGCCTCAATAAATGATAGTTTTTATCCTTGGTATTATTATTAATATGGATATTAATAACAATAAATCCTACAGCAATCCTGTTAGGTATTATTTTCCACATTTTGTACAAATGAAAACAAAAGCCTAGTACTTTAGATGATTTGTGCCCAAGATCACATCACCATGTGGCAGAGCTGGACTCAGGCCTTCTAATTCCAGGGAATTCCCTCCACTTCTCTTCGTCCACCTGAGGCCTGTTTCTTCCCACCTGGCCCTGCATTTTGAGCTTCGCCACTTCTCCCTGCAGCAAGGGCAAGGGGGAGAAGGAAAGGGAAGGAGCAAACAGTGTCTTCCTTCCCCAATTCATCCCACAGACAAGGGCCAGGCTCTGCTGTCTGAGACGTGTTCTGAAATGGCTCTTATCTTAAATATCTTCAACCTCCTTCCATCTGAGGCCCCCAGGGAAGGGTTAACTCTGGCCCAGTTCGGCAGCAGATCCCTTTATGCTTCAAATCCCCCTCCACTAAGACCACCTTGCCAGCCACCCAGCCTCTGAGACTACCCCTGTCTTCCTGTCAGATTCTACCCACAAAACACCTGCCAGGGTAATTGGAGTGGAGATGCAAACCCCAAGCCCAGGGGCTAGTTCAGGTTCCTATTCCTGCTCTGGCCCTAAATCACCCTGTGACCTTAAGCCAGTCATTGTCTCTCTCTGGGCCTCAGTTTGCTCTCTACCCAATGGAAGGTCCTTCAAGCTATAACACTCTCTTATGCTAGGAAGCTGCATAGAATATCAAAGTCCAAGGCACAATAGTAGGGACAGTAATTTGAAGGGAGGAAGCTTTGTAAATCATATCGCAGCAGTAAGGATCTTCAGAAGATGCCATACACAGGTGTTCAAGTAGTGGTGTTAATAAAAAGAAGTTGCCCAGCCCAAGGGCTTACTGGAAGCCCTCCCCACCACTGCCACGTAAGCCCACACTGACAGCCAGACCTGGTCCCTCTCCTACCCTAGGTTTCCCTTTAGAGTTACTTGTGGAAGCCTGTGGAGCTCCAGAGAAAAAGGTAACTGGTGGGAGAGTGTGCCCACCCATTCACACATGCACACAGACACACACTGGAAAAGAGCCAGTCCTAGCATGACAGAAAGCCAAACCAGGCAGGCCTGCAGTGGAGGAGCTGCTCAGCCCCCAGAAATCAAAGTCTCCCTCAACCCAATGAGGGGACTGCTTCCTGTAATCAGGCCAGCTTCCTCATATAGACTCAACCATCTCCTGTCACAGCCAGCCGAGGGATCAAGATTCGTAAACACTTAGTATAACAACCTGTGCTGGATATTTTCCATTTGTTCCTACAGACCTTCTCCCCACACTTCTCCCCTCTGCTCTGGGCCCCAGGAGTCTGACTGGTATGGATTACATAAGAGGCTCCTTCAATCTCTGGCTTCCAGTTGGGTTCAGCTCCCAGAAACCACAGAGCAGGAGGAGAGTGAGCAGGATCACTATCATTTGGCTGCATCCCTTCAGGAAGGCCATGTCCTGTCAGGCAGCCCTCTGTACACAGTACCCTCTCTAAGTCCCCGCAGGCCCAGGGGCGCTAACTGCTCCCCACAGTTGTTAGCCTCAGGGTGCTGCCTGTCCTCTGTCAGTTTTCCTAAACTCTGTCCTCACCTTTATAGACAGTCCCATTATTAAGCTCTTATCAAATTGTCCAGCTTGAGTGTGTCACCTGTTTCCTGCCAGGACCCCAATGCATCCCTCAAGGAGAATGTTCTTGGTCAAATAGTGATGACAAAATCATCATGGCCAGAAAGAAGAAAGTCAGGCACAAACAGCTTTGGGACTATCTGGTCTTGTTGCTTCTCAGTACGATGTAGCTTTTTGTGGTGGGGTCCCCAACCTGAATGCCCACCAAGACCCAGCCAGGAATGTCAATGAGTTTAAGACTCCCGGGGGCCATGGCGACTCAAACAGCACACTCCCCAGCTGAGGCCACCACTCAGCTCCCTCCACTGTTGCCAGGCAAGAATGCGGGCATGGAGTTGCAGATCTTCTAATTATTCAAAGGAAATTGGAAATACATATTTTTATGTGAAATTTTCTCTTGGCTTATGTGTTTTCAAAACAAAATGCAAGCCAAATGCATCTACAGCCAACAGAGAGTTGTTTGTTTTCCCCCGAGTTACACTCTGATACTAAAATTCCATCTTCTACATAGACGATTCAGAGGGATGACAGTTTGGGTGGCCCTGCCAAGGCTGCACACTCCAAATCTGTGAGTCTCTTCCCTAGGGAAGTAAAGGACAGGCAAGGGTCCTCCAGGGAAGAGCGTCCTTGGCAAAGACCACCAGAGAGACAGGCGGCAGTCAGCAGTAAGGCCAACAGCCCCAGGTCAGGGACCAGTAGCTAACCAAGATGGGGAACTAGATTGAGATGATTAGAAGTGGAGGACCCACTGAACAATGAGCTGGCCTCAGAAAGGCTGGGTTATTTGGGGTTTCTTTGTTTTGTTTGCTTCCAATCTGTTTGTTTGAGTCTCTACCAAGTTCTATCTGAAAGTTACAGTGGTGCATACTCCCCATCCTGGTAGAGAAGGTGACGGCAGCACCTTTAGATCCAAGATGAGAGAGCAATTAGTGTTACTCACAAAGCCCCAGCACCTGTCTTCCTTTAGGACCATCAAATCATTGGAGGCTCAGATGGCTACATCCCAGAAAGGGTATCTTATCCCTCCAGCTACGTCTAGGCCCAGCCAAGCTCTCAAACTTGCTGGGCAGAAAAAAAAATCTTTCCAATGAGGAAAAGCCTCAGCTAGCCATTCCTCAATCTCCTACTTCTTTCCTTTCCTGAACTGGTCCAGAATTGTCAACTCTCTACTCTGGCACTGCCCAGGCACCACCAGATACTGTGAGGCTGCTTTTTGGATCTCCCATCACAGCTCCACATTAGATTGTAAGCTCCCTGGCAGCAGGGCTGCATTTTAAGCTTTATACCCCTTAGGGCTCAGACTTGCTTCTTACAAATGGAGAAGAATAAATATACACATTATTGGACATTTTTGGTGACATGACTAGAGAGTCACAAAAATTATAAGCATAATAATAATGACAACAGATCCTTACATTTATGCAGAACTCTGAACTTTAGGAATAAGAAATAATAAACCTAATAATAGAAATGATAGATGTCCTACATTTGTACAGCACTTTGAAGTTTGCAAAGCACTTTTACAGATTTAATTTTATGTCATCTTCAAAATCATCCTTATAAAAATGGGGAGAGGATAGATGAAACACGATAGGCAAAACATAAATTATTGCTGAAGCAGGATGATGTGGACATGGGGTGTACTATACTGTTCTCTCTACTTGGGGATCTGTTTGAAATTTTTCATTGTAGGGTTTAAAAAACACACACACAATACTCTACTATATAAGTAAAGTAAGAGGCACTATCATTACCAGCATCATTTTAAAGCTGAAGAAACATAAACCCAGAAAGGGGTTTGGCTTGCCCTAGTCACTCAGTTTGTGTGGACCCGTGCAACCGAGACTAGAGAGATAGCGTCCCCACTCCTTGCCAAGTGCTCCCTTTCTTACGTCACTGTTGCCCAAGTACGTCCCACAAACACCATTTCTTTAGAATATTAAAAGGGTTCTACAAAAACTAATATCCCATAGTTAAAAAAGTTGAACAAAGGGTTAAACAAAGCAATCAGGTCCATTTCCTGCAGGACTGGTCAAAAACTCTATAGAGCATTCTGTAGAACTGGTGGTCTCCCACCAAGCTCCAACAGACCCACAGGCACAGAGAAACCCTTTTATGAATGCACTCAGATCCCCACTGGCCCCCAGAGCTTTCTGATCTTTCCAGAGACCAAAACCCCGGTCAAGTGAAACCCATGTGGAAGGGTGTACTGCAGATGAGCCCGGATGGATGTGTGTAAAGCTTTGAGACAAAAGTCAGACTTTTATGGGATATGATAAGGCCTCTAGATAATGGCTGGGTCAGAATAGGTGTTGGCAGCAATGCTCGTCAAGTTTTTCCATCTTCCTCTCCAACCTTCTCTACCTCGGTAGAAAAGTGAGTAAGAGAAAATATGATTTGCTTTGTAAAAGCTGGAAATGCATCTGTTTATCATCTTCAAATAACAACAACTAGTCCTTACTGAGCATTTACTATATGCCAGGCCCCGTGCTGGGTGTTTACCCACTTACAATCCCCACAGCAACCCTAGTGAGTAGGTCTATTTTACATCCCACTTTAAAGATGGGCAAACTGAGGCTCACAGAGGTGAAGGGATTTGACTCACGTCAGTTGGATGATGAATGATAGAGGTGAGCTTTGAACTCAGGCAGGGGGATTCTAGAAGCCCTACTCAGAACCACCCCCAGCTGATAGTCCTTGGTCAGGAAGAAGCTTGTAGAGCTCAACTGCCCCCAGTCTTGAGAGTCAAGGGTGGCCTAGGGGCAGCCAGACTGGATGCACAAGACCCATAGGCTGTAAAGACCATCTCCAGTAACCCCAGCAACTTCTCACACCCATTGGCTTATCCCTTTGCCTTTGTCTCCACCCCCTCCCCCAGTTCTGGTCACCTGTCATTGGCAGGCCTTTACCTGCAGCTGGACCAGCCCCAGTCACGACAGACAATAGAAGCTAGAATTAACTATGCTGTTAGAGACTCAGCATTTAAAGTCCCCAAGAAGCTCTGGGAAACCTCGTGTTATCTGAGCTCTGGCCTGCCCTTTGCCCATAGCCCATTGGCCCCCTCTAAAATACCAGGCCTCTGCCTTTTTTCCTAATGAGCACCCCTTGGGGACCTGAACTCTGACTAATACAACCTGCTTCACCTTAACACTCCCCAGGAAACAGACCCTGATTCTTACACCTCCAATCTCTGGCTAGGATATTGCTCCAAATGAAATGAGCACTAGGATGGGAAAGGAATGGAAGGAAGTTTTATTGAGGCCTGCTGTGTGCCAGGCCCTATCCCCCTAGGTGCCATACTTCCTGCCTCATTTACCTAACCCACCTCCCCACAACTACCTTACAGTGTGACTAACAGTATCACCATTTTACAGATGAGGAAACTGAGGCTCAGAGAGGTTAACTAACATCACTGAAGCCATGCTACAGGTAATTGGAGGACTCTAGCCTGACTCAAGATCCAATGCCATAGTTATAACCATAATAACACAACCGCTAATATTAAAAAAAGGCAGCTGTGACCCTGGAGTAGATAACACCACCTCCATTTTACACAGCACTGACACTCATACAAGGAAAAGAGTGTGCTCAAGTTTACTCACTGTTACTATCACCTAAGTTAGCACATACTATGTGCCAGGCATCTTGCTAAGTATTTAGCATAATATCACATTTAATCCTCACAACACTGTAAAAAAGTATTATTATTATTATTATTATTATTATTAATATTATTATTATTCTCACTTTACAGATGGGGGAAACTCAGACTTAGTGAGCTAAAACCAATTATCCAAAGTCACTGCAATAAATGCCAACCCAACAGCCATACCCTGTGCTTCATTCCCAGAGCATTCTCATTTTTGTCCAGGTACCCACTCCTCTCCAACATGACTAAGGGAAGCATAATCCAAGTGAATTTTCATTACCTGAGCCAATTGTGGTCATCCCTTTCATCATGCCAGTGACTGGTTTAGGAAGGAGCATGTGACACAGTTCTGGCCTATAAAACATAAGGAAAGCCTGCTGGAGGGCTTCTAGGGAAATTTTCCTTGCTTGTAAAAGGAGATGCCCAGATGGGTACCCCCTTCTTCCACTGGACATTGTCATTTCTGAATGTGATGACTGGAACTACAGCAACCATCTCACCGCCATGAGGCACTAGCACAAGGATGAGCCGACATGCTGAGGAAAGCAGCCAGAGAGGTGGAAAGTACCCGAGCTCTTATTATTTAAGCCCCTGATGCTGTGCTTTTCTGATACTTGCAGCTAAACTGATATAGCCAAAGGGAATATGAACTTCCATCTCTCTGGCTTTAGACTCAAAACTAGACTGCTTGAGTCCAAGCCCAGAATTTGTATCTGTATGCTATTCTACAGGTTGAATAAAAGGCTTTCAACCTAAACTACCTAGGGATAGTTCCATCCCTCTGAACTTGGGCCTACCTATTTCAATCCTAGGTAAAAAAAAAAACACAAGCTATGGCCCAGCCCAGCCTGGCCACCCAACCGTGACTCCAAGCCCTGAAGGACAAGATCTCAGCCGTGACTCCAAGCCCTGAAGGACAAGGATCTCAGCCCGGGCCCTGAGCAGACACAATGGAGAGATGATCCTAAAGCCAGCCCCTGCCCCTTGAGAACCAAGTCTTATTTCATTCTCCATTTCCACTGTCTTACTCTGTCACAGCCCCATAAATCTCCAGTTTATTAATCCTTTATATAAAGCAGTTGGTGTGGAATCTTGATTTACTCTCTGTTCATAAAATGCTAAGAAATTAAAGGTGGAAATTACCCAGAAGGGCACAGAGCCTCCACTGGGGAGCCCAGAGCACTTCCTGGCCTTGGACCAGGCTCCCTCTGCCCTTCTCACCTACATAGTTCAGGATGCAGTGATGTCATTGCATTGTCCTCTCCCACAGCCCAGAAGCAAGGGGCTCTTCCCTGAGGCTTACACACCTCTGAACCCTATTTGGCACAAAGCAGGAAAGAAGGCGCCACTGTCTCCCTGAAAACCCATTTCAGAGTCTCCTGCTTTCTGGAAATTTTCCTCATCTTAAATCCCTTTGCTATACCTGATGGAGGTGGCAGGGGATGGGTCAAGTTGAGAACAAAATGTAGAGAGCTGATTAAAACAATTCAAATACCAGAATATCTAACAAACCCAGAGACGTGACCAGGAGGGAAAATGGAAAGTTTATATTAATGACTTTACCTACTTAGGTGTCTCAATTGCCAAGGATCATGCTCATTTCTCAAGCCTCTGAGGGCACCTCAACACCACTTCACCCCAGCACTCCCCAAGACCCACCAGGCACTCAGAACACTGTTGGTCTCTAAAATCCAGCAGAGCCTGGATCTTCCTAATGTAACCCTGGATGGGTCTAAGGTTTCTGAGGTTCTCACATCTCACAGTCCACCCCAATACTAGCTGCTAAATTCTACCTCTTTCTCACAGGAAGAGCCACGAACAAGCATCAGTGTCTCATATCAAGGGCAAGGACTATCCTAGTTCAGCATAAGAACATATCTTTAGCCTGACTATATGCTAGAGATGGCACTGGGTAGTAGGTCCCTGTTTGGCCAGGTCCCTATTCCTGATGTTCTCACTGTGGTTTTGAAGTTGTAAAAATGTAATAAACAGAGCATCATAAGAGGAGAAACACAGTCACTTAGCCCAATGGAGAGAAGAGAGCTCAAGGATAACTTCCTGGAGGAGGCAATATCTGGGCTGAATTGAGAAGAATGAGTAAGACTCAACCGGACTAAGGAAATAGGGAAGGGCACTGCAGTCAGAAAACAGTATGAGCAAAGGCACAAAGCTATGACACAGCATATGTGTCCTGGGAGCCGTGGGATGAGACGCAGGTTGGTGCTACCACAGTATAAACTATGAGGTAGTGGGTGATGGAAAAAGGACAGGGAGAGGGGAGAGGCAGCTGGGCCTTGGCTGCTATGCTAATAAGTTTTTTGACTTTATCCCAAGGGCAATGAGTAACCATTAAAGGGTTTCTGACCAGACAGGGACATGGTCCAGTTTACACTTTAGAAAGATTCCTTTACCTGCCATGAGGAGCATGGACTGGGGAGGGACAGAAGGAAGGAAAGAGGCATTACAGGCAAAAGATGGAGAAGGTCTAAGGCAAGATGGATAGCTCTTTGGTCTGGGGGGACAAGCTATGTCTGCCCTCAGTACTATTCAAGGACACAAATGGGTTCTGGATGGAACAAGAAAGAGTGAGGAGACAGGTTGGGGGCTCCATGGGGCATGGGAAGGGCTGCACCAGAAGTAAGGAAAGCAACTCAAATCCCAGTCCTCTGGCCCATGAGGGGTCCCCATGAGCCTCCGTGCCCACCTGGCCACAGTGGCTATTTGCAGGCAGCCTCCCCACCACCCCGAAGCCCCCTGACCCCTCCAGCCTCTGGTCAGCCTACAGCTCCTCTTCCTACCTGGGTTGGGGAGGTCGCTTTCCTTGTCCACTGTCCATTTCCCCATAACAAGACAGAGCTGACCTCCATTACACCTCATCTAGTTATTGAGTCTGTTCACTTCCACCAGACACAGTGCCTCAAGGACAGGGACCGTGTTTTCTTCATTCCTAAGGCTGATGCTACTCAAAGCCTGATAGAAGAAACTCCCTGTGTGAACTGTATGACAGGTTTCCTTCTCATCGTGCCCAGTCTGCCCAGAGAAGATGTGTTTCTGCCAACATGGGGGTCAACACCTGTCTCCTTCCAAATCACTCTCTCCACCCCCACCAAAAAATACCACCAAAACAATACCCTCAAAACTGATGTTCCCATCATTTCACCTCCAGATAAGAAAATTAACAAGCATGTTTTCAGCACCTAACATGTGCTTTTATCTCTCTCATAATCCCGTAGAGTAACAACTATTGCTGCCATTTTACAGGTTAAGAAACCGTGATTCAGAGAAGCTAAGCCACTTGCTCAAGCCACTCAGCTCGCAGTCCCAGCCTAGACCTCTGAGCAATCCTGTGCAGTCCATCAGCATGTAGAGAGGCCAAAGTGCGACCTTGGGTTGTAGAACCCCCTTGGTCTCAGTTTTCTCCTCCAGAGATTAGGGTATCCGGAGGACCTCCCTCACAGGGTGGTTTGAGAGAACTGAATGAGACAATCTATAAAGAAGTGGGCACACAGTACCCTCCCATGCACAACCATTGCCCTGTGTGTCTCAATGCTGTCTAGAGGGCAGGCTGCCTGCCCAGTGCTTCCATGGACTCTATGCCCCTCCTGGGGAGGGCAGAGAGAGGCATACTCCAGAATGATAAGTGAACCAATAAACCAAATTTTTGTCTGGGTGGGTATAAATTATAGCAGGAAGCATTTGGGGATGGTGTCTTCTGTGGCATTAGAAGTATCATTAATTATGTATTAAGTGTTTGAAAGGAAAAGACATCAGTAGCCTATAGGAGGTATTTGCATAGTAATGGAGGATTGATTAGATAAAATATCTATACTGAAGTCTACTGCGATTCAGGTCCCAGGGCTTCACAGTGGTGGTAAATTACAGTCACAAAAATCTCTGCAATAGTAAATAAGGCATCCCAATTGCTGAGGGGACTCTCAGAGCCTCCTGATGAGAGCTGGGCAGCCACCCGGCCAGGAAGGGGAAGCAGGGCAAGGCCTCCTTGTTGCTGGGGATCTGGTTTTTCAGATGGGTGACTCCTCTCTCCA
>CM053509.1:36610498-36962030 GCA_028627145.1 Eidolon dupreanum | reverse complement strand
GCATTGTGTTATGGCAGCCCTAGTAGACTAATACATAGTGTCAAGACTGAGTGCTGAGTGGGTCTCTCACCTGTTCAAGAATGATGATGGCTCCGTACTACATGCAGGGTAAGATCCAGATTCTAGCACCTCGTCCCAATTGTGAATTAATTAATGGACTAACGGTGGCTGAATCAGATCCTAGTATACGCTTTCCAAGATATGCTTGGCCCCAGCTGCCTCCCAGACTGTCAGCTACTTTCTCAATGGACAGCCAGGCCACTGCCACTGCATGGTCTCTTCTGACACCACAAGCTGTCAGCCTCCCTTTGGGTGATGGCCAGGCTCTAGCACAGCCTCCACTGCAACCACCATAGGAACCAAATCAGCTCCAGGGACTAGGTTCAACGCACTAGACCTATCATGGTGCTGGGGACTCTCACCACATCTGGACTCAGCTGAGGTGCCATGTCACAGGGCATGGATTCAGTTTTTCCAGTGGTTGCCCAGAGGAACCAGGTGATATGACCCAGAAGTGCAAAGGACTTGATACCCAGGGAGAAATTTTGGACCATTGAGAGACCAAGATGCTGGCAGATAAACTCTCTCTCTGGACCTTCAACATTTGTTCTGAGTCACAGTGGTTCTACTCGGCTTAACCACAGACATCCCTCATGACTAAGCAACCAGTGTTCTTTCCTCACAAAGGTATGGCTGGCTGACACTTGCTTTTTTTCCTCCCTTGCCTCACATCCCTTTTCCTCTCACTGTCTTTGTTCTGAGACTGCACCCCTACCCCTAATAAAGCATTAGCACCAGTTTTGCCTCAAAGATCTGTTTTCTGGGAACCCAAAATCTGCTCAGCATGGATGGCCCTTGGTGCCCAGCAGGGCCTTGCTCAAAGTACAGACACATAAGAAAAAATGAACTACTTGACTTTGAAAAGGAAAAGAGATACTATAGACCCTTTGATGGCAGGGAGAGTGGGGACCTGGATCCTTGGAGACACAGACAGGACTCTCCTGTTTCCTGTGTTGTCTCTGCAAATGCTTCTACCCATGGGAAGCCAGCCCAAGTTCTCTGGGGACCTGACTTCCTGAAAGGCACTGAGAATACAAACCTACTGTCTGTTGCTGGTCTGAGGAGCATCTGATAAACAATTTATACTAGGGTGTAAAAGATACACTAGTGGAACCTCTGTTTTCTAATGGAGCCCATGGAGACTGGCAATGCTAACATTTACTGAATCTTTAGTATGTTCCAGGCACTAAGCTAAGCCATTTACCTGCATTGTTCATTAAATCTTCAAAACACACTATGTACTATTAATAATATTAAGTACTATTATTCGCCCCCCTTTTACAGAAGAGAAAATGGTTGCCAGAAACTATACAATTAGTACTCAAACCCATATCTAAGGAGAGAATGTTGAACTCAGTGATGGCCCTTAAGGAAGATACTTTGAGGGTATAGCTCTCCTAGTAAAAATATTTGGGTAGGTATTTTCTGTGGCATTAGAAGTATCATTAATTATGTAGTAGGTATTTAAAAGGAAAAGACATCATTTGCTCCTTTGTTTCCTGTAAGGCCAGTCCTGGCCTCAAGGTCCCTACACAGTCAGAATAGGTACAGAAGGGCTAAACATCTAAGGTGGGCCTTCCTTTTCATCCCCTGAGGTAAGTTGGCAGAGACTTGGAAAGCAGGTGACACTGCAAAAATTGGACTGTATTTATACCTGGTTATGAAGTAACATAGTTGACTGTGGTCAGAAAAGCAACTAAACGTGGAATAAGAAAATCTTCTCCCCCAACTGCCTCCGTCCCGGGTCCCAAGGCCTCTAGCCCCTACATTGCTAAACAAAAGGAAAAACAGGTTTTGGTGGCTTCTGTCCTCCCCTAGCCCCTTAATTTTGGGAGGGAGCTTTGGACCAGAAAGAATAAAAGAAAAAGTAGTACTTCTTCATATAATGACCTTCAAGAGGAACAACTACATTTTACCTTGAACACTGCAGAAATAAAGTCTATGTAAAACTATTGTCTACATAGAGTCTATGTAGACAATGCAAATGATATGCATGTTATATGCAAATGCAAATGCAAATTGACTAGGGCAGCCTGAGGGCCTAGTGTGCCTCTAGAGGGAGGTAGAGAAACAAGGACTGAGGGCAATCGGCAGGGCTCCATCCAGGGACCTGGGGTCAGGGACCACGTGAGCGTTCTGTATGAGAGAACCCTAGATCCAGGACTCTTTGTGCACTGTAACCCTTTCCAACCCCATGGAGCTCTCTGGTCACACCAGCCCTGTACTATATACACGTGTGTGTATACACTCGTGTATACACAAAACCACTGTCACCACACAGACAGACACATTAAAGCACACACACACACACACACTCACAGAAACAGACACTAACAGTTATGCTGTTGTGGAAACATAGACACACAGCCATTAACAACAAAAAACTACCATTCCAACACACAAACACAAACACAAAAACACACAGACTCATTCACATACCTACCTACACCACCACACATTCAATAACAAACACATGGATGAAAGCAGACAGCTACAGACAAACACACATAGAAACACACCAACACAGACACAGAGACCCACACAGAAACACGAACAGATATATATATATATATATATATATATATATATACATATCCATACCAATGCACTATAGCCAGTCAGATAAATCTACTTGGAAGAGAAAGAAATCTGGCTGTATTAAATATCTCCTTTGTGCCAGGCACAGTGCAGGAACTTTAAATCCTCATTTAATCCTCACAAAGCAACATTAAGAAATGGAGTAATTATCCCAATATTTACTGACAAGCCAAAGGAGGTCCAAATGTGATCTAATAGGCCCAGGCTTATCCAGAAAGCAGCAAAAAAGAGAATCCAAATTTCATTTGGTATCGATGTTGCAACATTCCCCTCCCCAGCAGAGCCTTCCCTATACATAGTAGGACACAGAAATTACGGCCAATTACTTTTCCACCTCGTGGTCCTCCCCAGCCAGTTGTTAACCCCATCTGGCTTCCTCAGAGACACTCTCACTCTTCTATATCCTGCCCTTTCATCATGTCAGCTAGGATGTGCTCTACAATGCAACCTACATTAATTCTGGCCTATGTATAATCTAGTTTGGAAATCTGAAGGAGAAAGGAAATCATTTCTTCAAACCCAGATGCAATACAGACTGGATTTTCAGTTGCTGCCTGTGTCTGAGTGAACGTTCACCCTAGAAGGATGCCTCTTTCCCCCAAAGTATAGAAACTTTAAATGCTACCTTTCCCACACATACACTCAAAAAAAATGTACAGTTCAGCTCAAAGAATGGAATAAGGTAGTCATGAGGATATAAAGTATAACATAGGGAATACAGTAGATAATATTGTAATAACTATGTATGGTGTTAGATAGGTACTAGATTTATCAGAGTAATCACTTCATAAATTATATAAATTTCTAATCACTATGTTGTACACTTGAAACTAATATGATATTGTATGTCAACTGTAATTGAAAAATAAATTAAAAGAAAAAGAATGAATAGTATTTCTTACTTCCTGTCATTAAGTCACCATACCACCATGGGCAAGTCTCCCCCTGTCCCAGGGTCTCAGTTTCCTCATTTGCCTGTGAGAGGTAAGACAAACTGATTCCCCAGGCTCCTTTCCTCTCCCACCTTCCATCTTCCTGATAGCACATGAGCCTGAGGCTGACAGTTGCCCCACAGTGAGCTATCCCACAGTGTTCCCCAGAACTGTCCCTTGGCCTTGGGGGACTCACTGCTAATGCTGAGATCTGAAGAGGAGCTAAGGCTTAGGCCCCTGCCAGGGAAAGACAAGGTTGGCCACAGCCCCAGGGTCAGGATTCACCCATCACCCCCAGGCCAACCTATGACATTATGCGCCCCTCATAACCTTGAGAGGTTCATAAGGGAGGTAAGCTGGGGCAGGGGAGCCTTAAAATATAATAAGGCTGTGATCAGAGCAGGCCACAGTAGTTGCAAAATGCCACACTGTTGGTTTTGAGTGTATTTTAGGGCCTCAGATTCTTTCCAAATTAATATTCATGGGGACTGGCATGCCATTTATTTGCATATGCAGATTATTGCTCATCCGCTGCAGAATAAAAAAATTTAGCATGTTTTTATTTATTGTATTTATTTTAAGCTTGGATGATAAACCAGACAGGTCAGGCAGCGGAAGGGCAGCTTCCAAGGGCAGGAGTGGGTTTTAAATAAATTTTGCTCTAAGGAAAGGAGTAAGTCATACCTACCCTGATCCACAGAATCAATTCCAGGACAGCCCTTCTGAGGTCATCCCAAACCTCTACCTCAGGAAGCCTGGCCACCTGGCATGGCCCCATACAAGCCTCTGGGAAACCAACTCTGCCACTGATCACTGACAAGAGGTAGGAAACAGGTTTGACGTGTTACCTTGGGCCAGTCACACAAGCCCCTGTTTCTGAGGATGACAACCTGCCTTGCAAAGTTGTAAAACACATACTTTAGAGTTATAGAGCTGGATGGTAGTAATGGTTGCAAATTAATTAATATATTTAACACCACAGAACCATACTTAAAAATGGTTAAAATAGTAAATTTTATATTATGTATATTTTACCACAACAAAAATAAATTTTTTTAAAAAACACAAACTTGAAAATAAATGCACCCAAAAAGTGCTTGCTAAAGTATGAAGCCATAGTAAAAGTAGGTGTCATTAAGGTATCACACCTGCCTCTCTCCTGCAGTAACCAGCATCCACTCCCCACAAGGGCCACAAGGGAAGGCTCTATCCCCCTGCCACTGCCTTTTGAAGATCTGAAGACCATGATTAAGTTCTATCCTCCTCTTTACCAGCTTTGCTCCTCTTTTCTGCACCAAAGAACACGTCTTAACAGCTCCACCAGAAAGCTCTGAGTCTGCTAGAGATTCCTGAATTACCTACAAAGTCCTTGCACTCTGATAACTCAAAGAGCCCTGAAGACTACTGGTGAGGGTCTGTAGGCAGGCAGGAAGTGAAGCCTAGTGGGAATTTCATGAGCTTTGACTCAGGCCGACTTGAGTGGAATACACGTGCTGCCAATGACCAATAAAACCTTGACCTGCCAATTTCTCTGAGCCTCACCCTTCACATCTGTACAGTGGGGATAATACTATTCTAACCCCCTCTTGAGACAATGGCACATAACAAAGGTTGAAAACATGGTTTCTATTCTGATTACAGAACAATTAGCGGCAGTTCTGGCATTAATTCATTCTGACCACTAGGGGCGCTATTTCAGAGCTCTCGAGGGTTGTCTTCAATCACGGTTCCCTAGGCACTGTAAGAATACACATGACGTTGTGTTTTCATTTCAATGACCAAGCAGTGACAGTCAGTTTCAACACTCAGCTTTGCGTCAGAATATGCTGTTGCACTAAGATTAAACAGAGCTCCTTTAATTATTGTGGGCTAATGAGGAAAAAGTAGCCGCCTAATGCACAAACGCTTTTGTGCTAAGTGCCACCAAATGACCTTACTGCAGGTTGTAGGAAAAAAGGTTTCAGTCATTCCCAGGGAGAAAAGTGGTGGGAGAGTTGAGTCACCAAAGAGCATACGGTGGAGGAAACAGCTAAAATGCTTCACGAAGCCAAAACCACAATCATATCACAAGGGCTGATTTAGTCTTAGTGGAAGAACAGCATTTATCGTGTTAAATTAATAATATCGTTAATCTGAATGTTGTTGGCTTTGTAGTTTGCATTTTAATTTATAAACTTGTGTGAGATTTAAGGTTATGTAAGAGTTATATGCATGTTATGCCTAGTTTTGCATTTACATATGTTGAAATATTATTGTATTAATAATTTAGGATAATATTAAAGGTCTGTGGGAATCTTTTTCTCCCTTTAAAATGGAACCATCTGTACATTTCTCAAGTTTTAAAACCATTGGCCTAAAAATTAATGCAGAGACCAATCAGGGAAGTAGCTAGAGTCTCTGAAAGTCAGGTTTACTATTTTATTTTCTTCTACAATGGATGGAGAGAAGGGAGGTTTGGTTGAGAAGAAACAGTAACAGAATATGCAAAGGTTAATGACTTACCCATGGTCATTCACGGATCAACCTCCTCACTCAAGATTTCTGTCTTAAATGGCAAGGAGGTCTCCAAGATCTTGGGTGAATTCCTTCTTCTTTGCTCCTGAAACATTTTATTCCTCATTGACTGAGAAATGAAAGCTAGTTAAGAATGGCTTCCTCCACATCCCAGTTCCTCACCCTCTCCACTCAGAGCCAAAGTTGCATCCAAATCTTGGGGAAAGGTAGATTCCTCTCCCAGCTACAGGCAGAGGCTCCCAGATGCTCCCAGCTCAAAGTGTTCCAAGAATGCCCAGAATAAAAGATTTCCTGTTGTGAACAAACAATGGGCATAGCGAAAAGAAGGCTCTACCCACAGATCCCTGCAGAGCCCTCCTCTTTCCCAACTCTGGCACCAGCACAACCAACAGGTAAACACTGAGCCCAGCTCTGTTCTGGGTCCCAGAGATGGGGAATAAAGCAGTTTCAAGGAGCTGGTTTGTTAGAGAGGTGAGAGCTACAAAGCAGACAGGAAGCCAGCCAGCAAGTAATCAAGGGCCCAGTTTTGTAGTGGAGAGTTATAAGAACTCAGAGGAGAGGAAAACCAATGACAGCAGAGATGGAAGCCCACTGGAAGGTGGGGGACCAGAGCTGAGCTGTGAAAGTCAAAGGGCATCTGGCTGAGTGGAAGGAAGTGGTTATTTCAGGCAGTGGCAAGAGCTGTGAAAAGGGTGACTCTTTCTGAGACAGTGAAGAGGCTGCAGATGAGGAGTCCTTACCTCCTACCAAGCTCTCCTCCTCTCCACTGCTGCTTTCTTGCTGATTTTGCTTTCTTGCTGACCTACCAGGCGAGTGCTTACCTCAGGGCCTTTGCACTTACTATTCCTTCTGTTCGGTGCCCTCTAACCCCAGATATCAACATGGCACCCTTCCTCTCAGTTTCTGCTCAAATGTCACCATCAGAGAAGCCTTCCCTGACCATATTGTATAAAATAGCAGCATTCCATCACCTTTATATACCCCTTTACCTTGCTATTTTTCTTCACTGTAACTATCACAAAATATATTATATACTCTGTTTTTTACCATCTGTGTACCCTCACTTCAAAGCAACTTCCATGAAAGCAAGGACTTTGTTTTGTTCCTATTATATTGAGCATGTGGTCAATGTTTAGTATTTATAGAATGAATGAATGAATAAATGAATGAATGAATGAATAAATAAATAAATAAATAAATAAGAGGAAAGAAGAATGCCACAGAGGATGAAAAAATGCCAGTCATAGTTTCTGATACTAGCAGAGACTTCCAACAGACCACCTTCTTATTGATAAGTCAGCAGTTTTCTTTCCACAGGTAAGACACCTGAAACACAGAACCAGATGGTGGCAGGTTGAGGGTGAATGAATACAAAGGGCAGAGGAGTTCAGAAACCCTGGCTCAGAACCAGCTTGATTCCACTAGCAGAATGTTTTATGCTCTAAAAGGAATCTCTGGCCCCAGCTTGAGGATGGCAGGAAAGACAATCAAGGTAAAAAGCTGAGTGATCAACAGAAGCCACAACCTAACAGGAGGCAAAAGTCCTCAGGAAAGAGTCAAAGTAAATGTCAGAGTTTTAAAAAACACTCTCAGGACAAAAGAGGGCCTGAGACTTGTCAGAGACAAGAGACAGAAAGAGGCAGGGGGACACAGCAAATGAGGAAAAAGAGACTGAAAGAACAGGGTATCCACAGGGTTGGGAGAACCTTAAGAAGATGTATGAAACAGAGCACAGAGAAAAGAACTTGGCCTTGCCCCTCACTCTGCCTCCCACTGGGTGAGTGAACTTTGGCAAGCCACTTAACCCCTCTCGGTCTCCACTTCTTCATCTATAAAATGTCAAAAACCTTGACCTCACAGGGTTGTTACAAGGCTGAGTTAAAACATCTCCTAAAAAATCACCTAAAGTAGTAGCCAGTATAGGACAGGCATTCATCAAATTTAATCCTTTCTACAAACTGAGGTTAAGGGGAAAAAGGTGAAGATTAACTGACTTTTCAAGTAAATCTAATTTTCCCTATTCCTGTGATTTATTAATTTAATAAATACTCATTAAAGGGCCATATGCTTGCTGGCCATAATACTGGGTACAAAGAAGGGTCCACCTCACCCCATCTCGGGCTTCCACGGTCTTACATCCAGTTGGAAAGACCAGGAACATTCCAAGAAAATGCTGAACAATGACACCAGCAGCACATTATTAAGTACCAAATCTGTGGTGTAGGCAATAATTGCTACAGAAGTTCAGGGGAAGGAAAGACCGATGCTTCGAGATCACTGTGGACTCAGGTGGTCAGGGAAGTTCTAATGAGGATGCAGCTCTAACACTGGCCTTGAAAGGAAGAGTGGTTTGGGTTAAACACAGAGGAGGGCAGAATCAGCCATGGTAGTGAATCCTAGCAAATAAGGATGCAGGCTGGTCAGTTGTGGAAGCTTTCAAATATCTATTTGAGGAGTTTGTGCTTCATCCAGTGAGTACTATGGAAAAGAATGTAAGGTAACAAGTGGATAAAAATAAAGTTTTAGGATGACTTGAAGGAAAGAGATATGAGAGGTTGGAAAATGACATCCCAAGCAATATAATGTATCTGCAGCCATGGAGTCCAGACTCATCGTCACCTCTGCCCTAGAAATTATAGACTATGCTATTTGCAGAGCCCCATAGACTTCTCTTAGAGACATACACCCCTAGGACCCCCATGCACTGCCCCAAGAATGGGAGATTTGAGCAGGAGACTACAGCCATCACCTAGCATGAGACGGAAAGAACCTGAACAAAGGAATGTCTCATGTCAGAAAGGTGGATTTATATCCAAGAAACAATGAAGACCAAAAAATGTTGGTGACTGAATACTAGAAAAAGAGGAAGAAGGCAGGCATCAAAAGTGTTGCTAAGGTTTTCAGCCCAACATCTGGGAGGATGGTGCTGCCAACAACAAAAATGAATAATACAGAAGGGCAGATGGCTTCAGAGAGGAAAAGACATTAGATTTCATTTTAGGCATATGGACTTCACAATGGGAGCCAGACATCCAAATAATAATAATAATATCTAATCAGCAACATATTTCTGAAAACTGAAATGTAGTATGAAGTGGAGCTTGAATTGTCATCCAGAAGTGGAAACCAGGAATCGAGGACTGGCACAGAAGCCACTGTGACCTGTCTCCCAGAACCACAACTGGCCGTATTTGGACTGACTATCAAATATGCTGTGATCGAAGAGGTGAAATCTCATGTTGGCCTAATGGTCCCATTTATAACTGACAAAAGAAAAGCAAGAGGAAGCAAGTTGGATAGAAGAAGTTCATAACCCATCCATATATAAATACTCAAATTCTATTATGCACCATGAACCATTTCCTCCAGGAAGCTTTCCCTAACTACTGGCACCCACTGATATTATACTCCTTCTACCACACTTGATCTGAAAGTCCTAATTACTTTACTCCAGTTCTGTTCTCTGATTATTTGATAGTCTACATGGTCTAGTCCTCACATGTCTCCTAACCTAGATTATAATTCTTTAATGTCAAAGATCAAATCTTCAAATAATCTTTTACTTCTCTTAAACCAATCAAGTATAATTATTGAGTTAATTCAGATTTATCTTCTCAATACATTCTCATTGTATAGATGGGTATACTGAGGCACAAAGAAGTGAAATACTTTGCCCAAGGTCACAGGGCTAAAAAGGAGTAGAGAGAAACTTTTTAAACTTTCCCCTTTCAAAAGCGCCCTAAATTTGTTTGTCTCTGTGGTTCAACACACACACATCAAAATTATTCTAGGCTAATTATAATGATCTTCTTTCCTTGACTGAGGTTGGTGAATTCATGGGCATGTGATTCACAATTTCAGCCAATGAGACACAAGGGAAAGTCTGCTGAGGAGCTTCTGGGAAAGTTGCCCTCCTGCCTTTCTGTTTCTGCACATCATTGTGAGGTTGTAATAACTGGAACTGCTGCAGCCACCTTGTGACCTTGAGAACAAGGAAAGATGAAAAGAATCTGTATTTTTGCTTATGTTGTTAAACCATTGTAAGAACCAAGCTTGGGGCAGACATAGCCCATGCTTCTCATAATGAAAAACACTAAATTCCTTATTGTTTCAGCCAGTCGAGTTCAAGTTTTCTGCTACTTGCAGCCCTGACTGATACTTCAATCGAGGCTCTTGTCACCATAGATATCAATCATTGTGCGAGATATATAACAGGTAAAAGTCCTGGTCCCTGCCCTCATTGTGCCTATCCCAAAATTAGGCATTCAATAACTATTCAATTCATATTTAATTAATTGATTCTTCCCTTGCTCACCAGTTGCAGGGGATATATTTCCTGAAAGTATCTTTCTTTCCTTTACTAAGCCTCACTACCTCTAAGTTTCAGCATCTCTTTTTGACTGTAGTCTCAGCATTATTAACCAGGTCCATCCCCATCACTTCCCCCCACCTCTGAGGATCAAGCTAAAAGCGAGGTACTCGCACTTGGCCCAGAGAGGCCATCATTGAAACTCCGCATTCCTAAATATTTGTTCTTTGAAATGTCTTTCTCAATTAGATCTCATCCAAATGTTTGAGAGTCAGGCTGAATTCCAACTTCCTGCTCCAGAACAGACATGTTGAGCCTGCATAATTACTGCAGCCGGCTTTATTTGCTATAAAAAACATAGATTTTTTGCTACTTCTCAACTGTAAAATAATCAATAAATAGAATCCAGATGAAAAATGCCAGCATTTAGGAGAACAACTCTTTTATAATTCTTTTCTTTTGGCTCTAATTAACACATTGGGGATAAAGTGTGCTGTTACATTTATCCAACTAGCTAAGTTGAAACTCAAACTCTCCTTTCCTCCTGCTGAGATGCAGCTTCATGTCATAAATATAGGTGAAACAGACAGACAGTTTCAAAAACATGTTGAAATGCTCAAAAAACAGATCTGTAAACCTGATATGGATTTCCTCCAACCTCTCTCTATTCACACTGGCTGTTCAATTTACTTCTTTCTCCCCTAAGAACACATTGCATAGTTACTGTCAAATGAAACACAGATAGTCCCATTAGCAGGAGAAGCAATCTGACTTTCTTTTAAATGAAGAAGACATGCCTTTTTGGACAATGACCACCCAGGCCATGAAAGTTTCATGAGGGGCTCTCAGAGTGGCTGATACCTTTTCAATTATAACATTGCTATAATAAACCCCCACAGAGCCACGGGGCATGGAGTCTGCATCCAATACATGACATCTATTTATTCCCTAATTATATTGCAATATATTCTCTCTGTGTGTGCTGATGAAGATAAAATATTCTTTTAATTCTATGGCCTCCTGGGGGCTAGGGGGGAGGGGATTGTACAGGCAAGTTCTGGGAGTTTCTAGAGCTAAATCACAGTCTTTGTTTGATTTCAAGAAAATCATTCACTTTCCCTATTCTACCACAGTGGTTCTTTAACTGTGGTCCCACGAGTATCAGCATCACCTGGAGACTTGTTAGAAAAGCAAATTACTGACCCACTCAACCCATTGAATCAGAAACTTTGAGGGTGGATCCCACCAATCTCTTTTAATAAGCCTATATTGAAGTCTGAGAACCACTGGTCTACAAAATAGGAAAGGAAGAGTATCATTTTAAAGTGAATGAGAGATCAGGGATACCTGGTCTCCACAGGGCCTGGGCTCCTCTTTCTGCATAGCACACCCAATCTGCAGAGTCAGGGCTCCATTTACCCATCTGTACAATGTGGCTACAAAGTTTACCAAGTAGCTGTGGATGCTGCAATTTAAGAATATGGTTACCTGGCACCAGTCTCTATGGATACCTAGCATGATCACAGTTGTCAACACTCACCAGCTCCCTCTTGTCATATCCTGATTGGCAGAAGCTCTGCAGAGCAGCTCTCCACTGCCATATCTGAGGTCATTAATGCAGCTCCCTCTGGGTTACCCTTGGCAACCAGAAGCCAGGGTCATGGAAGCCCACAGAATCTCTGAATCTCATAGCCAACAGCTTCAAGCCTTTTCACCTCGGAGCCTTGAACCACTAAAGGGGAGGCTCAAGATTCTCTGTGTTATATTGTCCGACTTCAGCACTTTTTCAGACATCTTTTGTGTATTTGCTTCCACTCTGCAACTAGACTTTAAACCTGTAGAGGACAGAAGCCTACAATGTCAATATCATGTGGTATAAGACTCTGCCTGTCCAGTTCACTGCTTTATTCCCAAGACCAATGCCTGGCACAAAGGTGGAGCTCCAGAATTATTTGTTGACTAAATATTCCTAGTGCAGTAAATGTCCTGCCTATAGCAGTTCCAAATAGTAGGTCCAATAGTAGGTATCTAAATTCTGAAGTTATGGTTAGGAAGGGGCAAAGAAACTACAGTTCTATAGTTGACCCTTGATCAAGGTGACCCTTGAACAACACAGTTTTGAACTGCATGGGTCCACTTACACTTGGAATTTTTTCAATTAATATACAGTTGGCCTGCCATATCCATGGGTTTGGCATCTCCAGATTCAACAGACCTCAGATCAAAAACAGTATTTTCCATCTGCTTGGAGTACATAGATGCAGAGGACTGACTGCATGCATTGTTCTACTCCACTTTATATAAGGTACTTGAGCATCCATGGATTTTGCTATTTGCGGGTTCCCGAAACCAATCCTCCACTGACATACCAAGGAAGGACTGAAGTTTGGGGAAGTCAAAAGTTATAAATGGATTTTCGACTGAAAATCACTCCCCACCCACCTATGTTGTTTGAGGGTCAACTGTATTTGAAATCCTAGGGAACAGTGAGAAAGAGGAAAAAGAGGAGCAAAAGCCTAAATATATCAGCCGGGAGCCACAACCCTTGGTTCATGGGATGATAACTTCCCAGTCAATTACTCATGCTAGATGTAGAACTAGAAGACCTTTTGGGTTCTGAGCTTGAGTTCGAAGCATCTGGATCTTCTAGCTACCCTAGTTCTTCTCACTCAAAGGCCAAATTCTCATTGGCCCTAATGCTGCTGTCCTTTGACCAGCCACTTAACAATTTCTGAGCTTTCTGCCTTTTAGTACTCAAGGTTTCTCCCCACAATCCTCCTTTAACTAGAAATTTACCTAATGCTTAATTCCAAGCCCTCTCTATCCCTAATCCTGCACCCTCCAAAATCAATTTCACCTGAGAACAGCTGTACTTGTCTCCTTGGCTTCAAAACAATGGCTACTGCTCTTTCCCGTGGATTGGGCAGCAGGGGCTGAATGTAAGGGCTTCCTTTACCCCCAGATTTAAATGCTGGCACAGGATAAATATACAACAAACTGTCACCAAAGTGATTATCCTGGGAGATGATCACAGCAAAGCACATAACAAGAGAATCCAGAGACGGGTCCTCTGCCTTAACCACAAACACACCCAGTCCTCAATCCTGTGAAGGGCTTGCTGTGGCCCGACTGGGAACACTTGCCCTATGCTAAGAAAGTAGTAACGTCATCGTAGAGCACCAGGGAAAGCCCTGAACTAGGAATCGGGACACCTACCTGTTTTACATTCCCTTCCATCTTTAGCTCTAATCTTTATTTCTCTGGGCCTCAGTTTGCTGATCTGTGCGATGGAAAGAAGAGGTGGAGACTGCAGTGGTGAGCCTTGAATTTCTAGCAGCTTTAAACAATTATGTGAGCAAGAGAAGTGGTTGTGGCGTGCACCAGCGAAAACCGGCCAAACGAGCTGAAGATGGAGTGCTTGCAGGTGGTGGGTTCAATACCCTCTGGGGACAATGCCCAACCTGCAGGGGATGACGGCCCAGGTACCCTCTCTGCGTAGCCCTCAGATCTTGGTCTCATTAAATCTGCTCTAAAACCTTTCGACCGAACCTCTCCAACAGCACTCCCACAAAGAGGGGGGTGCGAGGCCGGGGCCCTGCTGGCTCCGAAAAAGCCGCATATGGCGGCAAATTCGTGCCTCCAGGACTTCGGGAGCAATAGGACCTGCGCCCCCGGCAGGGTCTGACAGCCCCGGCCAGCCTCCGCTCGCAGCCACCTGGTCCGGGCATTAACCCCTACTTTCCCGGCAGAGCGCGGGACAAGCGCTTATGCCCAGGCACGAGTACCCTTGCCAGAGCGAGCTAAGATGGCCAGGAGCCCAAACCGCCCAAAAGCCTCCTCCAACTCGCTGGAGGCCCTGCTCTATGCGTTCCCGGGGAAACCGAGTGGGAGATTCTGAAGCGGAGCCACTTTGAAATATTTTTCTAGACCACGAGAGAGTCAGATCAGGCTCGCAGCGCGGGCTTGCGGGGACCGATCCTGAGAAGCGGCTACCGTCAGATGGAGCCGGGGGTCCAGGTTCGGGAGAGAGCAGCCAGGGCTCCGGGGCTCCAGGGCTCCGAAATGGTCAAGCCGAGGCTCCGCGCTCCCAGGCTCCCGACGGGTGATGGCTCCGTCCCACTCACGGACCTTGACGACCGCAAGACACGATTTTTACATATCTTACTTAAGTCGTATTTTTTTCTGGCAAATTAGGAAAATAAACCAAGTCCAAGAGGAAAGCGGCAGCGCACTGCGGCTCCAAGGGGCCCCAAAGATCACCCATTTCCCCACCTCCAACACTACCGCCCACGGCTGGATGAGAAGTTGGGAACTTCGGGACCGCGCTCCAGGCGCACACTGGGAATGACTCGCTTCTCTTAACTTAGGGAGCAAGGGTCGCCGCTGAAGGCAGGAGGGACGTCTGGGAAGTCAACCCAAGTATGGGATGACTTGGACTTCCCCTAAGGGAGTCGGGTGAGAAAGAAATAAAGATGTTCCAGGTAGCTCCTCCAAAAAAGCAAAAGCGCGCAAGGCACGGGCTGGGGCTTGGGACAGCGGGGCGCACCGCTGGCTGGGTCAGGGACCTGGCCGCGTCCCACAGGCTCTGCGCCTGGACCCCGGCAGGGAGAGTGCCCGTTGCATTGTGAGCAGCGGTCGTGCTCGGAGCGGCTCGGGGACTGGAGTCCCCAGACTCTGAGGGGCGGGCGGGCGCCCTCCCTGGGACAATCGCGCCGCGCCACTGCGCTCGGGTCTTCCCCAGCTGCGAGCTCTGCGTCCCGACTGCGGCTAGAGGGCCAACGCCTGCCGGGGCCAGGGGCCGCCCCCTCCCGCGTCCTGTCCGGACCCCCCGGCGTTCTCCAAACCCTCCCCGCGCCGAACTCGGCTTCCGCAGCCGGGACCCGAGCAGGGCAGCGGGGAATCCATGGAACCGGTGGAAAGTTAGTCGCGAAGCTGCAAAACCTCCTCGCCGACCCCCGGCCCCCTGTACCCTCGGTGGTCCGAGGCTCCGCGTCCTCGCAGTCCGTGCCCAGTCACCTACCTGCTTCCGCGGCCCGCTAGGGGCTTGGCCGGCCAGACACGCGATCCTGTCCTCCTGAGCCCAAGCCACGCCAGAGCGCCGGGCCAGGAGCCAGAGCTGTGAGCAGCCCAGAGCCGGGCGGCGGGCGGCGAGCTGCGGGCACCGCGAGCGAGTGAACAAGCCGGCGGGCGGCTGGAGCAGCGCTGCTGCTGCTGAGCCAGCCCCCACCCCCTTCATCCCTCGGTCCCTCCCTCTCTCCTTTTCTCCTAGTCGCCCTCCTCACAGCTCGCGGCTCCCTCCCTCGGTTCCCTCCTCCTATTTTTTTTCTTTCTTTCTCCCTCTTCGGTCCTTGTAGACACTGCTCTCTCACTCTCTCTCTTTTTTCTATCTTTTAGTCTCTCCCTCCAGCTTTCCTTTGGGATCCTTTTTCTCTGATTCAATCTTTTTCCAGCATCTCTTCTCACCTCCCTTCCCCCCTTTCGTTCTTTCGCTCGTTTCTCTCCAATTCCTCTTTTCTCTCTCTACCCTCTCTCTCTCTCCTTGCTATTTTACCCTCCTTTTAACCTTTTCCCGTCTCTACACTCCTTTCTTATCCCTACTCCCCCTCTCCCTCTGTGTGGGTCAGAGTGGCCTGCGTGCCGACTCCTTCTCGCTGTTCCGGATGGGGGTCCCCCGGGAACTGGGGGGGGGGAGATAGGGGAGCCTCCAACCGTGCTGGTCACAGGCTGTGACAGAGAGGGATGGGCCAGGGCTGGAAGTTGGGATCCCAGATAAGGATTTGAGAAACATCTGGACTGGAAGGGCAAGAAGGCAAAGAACCCAGAATGTCAGGCCCTTAGGCATGCGGGGCTGAGCTGTGCCTGGGAACATGGGGAAACTGAGGCCCAGAGAGAAGATACCATACCTTGCTGAAGTCAACTCCAGAGATAGAGCCTAGTCCACCTCTGCTCCTCACAGCCGGGCCAGGGTTCTTCCGCTGACCCTGGAACTGCGAGGCTGCTAGAGTCCGATCCACTCCTTCCAGACTGTCAGCCTGCCCCAAGCCCCCGGCCCCCAACCCTCAGGGCCACGGGGAGGTAGACTTCTCCCTCCCGACAGCACCTTAGGCCGCCTCACTGCCCCAGAATCCTTCTAGGATGCCGAGCCCGGGCGAGGGGGAGGACCTGGCTTTCAGAAGTAGTGCAGGGAACCCTTCTCTCCAAATCCGAACCCTCTCCAAGAAATGCAGGACTTACAATCATATTCCTACATATCAGGGATGGAGTAGCAGCCAGATGCATTGCTTGTGTGGTTCGTCGTTTTTTCTCCTTGAACTACAATAATAGCAGAAAGGCCCAAATCTCTGGAAGGAATTATTTGTTTGTTTGCAAATATAGCAGACACATTGTCTGAGGCTTTGGGAAATGTGAATCTATACATGTGTCTGAGCAGCTAGCCCCGCTACTTCAAACCTTGATAATAGACTTCATTCTGGGTCTGATGAGGCAAATCCTACCCCTACAAGCTTTTCCTGGCACTTCCCCATTTCAGCTCAGTGAGATCCAGAGGACAGACAGAGGGTCCCAGTCCCCATGGACCCTATTCTGCCACCCTGCTGTGTTGAGGTGGGAATCACAATTCTCCTAGTTTCATGCCTAATTACTGGGGCCAGATTTTGTCTCCTTCAGTACTGTCTCTTCCACAGTACCAACCAGAAGCAGACCCTCCATCCAGCCCCTGGGTAAGAACCTACCTTTAGATGTTGACAAAACACACAAATATCCCATCAGGAAATCAAATAAATAAATTCATGCCTGAGATTTTGTCATACTACAAAAAAACAGAAGAAGCATTTGGTCAGGGCTGGATCTAGGGTGAGGCAAGTCAGGCACCTAGGGCACAAAATTTAAGGAAGTGCTTACTCTCAGGGTTGTACAAGTGCAGCTTTGGCATCTGAGAGTGAGCACCTCCTTAAATTCTGCACCCTAGAGCCTTCCTGCCTCACCCTAATTCCTGACTCTGCAGTCAAATTTTCCAGCTATCACTAACCAGTTGTCTGGTGTTGGTCCATCACTGCATCTCTGGCCTTTAGTTTCCCCACCTGATGCTGAAGAGTCTGAAATAAATGTTCTCTAAGAGTTTCTCCCACTCAGAGGTGCTACCATTGGTGGGGGGTCAGAGGTGTCAAAGGCTAAGAAAATAGGTTCTAACTTTCTGGGTGTATATTCCCACTCTGCCACTTACTGTGACACTAGACAGCCACCTAACCTCTCTGACCTTAGTAGCCCTATCAGTAAAATGGAAATGATAATAGTACTGTGAGTCCTGGGAGGAATAAACCAAATAATGTACATGGTAGCACTTGATAACTATTGACAATATTACACAAGGTAGGTTTTTGCATATCTTTTCTTCATCTTCATATTCCCTTTTGGATTATGTGTTGCAACTCCCACACACACACTCACCTTCACCTCCGTGTGGTAGCTGTCCATTTGTAATTCTCGAACCTCAATTCTAAGAGGTTCGGGGAGGTAGGTAGGTCTTCCTGGAAAATTATTTCACCCCATCTCAACAAGCAAATGAATAGGAAGCCGCCTGCTCCCCCATCTCTCTCACACTCCCCTACTTCCAGGCAGGAATTGTGAGGCTAAGGGGTGCTAGGCCCCTCCAGGCTGGGCTGGGATTGCCTAGTTTTCTGCCATACTCTAAAAAGCCACATGGATTTATAAGGCTGCACCTTCTCCACCCAGCTGGCAGGCCTCCAAGGACTCATGTCCCAGTAGAGCCAGGAACACTTTTAGCGAACATCTCTGAGGGTCGGCTAAGGGTCACATTGGAGTCCGTGATCCATCACTTATTTGCCAGTCCCTGAGAGCCTGTTTATGAAAGGTGCCGCTTTGTACATCCTATTACTGTCTATATGTTCAATCCAGCTGCAGTAAGTTTATTTGGGAAGTTATGACAACATCTAAGACCCCGTCACTCATCTAAAGGCATAATCTGAGACAGAAGTCCACTATTCTGAGCTGTAAGAATTGCTCTCAAAAAATGTACATTCTGACTGGGGCAAGAAGACAGTAAAACAGAGTGGAGTAAGATGATTGAGAGCAGGGGCCCTGGAAGCAGATATGCCCAAGTTCCAATCCTGGCTCTACCACCGCTTGTTAGTTATGTGATCACGATCGTGTTAATCTCTCTATGCCTTAACTGTTCTCATCTGCAAAATGGGAATGATAGTGATATAAGCACTGCTATTATCCCTGTCTTACAGAGGAGGAAGCCAAGGCTCAATGACAATTGCCAGCTCATGGTCACTCAGAAAGTAAACAGAGCCCAAGAAGAATTCACTTCACAGCCTTTGCTCCTGCCCTCAGCCTCTCTGATCCTTCTTCCTACAGGGTTCCCGAGGGTCTCTTCTTCAATGAAATGGCATCCAAAACCTAGCTCCATTTCCACCCTCTACACACTTCAGTCTGGACAGGGGTGGGAGATGAGAAAGTGACTCTGGTGAATATAAAGTGGGAGGACCTCTTCCTTCTTAAAAATAAACTATCAGAAGGCTAGGACACTGGACAGAATGTCCAGGACTCAGACCATCATGGTTCTCACCTTCTTTCACTTGAGTATACAGGAAATTCCCTTTATTTTCCTTCCCTTGCTCTCCTTTCCTTGCTGGGGAATTGACTTTTCCCTTCCCTCTTCCTGCAGAGCACTTGGCTCCAAGACTTAGGGACAAACATCCAGCACACACCAGAGATGACTGGTGAGTGATGGAAAGATTTTAGAACTTGTAGGATCTTTTAAATATAAGTAAAACCTGACATATGAGAGTACTTGAGAAAAATTTTTATCTTCCCACCAGATTCTACTGTAGTTGGGGTCTTATTTACCTTTATGTCTATAACAAAGCCAAACATAGGGCCTGCCTTTTTAAAAGATTAAATATTTGCAATATATTAATAAGGTATAGACATGGTTTCATTTAAACCTCCCAACAATTCTACACAGCAGAATTGTGTAGAATTCCCAGAGGGGAAAACTGAGGGTCCAAGAGGATTACTTACCCAAGGTCGCATAGCCAGCAAGTGCTAGAACCCAAATTTGAACTCAAGCCTGTTCAAAGCTCTTTTCTCAATGCTATAGTGCCTTGCACTGCAGGGCTGGACTAGGGTAAGATAAGCAAAAGGCCTAGAGCCAAAACTTAAGAAGGTATTCACTCTCGGGTGCCATCTATACTTGTGCAACCGTAAGAAAAAGCAACATTTGGATACTCCCCCAAGAATTCTAGGGGACTGTGGGATCCCTGTGTCCCAGCAATTGATGAGGTATAGAGAAGAGACTATAGAACATCCAGGATCTAAGGTAACTCACCAGTGTTACATTTGCTTACATAACACACTGACAGAGTATACCCCAGCACATCCTCAAATATCCCCCATACATCACAATCCTACCCAGTACAAAAATTACTAAGAGATAATAATTCAACACACCTATGTACACACCAGCACAATCTCAAGAACCTAGACACTCATTTAATACAATTTGGCACTCAGAAACAGGAGAGGGAAATGGAGGATCAGAATATAACCCAAGTGAAATGACTCTTTTCAAAAGATTTTTTTTGAACCCGCAACCACCAAAGTCTTGATTAACTTGGTTGTATTTATTAAATTATGTTCAATATTTAATAACCTTGAATATGGATTGAATATTTAATGATATTGGTTGAGATCTATTTACATATAAACATGAGAAGTACCAATTGCTTTGAATTGAGAATTGAATTTGTGACTCATTCTCAGAAGCTGGAGCTCTCTCCATTCTACATTTTCATGGGTTTATTTAAATTACAGGTTATCATCATTACTTTATTACTCTATCATTTGTTATGATACTCCACTATTATATATTACTACACAGTCTCAGGAAATGTGGCATTTAGACATTGAATTTCCTTGCCTTCAGGCAAATTTGGATTTAGTCTATTCTCTTTCCTTTATGTTTGCCTGGAAAAGGAACCAAATATGACACTATGAAATGCATCTTGTCTTAAGCCCTTAGTCCTCCCACAGGCACAGGATGATCTGGAAGCAATTTATGTGGTATACTTTGTCCAAGACCAATTTGTTCAAGAGAGGAAACTCTGTTTTCAAGACTGGAGACAAGCAACATGAATTTCTGAATCTTTTTTACAAAAATAAGAGAATCAGATGCAAACGCAGCTTTCAGAGGCATCATGAAGATTCATGAAAGTCCTTGGAGGATTTGAGATTCTGGAAATTAATGAATGAACTTTGCATATCCACATATGCAGATTTTACATAAGTTACAATTATATTAATGATGCTTTCTGGGTAATAAGTAATTTTAAAATGTGGTTTGTTAGGGGCCAAAGTTAAATAATTGGAAATAGTCCTTATGTCAGGGCAGGCTTCAGCCCAGCAGGATATAAACTGCTTACTCACAAAAAAGAGCAAATACATTCTCCATCAAATAACTCATCTCATGGACACACCTTTGTCAGATTCTAATTTGCTTTGATTTGAGGTCTAAAGCAAATGTAAATGATGCTGCCAAAAGAAGAGTAGACAATGACACCATTAGGTGGAGAGTGAGCCTTCTGACTCAAGTCGGTATAGTCAGACTTCTTGGATATTATTTTTATTTGCAACAAAAAATTGGAAAAAGTATACTTCTAAAACTTTCCCTTCTTCCCATCTTCAGTAATCTGTCAATCCTTACATCCTACCTGATAGCCACATGAGTTTACCTGAATGTCTTGAATTCGACATAGTGTTCTGGGCCTACTGATTTTATTTCTTCTGTTCTCAGAGCCTGAAAGCCCTTCCCAACCTGTTTCAAGCTTGGCAAACTCCAGTCTCATCCTGTAAAACTACACATTGACAAGGTCTCCCTTGCCCCCTCACCTCCCCTGTTTACCTGCCTTTTGGCCTAACACTGTATGGAAGGATGAATGATTAAACTTGGAAGTAGACCTTATGTCGCAGCAGGCTGCAGCCCAGCAGGATATAAACTGCTTACATAGGTTTTACTTTTGGCTTTTCATCCTTTGACTTAAGTTGAGTGGGGTGTTGGGGTAGAAGCTGTCCTCCTTTGCAGGAAGCTCATAACGCCACTCATTCGTAGACTTAAGCCAAAGCTCAAAGGCATTAAGCATTCCTTCATTTTACAGATAAAAGCATCACCTTCATGTTTTCATTCAACAAACAATTATGAAGTTCTTATGATGTGCCAGGCTCTTCACTCACTGCTTTGAGTCACAACTCAAATTGCTAAATCAACCCATGAGGAATTCTAGGAGCACACAGGGTCCAGGAGCAGCCTCTTTTCTCCAGTATTGTTAGCAGTCTCCCTGCAGCAACCAAGAGACTTTGGGGAAAACAGAGGAGGAGAGCGGTGTCTGGGACTCCTGCCCAGTGGTAGCTTGATTTGGTAAATCCTTAGCTTTTTATAAGTGCCTCAGTCCTTTATGGAAGTAGTTAAGGTATCAACACAACTCTCACCCATAGAACAAACTGTGACCCTCCTCTCCAGTGTTCCCTGCCACCACTCCCTGTTCTGCACTTGGTTCTTCAGCAATATTGAAAGGCTTATGGACTCTGTGTCCATTAGAACACAAGCTCCATGAGGAAAGGGACTTTGTTTTGTTTGCTGCCATATATACAGCACTTAGAACAGCACTTGAAACATAGTAGGCCATCAGTGAATGTTTCTTGGATGATTTAATGAATGAGATGTCATATCTTTGTTTTTGCTAGTGATGTCTCCTCTGTTTAAAATGGTCTTCCATCTTTCTTTAACCTATCTTACTCATCCAGCAAGACAGCTCAGGCATATTCTCCCTTAGGGAGACTTCCTTGAAGCCCCTGTGCTGGGCCGATCACCTTTCCTCTGGGTTTCTTGGTACCCTGTGCATAAGCCTCTTTATCACTAACCACAGCATACTGCATTTATCTCTTATGTATCTGCTTCCCAAACTGGACTTTGAGATCGTGAAGACGGGAACCATACACTATTCATCCTCTTACTCTCAGCTCCTTGGTAAAGTGTCTGGAACATAGAAAGCATTCTATAAAAATTTATCAAGTTGAACTAAACAACGCCAAGTGGATGCAGATTGGATTATATCAAATGTGACTGTTGATTCATTTGGTCATTTGGCAAATATTGACTGAAGGCCTATGATGTGCCAAGCACTGTTCTAGGTACTAGAGATCCAAGCACTAAGCCAAACAGACAAAAATAATGATAATGATAGTGCCTGTCAATTAAATAAGGCCCAGATATTTTACCAGTCTAGCTAAGTGGTATATAAAGTTAATATGAAGACTTTTATACTTCAACTTGAACCATAATATTAAAGTTAGGCAGAAAGTTCAGGATCCCAATAATTCAGTAGTCTCTCTTTCCTGGACTTTGATGTCCTTGACAATATAATGGACATGTGCTGTAGTGTCCCATGAGATATTCTGATATATGTTTATACAGAGTCCTCTGAAATTTTTTGCACATTTTTAAATCTCAGTAATTTGCCTAGAAATGCTTTACAAATAGCATTAAATATTTCAAGGCTTAGAAAACACTACATAATTGCACAAAGTACATTTGTATTTTTAAGATCCCATGGTAAATAAAAAATTAAAAAGTCCAATCAACTTTCAATTCAATTAAAATTCTATTTGCCTTTAAATGTCAGTTGTAGATTTTAACAAACTTTTATTGAGTCCTTCTACTGTGTCAGGCACTGTAGTAGGCACTAAAAAAAAAAAAACGAGATTAATAAGACGTGATCTTGACCTTTATAGAGCCTCCAGTCTTATCTACTGTATCACATGAGACTGAAACATACTACAACCCAGGTATACACGAGGTGCTTTGGGAGCACAGAAGACAAACATACTCATTTTGCTAGGGAAAGTATGAGGGAAGGCTTAACAAAAGTGGTGATGCCCAAGCCAAGCCTAAATTCATGAGTAGAGTATAACAGTGAAAAGAAGGGAAAGGACAGGCTAGAAAGAGAAGTGACATGGGCAGTGATAAAAGGCATATGGTACCATGAAAGATACCTGTAATAGGCTGCTGAAGCAAATGTAACTGCAGGGGAAAGGGAGAGAAAAGAGTTGGAAAGGTGAGCTGGGCTCTGATACTGACTGAAAACAAGTTAGAATTTTATTCTAGAGATAATGGAGAATATCATTAAAGCTTAAAGGTTTTAAAATTATATAATGCTTTTATGTATATAGTATGTATGTTATAAGGACAAATGTTATAATATTCTGTCACAAAAAACATATGCAAAAACTAACGCTGCCTGTCTTTTATGGAGTGTTTACTGGGGCAGCGGGGAGGAGCTACGCCAAGCAGCTGATAGGCATTGTCACATTTTATCTTTACTACAACCCTGAGATGTAAGTATCATGATGCCCTTTTACAGATGTGGCAATGGAGGTTCCAAGTGGTTAAGTCACCCTGCTAGTCTAACCTGGAACTGGAACACAGATGGGTCTGACTGCAAAGCCCAGATTTTTAAGGTCCAGGTTGTGGCTGCAGCTTATAGAAACTATTAACAAACTCATGAATGAGGGGTTTACATAAAATTCTCTTTTTTGTCTCAGTATATATCATAAGTCTTAAAATGTTCACTCCCTTTAACCCAGTTAGGATATCTCTGGAAACAAATCTTAAAGAAATAATCAGAAATTCACCCAAAAATGCATGAACAAAGATGATTATTACAATGTTATTTACAATAGAGAAAAGTTGAAAATATCCTAAGTGCCTAACATTAGGAAAAAGATTCTTTATAAAATGATGGAGTATCATATAACCATTAAAATCATGATTGCGTAGAAGATTGTATATATATCATCTTAACTGTATAAAGAAAAAATGCACAACAAGAAAAAAATGAAAAAAGACACGTCAAACTGTAGTTAGTAGTGGCTTCTGTGAGGGGTTAGGCCTTTTTTCTCCCCTGAATAAGTCCAAATCTTCTACATTTGAGCACCTCATTCTTAAAATCAGGAAAAAAATAAAGTTCTAAAAAAATTCAACCTGTGTCTTGATTAGAGTTATGTTCTGAATCAACCTGGGCAGTCAGTAAAATGAGAAATGTCACAGTCAAATCACCTCCCGGCCACTTGATCCTAGAATGTCTGGAAATCAGAACATTCACTGAGTTGGTATCCTGGCCGTGACTCTCAAGGGTCCAAATTCTAATCATCCCATTTACTCATAGGTACTTAAACATTCAAAGAAAGCAGAAAATTTCACGTTAAAATAAAATATATAAATTGCAAGAACATTAAAATTTGTCTAATTAACACTTCTGTTAAACATTATCCTGTTTGTTCTTTAGCCTGACAGTGTTAATTCTTCAGGGGAGGTGGGAGGAAGGAGAAGAAGGAAAAAAATGGAGAACTGTGGGGCCTAGCCTGAGAAACTAACTGTCTGGTTAAGTGCTGAAACTTACTATAAGATTGGTGGGCCCTCTCAGAGGAATTAGAGTTAAAGTTAATAACCCAATTTGGAATAATTTAAAGCTCTTTTTAGGGAAGTTTTTGACTCAATTGGGCTCATTATGCATGGGTTTAATGTGTAACAATTTGTTCTTGAAAGCTAACATTATTGTTGGCAATAAAGATAGGAAGTGGAAATAAGTTTCCAATATGTAAAGCAGATTTATTTCTCATTTCATATGGACTTGTTCCGGGTCTCTGCTTATGAATCACAGCGTGCTCCCTGCCATAAGATGCTGTCCATGCAGTTGGTTATGATAAATGGCCTGTAATTGTGAATCTGATATTGGTTTTCAATATTAAATTTATCATTCTGTCCTCTTAACAGATATTAAATACTTTTAAGAATTTATCCATTTGCCTGATCCATCTGTGATTTTTCAATATGTAAAATTTATTAGTTTCTTAGTTTTTTGAGATTTTAACAGCCGACAACATCATTAATAACGCTGAGTAATGGAGCTGACCTCTTTAAAACCTCGTTCCCTCCCACTAATCCTGAACATCCAAATTGAATCAAATATATTCGATTTAGGGACCCGGAAAGAAACCAACCGGTAGGGTACCCGATGGAAATGTGGCTCCTTTAGGCTGGTCATCCTTTCACCTTTTCACCTCCAAGCCCTTGGCAGAGGGAACCAGGCTGAGATAGCCTCCTCCTCCCATTGGATGAGCAAGCTTCGGCAGCCCCCATGCCCTCAGCTGCCTCAGTTTCTTTAGTGCAGGGTGATTGATGATAATAATAATGCCGCTTCTCTGGCTCCCTCATGGAGTGTGCTTTGTGAATTAATAGAAGCATGCAAACTGTGCACTTGAAGAGCCCCCTCCAGGACAGCTGCATTGCTGCCCTGGTACTCTCATCACTTTTGGCTGGGAAGGACTCCTGCCCTTCCCTGTGGGATAGTGCAAAGGAAGGCTAAAAGAAATCAGACTGAGTGAAAACAAAATGAAAAACAAAAACAAAAAACAAGACTGTGTGAAACACCAACAGCAGACAGGACTTACTCTGCCCCCTGGTCCTGTATGTTTAAGGCCACCCCTGCATGTTGCCACCAGAACAGCATAAACCTAGCTCAGGGTCAGAATTTGGGGCTGTGGCTTTGCTGGATTTTGTTATTGCTGGGTTTTATAGCCTACAAGGCTACATCTCATGTTCCTGTAGCATCCACTGTGTTAAGTGGACACTGAGAGGCACAAAGGCCTATAGAACTGAGCTTCCAAGGTCAGGGATCATGCTGACCACCAGCTAGCTGCAGGAGTCTCTCAGCCAGGGCCCTGGAAAGAGATGGAGCCAGAGCTGTGCATAAACACAGGTGGACAATGAGCCTCATGAAAGGCTGGGGAATAGAGAGCAGCCTGGAGAGGAGGCCAGCTGAGTTTCCGGGCCACGCTTAGGGAACCAGAGGGTCACCTTCTCACGGCAACTCTGGATAAGCAGCCCTACTGCTGCCTCTGACCTGTGGATAATTGAAAAATAACTGCCTATCCTTCCCCTGAGACCTAATTTCATATTCTTGTGGTAGCCTGATTGACTTTCAGTCCAATGCAAATCAGCTTCTTTAGAAGTTTTGTCTATTTAAGGATTATAGGCTGAGATCAAACCTATCGGAAGAAACTGGAAGCTGTCAATAGGGTCACTGAGAGGTGACAAGTTTCCAAAGGGTCCCTGAGTCAAAAGGAAATTTCTTTTTTACCGAAAGCCAGAGGGCCACCTGGTTCCAGACCTGGCCTATTTGGCTGTATCAGGTAAACTGTCCCAGTCAAGACCAGAAGCCAAGTCTCCAAACTCTATGAAGTGCTTTTCTGCCCTGCCATGACATGATTCACAAACTATTATAAAGGAACATATGTCTTCCCCAAATCCCAGGAATTTCAAAACCTTTTGTAGACACAGCTTTTACTCCATAGGTCTCTTGCTATACTTTTTGTATCAATGGCTAACTACCCCCTCAAAGCCATTCCTCAAAGCTTACGGTAATTTTAATCTGACAAATATTTCTTGAGTACCTATGAGTATCCAGATGCTTAGCACTGGGCAAACTGCTATGGAGATACAAGAAATATATACGTATATATAAAATATAGCCTATACCCTCGGGTAAGACTGGTAATGGCTTTGCACTTAATAATCAATTATTACACATTCACGGCATGCCTAGCATTGTGCTGGATGCTGCAAAGACACAGGAAAAAGAATCATGCTTAGTCTCTTTCTAAGGAGCTTATCTAATTAGAGAGAAAGAAGATCTTAACAAACAAACCATGACAGTTTATAGTGAAATGTTAAGTTGTGTGGTTTGAGGCAATAAGTACAAAAGAGCTGGGCAGGATCCACATAGGCTGGAAATAATCAGAGTAAACCTCACAAAGGTGGAGGCAGTGGAAAGGGCATGAGAAAAAGATAGGATGGGGACAGGTAGAGGGGATAAGCCAGTGTGTGTGTGTGTGTGTGTGTGTGTGTGTGTGTGTGTGTGTGTGTTGTCAGCAATTACTATCTTTATTATTCAGCTCTTCAAATACCTGCCTACCCTTGCAGGTAATCACCCATGGCTATTTGACAAAGGAAAGAGGAAACAAACATTTATGGAGCACCTACCTCCTGCCAGGAGGCATTATTCACTTGGTACTCATTACCATATACATCATTCTCAATCATCCAGCCACGTAGATGTCATGGTCTCCTTTTATAGGAGAGGACTCCAGAGCCAAAGGAAAAATCATTTGCCTAACACAACATCACCAATATTGGCCAGACTGAGTCAAACCTTGGTCTTGGCCTCCAGGGCTCATAATCTTTTACAACTGAATCACATGGACCCGAGGAACCAGAGAGTGATAGTACTCCAAGAAGGCCACACCAGACCAAGATCTAGAAGGAAGATGAGAAGGGAAATGGCCTGATGACTATCTTTCTAAGCATGACCAGGCCAGGTGCTATGGATGGCAGAGAAGAGCAACTAGTAGAGCATTCACCTTTAGAGACAGCCCCTACTGCATTACCTTGGAACATTTCCTGGATTTGACATCCCAGCTCTGACTCCCCACCATGGTGGTGGCTCCTTATGGCAAAATGCCAGTCATTCTGCCAATAGAGAACTCTCTCCTGCAGCAGCTGGAATCCCCACGGGGACTCCTTGTCCTTCATCCAGGGCAAGGTAAGCTTAGTTAGGTTTGGTGCTCAAGGAAGGGCCATCTCTCAGCTATGTCCTCTTTTAAAGGATATGGGAGGAAAAAACCCTTACTGAACCAAAAAACATAACCATCTCAGCATTTAAATGGGTTCTGTTTTAAGCCAAGATCAGTGTAATTAAAATTATAAGAAAATAAGACTGAAAGATACCCCCCACCGTCCTTAATTAGGAGCAAAATGAGAAGGAAGAAACTCTGATGTAGCTTATTTAAAAGGCACAATCCTGAAGTAGAACCAAAGAGAGTAATTAAAATGAAGGTATCATTGTTTTTAAAAAAGGTCCAGTGGACAGAGGGGTCCAATTGGCAGATAAGATACATGACAGGTATATGCTCATTCTCAGAGTGGCTGTTCTGAATATGACAGGAAGCCCTGGTCCCTGGGATCTCTATCCTACCTCCCCAGAGTCTTTCCAAGATGGGAAAACAGGAAAAATACCAGGGTGTTGGGGTCTGCGGACAAGGAACTCTACCCCTGGGTATATTAACATCAATCACAACAAGTGATTAAATCTCTTAAACTCTCCTGATATGCGGGAGGTGCGGTTACCACATTATTGTCACCATCATTATGGTTGCTGTTAATAACATTCATCCAGTGCCAACATTGTATTTAGCACAGCGCAGAACATAAAGGAAGATGCAGCTCCTGCTTTGAAAATAAACTCCTAAGGCTCCCCTACTGTATTTACACCCAGCAGGGAGAACCAGCCTTCAGCAAACATGGAAACACTCCACTCTCCCTCCGCCCCCTGATGTCGTACCTTCATTTTCTCTGAGAAACTTCAGGTCTTCTGGAATCTGCTCAGTGTTCTGAGACCCTGTCTTGGTTGCTTAGCCCTACACTGGCTTCTGTGGCCAAAATCAAGGCTCTAAGAACAGAGCCAAAGGTGGAAGCAGAGTGGGCACCAAAACCGAGATGGAGCTAGAGAAGGCAGGGAGCATGGAGGAAAGAATGTACAGTGTTTTCTCACAACTGGCATGTGAGTCAAATCAAATACATGACTTAATGTCACCATTCTACTGCTCCAATCCCCTCATTTCTCTTACCATTTCATTCTGCAATCTCGTGTATTATAAATTCTCACATATACTTTAAAAAATCAAGACCCATGCCCAGCAAATTTTATCTATACAAGCCTTTAGAACACAAAAGCATTGACAAGTGTCCACGGTTATCTAAGAAATGTACAAATATTATATATACACATCAGTTCCTGAAGCAAAAGTCCCACTTCCCCCTGCCAAATGTTATTTTTTTACAGTAGTCCTGCCAGATGAGTGAAGGTATATATTTCACCAGTGAGCCACTTTTCATAGAGTGAAAAAAAACTCTACTTTTATTGTTTTTTAACCAACAGAACTTCTGAATGCAAATGAACAAATCACCTTTGTGATGATTCGCTGCCTGAGTTTCCTTGTCTCACACAGAGCAGGCTCAGCGGATGTGACTTGTATCTTCATGAGTCCAGGGAAAGATAAAAGACTGACATTGCTACCAGTGAATTATGAGATTTGTCTTTATCAGTGAAAATAAGGTCATAACTGAGCCCAGCCATCGCCTATTATATGTGTGTTCCATCTATTTTTCTGTATAATGTGATCCAAGCGTGCCAGGGTGAGCTGGAGTAGCCCAGTGTATAAATTAGCCATTTTGTCAAGCTGCATTAAGTCTTTAAGGCCACCAGGGTACCTTTTAATGCATTGATACCACTCTTCAATAGACGCCGGTCTTCTTTTCTTCTGAACTGCATTTTGATGACAATCTGGTGAAAAAGGATAGCTAGAAAGACTCTCTTACATATATTCGAAACGAGAAAGAAAAAAATAATATGCTGAACAACAGCTGTATCCCAACTAAAAGCTCACCAGTCGTGGAACTTAGTACCTCATAACTATTTCTAAACAATTAACTATATAGTTAATTAACTCAGCATTTGTTTATGGAGCAATTTCTCTGCACAAGGCACTAGACAGACCTCTGAAGTATGGTTCTTCCAAAAGCCAAAAAGAGGAGGCGTGTTTTACATTATGGAAATTCTTTAAGAGGAGAAGAATGATGAAAGAGGCCATGGATATTTTGTAAAATACTGTTTTAGAAATCTGTTTTAGTGTCTAAAACAAGCTGACACTAACTCCCATGAAAAATTATGTTTTTGATGTATAGGATTGAAAAAAATAAAGTAAAATATTCTGAAAATGGTATCTCTTCTACATAGCCTCTGGCCTGGAATTTGTACACTTCTGTAGCTACTTCTGTGAAAACAAGTGCACCCACTCACTGCCACAACAAAGTGAGCTAGATTCACTCAATAAATGCTCTTCCACAATAGCAACAAAGGTTGGACAGCCCAGCAGTGGGCCAGGGACTGTGGGGAGACAGAGATAAAACAGACACAGGTCTCTATCCTCAAGGAGCTCACAAATCATTCACTGAATAATTATTGAGTATCTGCTATATATATAACTGCTCTGTTTGGCTAGCTGTGCTTTTTGGACACAACCGAATTCAAGGAGAACAACTGAGAGCCTTTTTAAAAATATACAAAGTATCCATTCATTCATTCACTCATTCATTTATTCAACACATTTTTATTGAAAATCTAATATGTGCCAGACATTATTCTAAGCCCTGGGGAACAGTAAAGAAAACAGAATTCCTATCCTTGTGGAGTTTACACCCATGGGAGAGACAGACAATAAACAAGCATATACATGATATATATGTATTTTTCACACATACATTTATAAAGAGATGAGTATAATATAGTGGATTTTGGATCCCAACTGCCTTGCTTCAATCCTACTTCTGTAGGATTACTAGCTGTAGAGCCTTAGGGAAGTTATTTACCACTTGGTGTCTCAGTTTTCTTATTTGTAAAATGGAGATAATAATAATACCTAACTCACAAGTTTGCTATTAAGATCAGTTATGTCAATATATGTAAAGTGTAGTGTGCCAGGCACATAGTATTACATGTGTATGCCATTAATATAAATTCTCTACTTATCAGGTAGAAATAAATGGCAAGTTGAAAATAAAGACATAGAGATGATGAGGGTGTTATTTTAAATTGGGTGGTAAGGGAAGCCCTCTCTAAAGGAGAGGACATTTGAACTGAGACCTGAATGAGGTGAGGGTGCAAATCATGCTAGTTACCAGGGAAAAGCATTTTAGGCAGAGAGAATGGCAAGTGCAAAACCCCTGCAGTAGGACAATGCTTGGGGTGACAAGGAACAAGATGCTAAGAGTGGCTTAGGGCAGAGGAGGGAGAAAAAGGGCAGGAAGTGAAGCTGCTGAGGTGGCCATGGACTGGTTCCTTGTGGGCCATAGAAGGGGTGTTGGATATTATTCTAAAAGTAACAAGAAGTCAACGAAGGGTTTTGAGCAAGGGAGTGACAAAATTCATGTTTTAAAATCTTCTGTGTATAGTTGTCCCTCCAAAAATTAAAAATCTTGGTTACTAGACTTATTGGGGCGATCACTTCATAAGTTATATAAATGTCTAATCACTATGTTGTACACCTGAAACTCATATAATGTTGTATGTCAAACTGTAATTAAAAACCTTAAAAAAATTTTTTTAAATTAAAATTAGTGTTACTATATGACTCAGCAATTCCAATTCTGGGTGTATATCCAAAAGAAATGAAAGCAGGGTTTCAAAGAGAGATTTGTACACCTGTGTTCATAACAGCATTATTCGCAATAAATAGCCCAAAGGTGGAGGCAACCTAAGGAAATGCTGTCATATGCTACAACATGAATGAACCTTTAAGGACCTTATAGTAAGCGGAATAAACCAGTCACAAAAAGACAAGTACTATGTAATTCCATTTATATGAGGTACCTAGAACCAGAGGCTAGAGGGAGGAAGAAATGGGGAGTTGTTTCAGTTTCGCAAGATGAAAAGAGTTCTAGAGATTGGTTGTACAACAATGTAAATGTACTTAACATCAATGAACTGTACACTTAAAAGTGGTTAAAATGGTGAATTTTACATTATGTGTATTTTACCACAATTAAAAAAAAATCTTCTGTGTGGAAAATAGATTGTTAAATGAGACTGGGAGCAAGATGTTTCAGTTATCTATTGCTACATAACAAACCAACTCAAAACTTAGAGGCTGAAAACAACCACCATTTCATTATCTCTCATGATTCTGTGAGTCAACTGGGCTCAGCTATATGATTCTTCTGCTCCATATGACATCAATTTGGGCTGCAGTCCTATGAGGATACAATTGGCTGAAATGCCCATGATGCTCACTCACATGTCTGGCACTTCTGTGGGACAGTAAAAAGGCTGGATTCTGCTGGGACACTGACTGCTGGGCCTCTCTCTTTCTCACTCCGTGCAGTCTCAGGGCCTCTCCCTCTTCACATGGCCTCTCCAAATGGTCTCTTTACTTAAGTCTCTCTAGCAAAGTAGTTGGACTTTTTCTAGGTTATTGAGAGCTCCCATACAAAAGCCTTCTTGATACTCAGGCAAGAAATAAACAGAATGACATTTACCACATTCCATTCATTAAAAGGAAACACAGACCAACTGAGATTCATTATTGTAGAACCACATGACTCCGTGAGGCCTGTTTTATTGGGGACCATCGTTGCAAACTAGCCCTATAAGATTGTTGCAGCAATTCAGGTGAGAAAAAACAAAGACTTAGACCAGAATAACAGCAGTGAAGATGGTAAGAAATGGTTGATCTGGAATATGTTTTGAAGGTAGACTCAGTAAGGTTTGTTGATGGCTTAGATATCAGATAAGAGAAAAAAGAAAGTCAAGGATGAATCTAAGTTTTTGTCTAAGGCAACTCAATGAGTAGAAGTATCATTAATCAGTAGCAAAGTGTCACCAATGACAGTGGGCTTGGAGCCTTGGGGTCAAATCCTGCCTCTTTAGTCTATCACCATATTATCTTTGTAACTCAGTTTCTATGGGTTCTACTGCCTTATCTAGAAGATGGAGATAACAATACCTGCTCATCCTATCTTGTAAGGGCATAAGATTAAATTAAATCTTATATGTAAAAGCAATTGCATTGAGTTTGTTACGAATGCAGCAGTGGCCATAGGAAAACTATACAACTTGAAATCAGGAAATCTTGTTCCAGTCACAGGTTCATTTTAGACCTGCTATATAAGAACTTGGGGAAATCATTTAACCTTGCTTTGTCTGTTTCCTTATAAAATGAGGCCATTAAGATCTACACTGCCTGTGCCAAAAGCATTTGTGTGAGAATCAATCACTAGAAGATGTAAAGCATTTTTGAAAAGGCATAAAATAGTAAATGGAAGGTATTATTATTGCATCACTAACTACAGATCCAATAGCTAGGCTTGGGTTAAAAAAAAAAAAAAAAGCAACAACGATAGGATGGAGTCTATAAAATTCCCCCTTTCTCATGTGACCCAGGGGTTCCAGGCTTGGCTTAAGGAACAGCCAGGGGAGAATACCATTCAGAGCTGCTGCTCTAAAACATAACCCATAATTGCAAGTCAATCATACACATGGCAATAGAGTTGGTGAGTTATTCATAATAATGGAATACAGATAATAAGCTTATATTTGTAGCACTTTGACTCTGAGGCAAACTGTTTTGTTACTTGATTTTTTTTATGTACCAGAAAACTAAGGGGTGAAAGCAGCAGGTCATATCATAGGCGCAAAGAAACAGCCGGGGCTGAGGGAAGAAAGGCCCAAATAAACATTGCTCTTCAAAGGCAAGTATGTGACATCTGGAGCCAAACCAGGTTCTGGAATCCAGAGCAAGGACATCAGGACAAGAACTCCAATGTCCTCAGTGGTCACAGAGAGCTTCTGGGTCTTAAGATCTCATCTGAAAGACACCCACACACTAAATAGCCTGGTATTCAATTTATTCTCTGTGGAAGAATAAAAGACTGAGTCAATGCTGCAAGGATATGAACTCAGGTTCTGAGAGTCAATTCGGACGGTTTAAGCACTAACCTGGCCCCTTCGGGCAGGGGAGCACGTATATACTGAAGGACATGGAAAGCAGTCATCGCCTCTTAAAAAGAGTGGTTCTGTTTTCATTATCATTTAAGGCTGTAGTCAGTGTTGAACAATAATAAGAAACAGGCATGGGGGAAAAATGCACCCAAATCACAGGCGTACACAATAAAAATGCTATTATAGACTTTTGTGCATATAAATAGTTTTTAAAATGAGGCTGCTAAGACTGGCATCTCAGATGCTACCTGAAAAAGAGTCATGTTTATATATTCCAACAGTTGCATCAGTCACCAGTCTCTGCTTTCTACCACAAAATGGACTGGGTAATTTTGAGGGAATAAATATCAATGTGGACTGGTTATAGGCCAAAGAAGAGAGATGCAGATAGAAGTGGAGGGAGCACAAAGGGCAGAAAAAAAGGTATTTGATGCCTGACGGGAAGATTGAATAGGACAGAGGAAAAGGAAGAATAAAAAAGAATAAGGACAGATTTACTCAGAATCCTGTTAAATAATGCATCCTGAGTTATACCTAAGTACAGGCTTCACTTGGTGATTTTTGTCTTGCATTTAGCAACAATTCCAAACAGTCGGGGTGCCAATTTCTTTGTTTCCCCCCTTTCTAGTGAGGCATTGCAGTAATTAATGCATATTCAGCAGAAATGTAATCATGTCACTACTGGCGTTTCCTTTGACAGAATTACCCCATATACACATGGGCTCATAAACTTTAAAGGGGACTAGAGAAAAGGTGGAGGGGGTACACTGGAACTCCACTGTGAAGGTCAAAGCTCAACGTGAACAATGTAAAGCAAGCATAAGGAAGAACTTTGATGGTGGGGAGTGGTGAACCCTGGAAGCATAGTCAAAAGAACCTATTGAATTTCAGAGGTGTGGGCCTTCCCAAAGGTAGCGAAATGGGCTAGAATAACTACTGCAAGTCTTTCAAATGGTTCAGTTACAAAACCCTTACTCAACCAAGCAAGGATGTGTGGTAGGTGGTCTGCTGGATCTGAGACTACTGACCACCAGCTGGAGGAGGCATAAGGGACTTGCAGGTCTACCAAGTGAGTGTCAGCATCTATAATAGGTCCTATCCACTTAATGGTGTCGAGCCTGTGGGGTGTAAGTAAAGAAATGACCATGTGTAGGTGGAAACCACCACCAAGCAGTTGAGAACGTGGGACGAGAGGTGGATCACTGCAACTGGGTGCCCCATCAGGGCCTTAAAGCAGGACTCAAATCAATCTGTTCTTCTTGCCATCTCCCAGTGGACTTCCCACCACACTTGGCTCTTTTAGGTGATGGTACCACTGTCGTCCTAGTTTCCAGCCCAAACCTAGAGTCATCCCTCCACCATGCTGTTGTTGCTCCTCCTCCTTCCCCCTTCATTACAATCTGTCTGCCCCAAAGTCCTTTAAGTTCCCAATCTATCTCTTCTTTTCAAGCCCTCCTGCCTCTCAAGGTTAAGTCATGTTTCCTCTACAGGAACTTCCCTCCTAATGTCCCTTCTCCTCTCATTTTCTTCTTCATCCAAACCCTCCTGACATCATCTCCAGATTGATCTTGAATATACTACTTGAAGCATACCATCCTCTGCTCAAAAACTTTCCAGTGTTCTCCAGTGCCTATGCCCAGGATTGAGTGTTCTGTCATTTGAGGTCCTCCACAGTCCTGCTCGAACTTTCTGACTTAACTCTGTCATGGGCAAGTCATGTCCCATTTTCCCACTGCCATGTGTCTTCTTGGTGTTTCATATTCTACTCTGCCTAGATTGAGTTCAGCCACTGCCTCTGCTGTTTGGCCATCCCTGGCCTGAAATAATACTTCTCTTCCCTGAAGGTAAAGACAATACAATTACAGTCTCTTACAGGCAATACACATCCAAATACACATCCATTTGGCAAATCATGGCTCTTTGCCTGTAGCATCTCATTTGTTTTACATAATATTGTGTCGTTATTTAAAGTTATGCCTCTTCGCATCTCTACTTCCTGATCAGATTGAAAGCTCCTTGGTCTGCAAGCACCATCCATGTTTTAATTTTCTTGTGTGCCCTAGCCTAATCCTCTGAATAGAGTAGTTGCTCATTAAATACTTAACAATTTTGGAGGGGAAAACCTTAAGAACATTCTTTGCCACAGAGGTCTTAAAAATCAGCAATCTGTTCTGGAAATTACAGAAAAGAACCGTCTTCCCAAAAGACTCCAGTCCCAGTTGAGGCAACACTCCCTACGACTTAGTTCATCTCACCTCCATGGCTCAACTCAAATTAAAAATTCAAAAGCTTTTCTGAAAACACCTGGCGGGAATCAACACAGTTCTCATTATAGGTCCCTAGTTCCAACTCAATAATGATGAGGTTAACATTGGCTCATGACATATTAATCCCCCAAGTTGGGGTAGGAGGACAGGCTCTGGCCCCAGTGTTGTGAAAGCACGTTCATGTCCCCATGGGTGCTACATGCCCGCCTGCACACATACTCAGACAGACAACATAATCATTCTCAACAGAATTTTGAAACTTCGTTTCCAAATAGCCTGTGGAATTGAATTTCTGATATCTGAGTGCATATATGGATATGCATTTTCCATTATTTGTTTAGGCAGACTATAAAACACCACTGTAAAGGAGTCACCAATTTATGAACTGTTTGCTTGCATCAGGTTCATTTTCTGGCTATTTGGAACTTAGAAGACATTTTTCCATGGAAGCAAGAGTGTGCACAAACCCACTTAGTCCATAATGTACTATATTATAACACCACAAGTTATTTTTATTCTATTTATCAGGGGTTTGCAAACTCAAATGCCTTAGTAGCCAGGTGGACAATATAAATAAGGAGAGTCAGGTCAGAAAAATACGAAATGACAGAGACTGTGCTGAGCATGCTCCATCTAAAGAGAGCAGCTACTCCCAACCTCCAGAGGATGGCTGCCATGTAAGAATGCAGGCCCAGTGCAGCAGATTAGAAGCCAAAAACTAAAGTTTAATGTGAAAATAGTTGGCAACTAATTTGAAAATATTGTATATACAGTGCAGATGAAGCAAGACACATCAGTGGACTGAAATTGGCCCATGCTTGCAACCACCACTCAATAAGGGTGCTTCTTTGGAAAAAAGCATTTTAATTTCCACAAGTCAATACCAAGAAAGTATTTCCTCTCTTCTGGTGAGGTGGGTGGCTCTTCCTGGGCACTCGTCCCACCCAGGTTAAGGCTTACCTTGCATAAGGTATAGCTAAGGCCTCTAGGATTCTGTCTAAGAACCCAAGGCTAATGCAGGGCCCCTGGCCTAAGTCTAAGTCCCCATCATGGTCCCATTACAGAGTCTGTGGAAATGACCTTTCCACTCTGTCCCTGTATCAGGGTCACTTATGTATCAGGGTCACTTGTTAATAGGGTATGTATTAGTTAGGGCCTGTCCCATGTTTTGCTTTTGCTGTGGTTGTTATTATTACTCTATTATTTTGTCTGTTTTTTTCTGATTATTAATGTTATGTAGGTTCACTATAGAAAATTTGGAAATTTTCTCTCCTAGGAGTGATCACTATTAATGATTTTTAAAATCTTTTCCTATTTTTTTTCACATTACATAAATGTAATGGGTTGAATGATGCCCTCCACCCCACCACCTAAAAAAATATTATGTACACATCCTACTCTCTGAAACCTATGAATGGGATCTTACTTGGAAAAAGAATCTTAAAGATATTGAGATGAGAAGATTACCCTGGATTATCCAGTTGGGTCCTAAATCCAGTGACAAATGTCTTTATAAGAGACACACAGAGGAGACACACGGAAGAGAGAAGCAGTGTGACTACGGAGGCAGAGATTGGAGTAATGTAGTCACAAGTCCAAGTATGCTGACAGCCACCAGCAACTAGAAGGAATGGATGCTCCCCTGGAGCCTACAGAGGGAGCATAACAGATTTCAGACTCCTGGCCTCCAGAACTGTGAAAAGAGTAAATTTCTGTTTTGCCAAGTGTGTGGTAATTTGTTAAAGCAGTCCTAGGAAACTAATACAAGTAATGTATGAATATGTGGTTTTAATTAACTCAAATAATATAGGATTATGTAAAGTAAAAAGGGTGATAGTCCCCTACATGCCATACAAATCCCTCTGTATTCTCCATGAATAGGAATTGTTTGGTAATAAACCTTTTAGCCCTTTTCCTATGCACTTGACACACACACATAAATATGTTTATATATTTTTGTATCTTTTAAAATAAATGAGATCATGGTATTCTGCTACTTGCTTTTCTAAAACTCAATATTTCTGGGATATATTTGCATGTCTGTACATAAAGATCTGTCTTATGCTTCTCATTGACTGCAGTATATCCTATGAATACAGTCTATGTCATTGTTTTCACTGATTCTAAACTTACCAATGTAACAGTACTACAATAAGTTAGAGTTGATTGTCTTCAACGATTGGAGTTATTTCCCCCTTCTCAATCTACACATTAAAATGTGTGTGTGTGTGCGTGTGTGCGTGTGTGTGTGTGTGTGTGTGTGTGTGTGTGTGTGTGTGATTAGTTCTGTTCATGAAATATTTCTGGCTTTCTATCTTCTGCCCTTGGAATTGGGTATGACCAAGTGATTTGTTTTGGCTGGTGATATGTGAGCAGAAGTCACTTGTGTCATTTTCAATTGGAAGCTTGAAGAGCAAGTACACAATTTGTCTCATTCTCCTCCTCTGCCAAGCAATTGCAGAAACACTGAAAGGGAGCCTCCATCAACCTATGTCTCTTGGTAAAGATGACACAGAGCAGAGGGACATATGGCATGAGTAAGAAATAAACCTTTGTTTTTTTAAACCACTAAGATTTGAGGGCTATTTGTTACTTCAGCATAATCCAGCCAGTCATAACTGATTTTATATATATATGATATATATATCATATACATGATGTATATATCATATATAATGTATCTATCTCATATATATATATAAATATAAATATATGCACCCCCTAGTCTTCTAAAATTGAAGAAAGCTTAAAACAAGTAGCTTGAAGAGGAAAAGTGTGGTTTATTGCAGCCTGCTCAGTATTAATCAACAATATGATTAACAATACACTTTTAGTTCCTATGTAGTCATTTAGTTTTTACATTTTCACTAAGATGATAAACCTAATGCCAGTGGAAATGAAACACCATGTTTTCAATATTACACTACTCATAAATAAATAAATATGTTCAGTGGATGTGTGGGTCCATGGCCTTGCTTTTGAGTCTATAAATGCCTCTATGCTCTGTATCTATCAATGAGGCAATGGGTTTTAGGTTATTTTTATGGTTTCCTGTACATTTGAAATATTGGCGCTCTGTGGGCTCAAAGAACAGCCCTTCTTCTCTCTTGCTTCTGGATAGTGGGGCTGGCAGGTGCTGTTCGCTTTATGAGGGGAGGAAGTGCTTTTCTCTAATCAACAATGCTGCCTCAAGCTGATTAAAGCACACTGTTTGTAGAACTGGAAGAGGATCAAAATGTCTTCAGTTCTCCAAGTCAGAAAAGATAAGGCTTTAAAGGCTAAAATGACAAACATAACAAGAGTCTTATAGTTTCAATGAAAGATGTCAAAGACCCAAGCCTTTTCTCTCCTGAAGTGAATATTTTCAAATGGTATCTCTTAAAATGTCAGGTTTAATAGAAAAAAAATGTAAAGAAAATCGTCCTGCTTTCTCCCACCCCAAACAATGCAATCAGAACGTTCTTTAATCACAGCTCTAACCCCATCATAATTCTACATGGAAGATAGGCAGCAAATACCGGCAGCCTCCCACTACGCCAGGTTTGATGACGGCAGCGAGCCATACAATAAGGGATGCCTATAATGATGATAACATTTTATATTTAAAATTCAAATCTTCAAAAAATGCCAGAGCCTTCTATCACCTGTCACAGTGGGGTTTAGAAAAGGTTCCTAATCTGGGGGATACAGCATCATTCCTCTTAGGTAGCAACTGAGGGGTAAGGCAAAAGAAGATGGTTCTTGCCCACAAGACACCCTCCCACCCCCCGTCCCGCCGCTCCAGGCACACTGCTCACTCCAGGCTGATCCTGTGTTAGCACAAGGGGCTGGACTCTGCAGTGATTCCTGGGTGAATTCCAGGCCCAGTGGAAATCATTGCTACTTAAGATTAATAGAATGTGGGTTTGTATTTGGCAGAGTTCTCCCCCTTAGTTTGAACTAACCAAGGCAACATTATCTATCATTCATTTACTTTTGTTATATCCTCTTGATTACTGGGCTAGTTCTCTCATTCCTTTTTTAAGAACAAAATTTATGCTGTTCTCAGATATTTAATAAATACCATAGTTTTAAATACAATTTATTGAGATCAAATGTTTATTATAAATTATTATGGTGGTGCTATGGTCTGAATGTTAGTGTCCCCCCAAAACTCATATGTTAAAATCCTAACCCCAAAAGTGACAGCATTGGTAGGTGGAGCCTTTGGGAGGTACTTGAGTCATGAGGGCAGAACCCTCAGGAATGGGATTAATGCCTTATAAACAAGCTCCAGTGAGATCCCTCATATGGCTCCAACTGCCATATGAGGATACAATGAGAAGTCTGCCACCAGAGGAGGTCTCTCATTCAACCATGCTTGCCCCCTGATCTGACTTCCAGCCTCCAGAACTATGAGAAATAAATATCTGTTGTTCATAAGCTACCCAGTTTGTGGCATTTTGTTATAGCAGCCTGAACAGACTAAGACAGGTAGGCAGAATTCTTAGGTGGTCTCAAAGATTCCTGTGCCCTGGTATACACACACCTTCTCTAGGGTATTCAGTCAAATGCTAATCTACATGCTTCTGTGAAGGGATTTTGCAGATGCAATTAAGTTTCCAAATCAACTGAATTTAAAATAGAGGATTATCCTCAGTGGGCCTGACTTAATCAGGTGAGCCCTTAAAGGGACTGGGTTCTTCTGGTGAAAGAGATTCAAAGTTTGAGAGGACATATAGAGAGGAATACATGGCAAGGAACTAAGGAACTGCAGGTGGCCTCTGGGGACTTAGAGTGGTCCCTGCCTAACAACCAGTAAGAGAACAGGGACCTTAGTTCTACAACTGTAAGGAACTGAATTATGCCAACAACCCTGTGAGCTTGAAAGAACACCCCAAGCTCCAGAAAAGAATTAGCTCAGCCAACACGTTAATTTCAGTCTTGCGAGATACTGAGTAGAGACCCTAACTTGCCCATTCTCAGACATCTGACCTACAGAAACAGAGATAATAAATGAGTGTGGTTTAAGCTGCTAAGTTTGAGGTAGTTATGTAGCAACAGAAATCTAAAACAAGTAGATACGGCATACTTACTCTGGCCTAAAATGTAGAGAAAGTTAAGTATAAATGTAATTTTAACATTTAGCCCTCTTCTTCTTCTTCAAGAATCGAATACAAAAGTATAATTTAATATGTCTTTTCTTTATTAAATAAAAATTAAATTGAAAATTGTAATTCTTTGTTTATATTTATCCCAAACCCAGAAGGTTTCCTAGAGGTTAGGATTATTGCTAAGTACTCCTTACTCTTCCATTTTTTTCACAACTTTTCTATTGTAATTATAAGGTTTGAGAATTCAGTCTATCGTTATAAAACATAAAATGGAATTCACTTTCCCAAATTCAAACATATACTGCAACGATATAGTAAAATAAATAGGAAAACTCCTTGTAATACATTCATATTAAATAATAAGATAAATATATACCATAACTGGTATTCCACTGGTAACAATAATCCTACAAGATGAATGAAATTTAATTTCACCAAATAATATCAATACAAAAAATTAAATGACAAATAGTAATGTTTCTATTTTTGGTTTATAAATGGCTATCCATACAATTGAATTTTCTTCCAGTCAAGACTTAAAGGATTTTCTTTTTCTCTTCAGTATTAATCAATGAAGCTTAGTTTCTAATTAATTTTGGAGCATCTGAAACTGAGCTCCTTGGATAAACATATTGTTTAATACTAAGGTTTTTTGTTTGTTTGTTTTTGTCTCAAATAATTGGATGCATTTTAATGGTAGTATGTAAAGGGCCACATTTCAACTACTCAGACATAGAAGGGACTTCAGCTGAAGCACTCTCCCCAGCCAGCACCCTCCACCCCCCCCCCCGCCCCCAAAAAACAATGAACAGCGCCCTTTAGTGGTAGAAAGACAAAATTATTGGTAGGTCAACAGTACAGTAAAATCTTGCTGAGATATAAATTGGTAAGTACAAAATAATTTTCTCTTTAAAATTTAGAAAGAGTTACGCAGAATATTTCAGAATAATCACTGCAAAGTGGATTATGGGGATTCATAGGGTGTTTAGAAAGCCAAAAGGGAGCCATTATATCTGCTGGGAAAAGTGAAAATGAAGGATTAACAGCCTTTAAACATATAGGAAATTAAATTATCCCAAATACAAGTAGCAACACAATCTCAGCAGCCATTTGTCCTCCAATGACTCTTCCACTGAGATGGAGCGCAACTGAAAATAACCTGATTCTTCAGATAAATGAGATAATTTTAGACTTACATGACACTTTAGAATCATCAACTCGTTAATACAGCAATATCTAGCTAACTATATTTTGTAGTTGAAATCACTAAGGCTCAAGGAAGTTAAAAAAGTAGAAAGGTCAATATTTGAGTAGCACTATTTCCAGTTCCTTAACCCTAAAATAACTGGGCTCATCCATGGTCCACTGTATAGAATGCACCCTATTCTATACCTCACCATTTACTAGCTGAAAGGTGGGATGGCTGAGTCATTACTGCCTGGGCTCTGTAGCCAAACTGCGTGGGGTCCCAGTCTGGTTTTATCATACCACCAGTGTATGGCCTGTGTCTCAATCCTTTTGTACATCAGTTTCTTCACCTATAAAATGCAGGTGGTAACAGTACCACAGTCAAGGTATTGTTTTGAGGCTTAAATAAAAAACACAAGAAAAGCATTTTAGTTGTAATTAGCTGATACTGCATAGATTGGCAAGCTCTTTGAAAAGTTGCAAATTTGGGATTATATTTAAAGACATCCAGGATGCATAACAGCTATCAACAATGGTAAATTACTAGGGAGAAGTAGACTTTAGATGCAAGCAAAACTTCAACGTTTTTATTTGGCACATTTCAGTATTGTTGGAATGTGTTGCAACAAGCATGTTGTACTATTGTAATTTTAAATAGATAAATCGAGACAGAATATTTCAAACCCTGCTTCAGTAATCCATTCTAGCCCTTGGAGTTCATCTTTCAAAATTTCTTTTATACATTTAACCTCCCTGTCCTCTTAGCCCTTTGTAAAATGCCGCATCCTCTCCAAACTAACCTTTTGATGAGACCTTTTGATTATAATCCAGTGGTTGCTGATGTCTGCACTCCCAGAGCGCATCTGCAAAAGGCATGCATGCTACAAACTCCTGCAGTGTAAGCATGCTGGTGCTCAGCCTGAAGAGGACTGCAGTCATGCACCAGGGAAACCGAGCCACCATCATGATTTCCATCAACAACAGAGTGCTGAAAGCTGTCACAGCGTTCTGCTGCCTGGGCACTGGCTGTCCATCTGCACTTGGATAGACAAGGAAAGGGAAAACTGAAAAGAGAAGCAAGCCACCAAGCATCCTTCCCAGTGTGGCACTGCTGTGGCACCATAAGCCAGACCAAACCAGAGCACTACAGACCACTGCTGTTTTCCCACCGCCTAGAAAACTGTATACTTTAGAACTGCTGTACAATCCTTGAGCAGCTTCATCAAGACATTTAATATCTAATGAGGGTTTTTATTTTTTTAACAAATAGGCAACTCTTCAGCCTTCAATCTCCTTTGTAAAGTAGATGTGTATTAGCTAGGCTAATTCCAGCTGCTATAACAAGAATTTATTTCTCCCTTACAATAATCCCTTGTGGATGCTCCTGGGTGGGGGGTGGCAGTGCCCTATTCTGCATAGTCCTTCTGGGAACCATGCTGATGGGGGCAGAAGAGGGTCTGTTGTCTTCAGTGCTGGCTCCCGAGATCCCCTGGGCTTTGGTATCTAGCTGGTGGAACAGAAAAGAGGAGTGCTCACGGGAGGTCTTTATAGGGCAGTCTTGGAAATGGTGCCATTACATTTGGTGGCCACACCTATCTATATGCAAGGTAGGCTGGAAATGCGGTTCATCTATGTGTCCAGAGAAGAGGGCATGGATTCAGTGAATAGAGAGACACTCTTTGCCACAAAAACCCACATATTTATTTGAAGGATTATAAGGATTAAAGATGATATGGTGATGCATGCTTGGCTCGCTGGCTACTGGGGAGGAGTATGAGAATGTAAAAAGAGGTAAGCAGTAGAATGCCCAAGCAGAGATGATAGTAGGCTGAGCTGGAGTAGTCACAGGCACAAGGGTTAAGGTGATGGCAGAGCAGACTAAGGGGTGTATGAGTTGGGGGCACTCGGGTAATCACTAATGCTGCTCACCAAAAGGTTTCACCGCTCTGATTTTGAGTGTGTGGTCATGCGACTAGTTCAGGCCAATAGGCAGAAATGACATATATTGCTTCCACACTGACCTTTTAATTGCTGGAGTAAGGCTGTCTAGAGGGCTGTTGTCCTTCTGCCAATAAACAGCAAACAGTATTCTAGAGAGAACTGGCTCCATCAGCCTCGGTCCTGGAGAAGGACAAAACAGAGTGGAGCCTCTAGGCACCTATACAACATCTTGTTGTTTTGAGTCCCTGAGATTTTTGAAGTTGTATATTACTGCAACATAACCTAGTTTATTCTGACATAGAAACCTTTTTCTCAGGCATCAGAAGGTTGGTGAACAAACCAAGAAAAAGGCATTCTCGTCCATTTTAGATCACTGGTTGCAAGAATTAAGGGACTACGCTTCTAAGAACATAAATCATACATCATTACCTCAAGGCAAGCAAAGGAAGTGCTTGATGGGCCTTGAATTATTTTAAATACTGATAAAATCAACTTTCAATACAATGCCAGACACACTCTCTTCCTTAAAAGATTATTAGTACCAATTTAGAGAAAGTTTAAAGCTACAAAACACCAAAGGGAGATGTTAAGGACATAAAATCAGACGTAAAAGAAAAATTAAAATGGAAGAACTTTAGAGGGATTTGTGGGCAGCTGTCAGAAGCATTTTTATGTTGGGGACAAATTTTGCTACTTGCCTGTCCTCTGGGATCTCTAGAACTGACTGAATTAAGAAGGGCCTTGCACTGACATCCTGAATTAGGGAGGGCCTCCTACACTATTGGTTGCTTTATGGGCTTCACAGTGCTGTGGCCTGTGGACTGGCATTGTAATGTTTTCCTAACTTGTGCAATTCCATCTCAGATCTCACTCATATTATCCTTCTCTGCAGATAACTTGAAATAAAAATACAGTGAGTGAGGGACCATGCCTTTTTTCAATATGTCCCCCTTAAGCAAAAGCCATCTACCCAACAGGACACCCTGGTTTTGCTCACTTCAGCAAAATAGGAAGCTCCCATGTTCCCAGCCAGCTGGTTGAGCTGCCTAAGTAGAGCTCAAGAAGCAGGCTATAAACTCCTTAGATATGAGCTATATTTTATTCATCTGTGAATAACACGGCAATTAGTTAAGAGCCTGCTTTGGATTCAGCCAGATTCTGGCTTGAATATTGATTCTACTGCTTAATAGCTAGGTAACTTTGGCCACGTAATCTCCGTAATTCTGTTTCATCGCCTGTAAAATGGGGATACTAATGCCTGACTCCATTCACTAGTGGAAATTAAATGTGACACTTGTATGTAAAACTTCTGGTGCGGCCCAAAAGTATTTGTTGAGAGCTTGGAAGAACAGTGGCTTCTATCCAACCAAGGGTGTATGTTCTCAGAAGAGACTGTGTAAGTCTCCATCAAGACTAAAAGAAAATTCCTTTGCCAGAGACTGCAAATGCTATAAAGCTGGGGTTAAATAGTGTTTACCTCAAAGCAGGGGATGGGTTTTCATGGTCTTGGACACTGTTTGCGTATTTATATGGGTTAAAAATACATGAAATTAAAAATAAATACAACTTTTGTTAGTGTATGTGCTGCTGAAGCGAGCACTAAATATAACTTTTTGAAGGGAAAAAAATGTTGAAGTGGCAGGGTTGCTGGCTTATTTGCTGAATCTTGTAGCTCTTTCAGGGACAGCAAGAGCACCGAACAGAAAACACTAATGATTACCCATATTAATATGGCTGCCTGCCCCAGGAGTAAAAACAAAGCATAATAATCCTTTATAGCTGTACCAAATCTTTCTCCACAAAACTTTTCACTAGCATGCATATATTGTCTTATCTCCCATTAAGTCTTTTACACCCCCACCCCATCCCTGTCCCCAGGCGATTGTGGGGAGGGGAGAAACTGAAGCGGGCAGGAGGACCCCTCTCGCAGGCTGCCTCCAGCCTTCAACCCCGAGGCCCTTTCGGGCGGCTGCCGCGAGGGCCGGGCCGGGACTCGGCCGAGGGGGCGGGCCTGAAGCCGCGGCCTCGCCTCCACAGGCGCCGGGCCGCGCCCGCCTCTTCTTGCCGCTCTCTCGGGACGGCCTCGCGGGCCCGGAGCTCTGCCCCAGCCGAGCGCCGCCGCCATGCTGCAGAAGCGGGAGAAGGTGCTGCTTCTGAGGACCTTCCAGGGCCGGACGCTGCGCATCGTGCGGGAGCATTACCTGCGGCCCAGCGTGCCCTGCAACAGCCCGCTCTGCACGCAGCCCGCCGCCTGCCGCAACGGTCAGGGCCTGGGAGGGAGCGAGGGCGGCCGGGGCGGGGACGAGGAGCCCCGAGGCCGGGTGCGAGGGGAGCCCTGGACGCCAGGGAGCAAGGGCGGCGGGGCGGGGGTTGTGCGTCCCGTGAGGCGGAAGGGCGCGACAGGAGGCGCAGCGCGAGGCCTAAGAGGCGCCGAGTCCAAGGCACCCGGGCCTCCACTGCTCCCCGCCATCACCTTCGTCTCTGCTGTGGAGACCGCCATGGGCCGCTGCGTCAGGGGGCTCTCCGCACGGGACCTCCGCTACTGCTGCGCCCCATAAAATGAAAAGGCCCAGAGACAGGCGCCCCCAGAGCCCCAGAGACCTTGTGATTTGGGCTTTCCGAGGGGCCTGGGCGCAGGAACCTGCCCCCTTTCTGCCTTGGGTGGTGAAATGATGAGGACCCTAGTCGTTGGCCCTTTATTGAGAGGCTGGAACCCGGAGACCTCCTGCTGCTGCTGCTGCTGCTGCTGCTGCTGCTGCTGCTGCTGCTGCTGCTGCTGCTGCTGCTGCTGCTGCTCATTTTACATTTCTTTGCTTCCCACAAATTAATCTGACCTGCCAGCACGGATGCCTCAGGCATTTATCCAAAGGATTTGTGAATTATCTGGGAAGGTCAGGGGGAAGTTAGATGTAGGACTCCTGTGCACTAGACCCTTACCCCACTTGATTTCCAGGCTGCAAGGGTGCCCCATTGAACGAAGAAGGTTACTGGTTCTCGTCCCTCTCGTGGGAGATGAGTGTTCTGGGCCTTTTCAGCGAATACTGGAATCCGCACCTTGGTTTAGGATTGCTGGTTAAGGTGAACATTTCGGTTATTGCTTGTGTGACCAGCTCCCTGACATGGGCTGGGTGGAAATCCTACCAGGGCCCTGGTTTGTACTGAGCATCTTTTCTAATCAGTTCTGGCCCTTGGAGACTTCTGAGCATGTTCACAAACTTGAGACAGAACCGACTTGAAATTGCTGGACAGAAACAAGTGGTTAATACGTATAAATTTTAAGGGGCCTCATTTAAATGCGAGTGTGTATCAGTGAGTTAACACAGAAATATTCAGGTTGTGCTGAAGGTGTGTTTGTTTGCCTTAAAAAAAAAAAATCAGTCATCTCCTCCACTGGCAACACCATAAACCACGTTGAGGTTTTATTTATCACAGCTTCAGAAAAATGAAGGTGCTGAATTTACCTGAACTTTGGGCCTCTACCAAAGTAGATTTGTCTTGTCGTTTAAAAACTTCACAGTGTAGTTAAGATGGAAAGTTATTTTGCACAGGGGAGCACCATGACATTGAAATAATAATAATAAACGAGTTTGGCAAATGTGTCTAATCTCTTACATTTTGAATTATGCTTCAGATGGGAAACTCTTGTCTAGTGATGTGACTCATTACATGATTCCAGATTGGAAAGTTGTTCAAGATTACCTCGAGATCCTTGAGTTTCCTGAATTAAAGGGAATTATTTTCATGCAAACGGCTTGTCAAGCTGTACAGCATCAAAGAGGCCGGAGGTATCTGTTTTGCATTATTTATTTATGGCATAGACTCCCCTCTCACTCCCTCCACCCCCGCCTTTTAAAAAGGTCTCTCATTGCAGGTGAAGGAGAGGAATTTATTATTTTGTCAGAAACTATTTTTTGAACTAGTTTAGTATTCTCTTTGCTAGTAGGAATGCAGTAACATTGTTTTATATTTCTGCTTCAACATCTGGCCAAAAGATCTGACTGTAGATCAATAAACTACAGTGTCCCCAATATGTGAGTATTTAAGATTCTTAGCTTTTGATTTGCATTTTATAGCAGAGTTATTGTTTATTTCTTGTTGATAATACATATTATTTAATCTTATTTGTAGATATATTATTTCAGAAGCTTTTTTTCCTTTGGGAGAAAGAGAGCACTTCATTTTTAAATTTAATACTCTTATTGTGGATACAAATTGTATTTGTAGTGATTTATTCAATGAAACTACAAGTAACTTGTTTTATTTTTAGGTTACTAGTATTACTACCAACCATAGTAATTGTATTTGCTAAACAAAGGATTTTTGATTGAAATCAGCTTAAAATGCTTGCCTTGTACCTTTTAAACAAATACGTAAAAATTGGTTTTGTTTCATTTAACATTGGGAAAAGATTTATGATTTGAACTTGAAGACTCAAGCTGTATGGAAACAGCATACCGTATTAGAATTATACATCCAACTCTTACCACCACAAGTTATTTAAAAAGCAAACACTATGAGTTCATTCTTTTTTAAATGTGATTTCTTCAGACCTTGGTAGTAAAAGATGAAATGTGTTTATTTGTATATGAAAATGATAAGTTGTTTTTATTATATGCTCAGTTCAAAAAATATATGCATTAACTAGATTGTGTGTAGGTTTTTTAGATAGAATATTTTTAAATGAGCTTGAAGTTGATTTTGTTCAGACACAAAGATATAGATGTTTACACACACACAGGTTTAAATGCTGCTTCAGGTGTCATATTTCAATTTCTGCTACTAAAATCAATTTGTTGTTATCATTCAGATTGCTAGTACACTGCAGAGCCTTTTCAACTTCTGTTTTCCAAAATATTTTTAATATTAAGGATTGTTTTAAAAACCAATTCCTGGGACATTCAAAAGCAAAGAATTGGAATTTAAATGTCTTTTCTCCTGAACATTTCAAGTAGTTAACTTGATGAAAAACTATTGGTTTTCCATTGCTTTACCATTTCTCTACACTAAATGTAAAAACAAAAGATGAGCAGTTATGAAATAGGCCCATATGATTACACCCTGGTTTTCCCATTTGGTAAGTACTACTTTTGAGCCCCAAGTTCCAGGCCTTCTGGACCTACAAACAGAACTCTCAGTTCCTCTGTCACCAAACCTGTTTTCTTGTTGGGTTTAGATGCAAGAAGCAAGAAGGTAATTACAATACAGCTTAGATACATGCAGGATGATTTAATATATACTGTATGCAAAGTGCAGAAGTAAATACGGGGTATGGGAATTAGGCCAGAAAGCCCTCTGTAGGAATAGGTTTGAGACTGGTCTTTAAAGCAGGGATAATGAACGTGATTGATGAAGAAGAGGCAGGAAAAGGGAATTCAGCTAGTTTGGGACTTGGTGCTTTGTCTATCTCTTAAGCAATCACCTGGTGTATTCAAGTTGAAAAAGCTAAATTACTAAAATGACCTAATCCCTAGAAAATGTCATATATTGAAAGCTAACTTTGGAATTAATGATAGCTGTTGAATACAGAACATCCAGGAGATTTGCTTTATTAATTTGGACTTCCTAAGTGTTAAGTGTAAGTCATTTGACTTTTATGTTTAACCAAATGTGGCCTAGCAAAAGCTATGTGGTGTTTTGCTTCATTTAATATTGGGGAACATTTTGTTTTATTTTGCAGTTCTTTCTTGGAAAGTTTTGATATGCTAGTAAATCATTCTGTTAGATATGCTTTTAGGAACATCATTCTTAGGAAAGTTTTGTCAGTTAAAAATGTCTGGTCTACAGCCATGCTACCCTGAACAAGCCCAATCCTGTCTGATCTCAGAAGCTAAGCAGGGTGGGGCCTGGTTAATACTTGGATGGGAGACCACCTAGGAAGACCTCGTGCTATAGGCATAAAAAATAAAAAAATTAAAAATAGGGATTGTAGACTGACAAGGTCCTTGCAGTCTGTGAGGTCAGCAGCCAAGAGTTGCCTCACCTTAAAAAATATATATATATATATATCTGGTCTGGTCTAGTGTCTGATATAAGGATGCCTTGTTTTCTCCTTTGACCATCCCCCTGAATTCCTTCTATATAGCTTCAGTGTCTCAACAGTACATGTCTCAGTTTCTCCATGTATAACATAAGATAGGGATCATAGAATACTATAGTTGGAAAGTATATAAAAGGCCAACATGATTTTAACTCCCCATCCAGTACATCAGTGTTACTCAGCATGAGTAATGTTATCAACTTTTTCTAAAAGAAAAAGAATTCTCAGACACCCAGTGTTAAGTTAAATTGTTTTATTCTACTGTTAAATATGATGAAGTGTAAATCTAGGTATAAATCCTCATACTTAAGTCTTTAATTCAACCTTAAAATCAAATCGGACCTTCACATTACATAAAGCTATAAAATCAGAAAACCGCAAAGAACATTAAATTAACGTGACAGATCACATTGTTTTACTGAAATGAAATTACCAGTGTTGGGTTAATAATAAAAAGACATAGCTCTAGTCTGGTTCTGTATTTAATATGGTATTGATGTCTGTAATATTAATGCAGAAAGTGGCATGTTCACATAAGTATTGTTCAAAACAGTATGGAAAACGTCAAGTTTTTGATTATTCAGGATAGTGACACATTTTGCTATCTCAAAAGCTTATTTAATGTGGAGTTACTTGATAACTCTGTAAGGCTGTCTTGTCAACCACATTCATTCATGTATTCAGGTGTTCATTTTTTTATTTAACAAACATTTATTGAGAAACTGTACCAGAAACTATGCTAGCATTGAGGATTCAGTAGTGAACAAAAGCAGACATGGTTTGAGGGGGAGACAGGCAGTAGCAATCAGATAATCACACAAACAGATGGAGAACTGCAGCTGTGACAAAATGCACTGAAGGACAGGCGTGTGGCTCCAGGAGAACCCTAACTAGTCAGACTGGGAAAGGCTTTCCTAAGGGTAATGCCTATGATGAGCTCTAAGGTTTAAGTAGGTGTAAACCAGTCAAACAAAAGCTTTCTAGGTGGTGAAACTGCTGTGTAAGGTCACAGGGAGGGGAATTTGGCTTAAGGAACTGAAAGAAGGCCCTGGATTGGATGGTAGTAGGCCTCCTGGGCCTCAGGGTTTTAAGCAGGGTGGGATATCATCAGGTTGCTGTTTTGAAAAGATTGCTGGGCCTGTTTAGAAGAGGCAAGGAGAAAAGAAAACCAGACTATTGCTTTAGTTCAGATTAGAGATGTTGTAGCTTAGAGACAGAAATAGACATTTCTAAGAGCTATTTAGTAGGTAAAATCTATAGACTTTCCTAAGTATGTGACCAAGAGAATTGAAAACAGGTCCAGACAAAAACTTGTACATGAATGTTCATAGCAGCTCTATTCATAATAGCCAAAAAAATGGAAACAACCCAAATGTCAACTGATAATGATTACAAGGAAATATTATTCAGCCATAAAAAGGAGTGAAGTACTCATACATGCTACAACATAGGTGAACCTTGAAAATACTATGCTAAGAAGCCAGCCACACAAAAAAGTCATATAGTGTATAATTCCATTTGTATGAAATGCCCAGAATAGGTAGATCCAAGGGACAGAAATATTAGTTAGGTTGCCAGGGGCTGGGGGTCAGGGGAAATGGGGGATGACTGCTTAGTGGGTGTATGTTTCTTTTGGGGGTGATGAAATGTTCTGGCAGTCGATAGTGGTGGTGGTTACATAACAACTGTTACTGTAGTAAAAACCATTGAATTGTACATTTAAAAGGGTGAATTTTATGATATGTGAATTATATCTCAATAAAGCTGTTACTTTTAAAAAGTCTACAAATTTAGTAATGGATTTAGATATGTAAGGTGAGGGGTGTCAAGGATAACAATAAGGGTTCTGGCTTGTGTAAGTGGATAGAGAGAGGGCACACTCTGGAGGAGGTCTGAGGGAAGGAGGTAGATAGTTGTTTTGAGTTTGAAATGTCTAAGGCTTTCAAGATGGCGGTCACTAACCCCAGATGGCATTGCAGTTAGAAGGTGGTCATTCAGCTGGTCTAAAATATACTTCATTCGAAATGTTTTAAGAGTATCGCCTAATATAATTGGAAACATAAACTTAAAATTCTTGTTGAAAACTCAAGGACCTCTGAAAGTAAGTCTACAAGACTGCCAGGCTTTTGGGAAATCTGGTCGAAGAAACACAACATTGAATACAGAACTCATTTCCCCTCTGATTGTGGAACGCCTACTTCGAATCCTCAGAAAGTATAGTCGTCAGGGGGAAAGGATGTTGCATCTGTAAATAAGATCACCCATTGACTAAAAATAGTAAAAAAAAAAAAAAAAAAAAAAAAATCAAATTTAAAGAAGATAAATTCAGCTGTCTCCCTAAGAAATTGTTTGTAATGTTTTGGTAATAAAGATTTAGAAAACTAGGGCTTTTCTGTAAGACTGGAATTTTTAAATCGAATTTTTAAAGTGAAACTATTATTCTATCATTTAGGCCAAACTTATTCAAGGCACTATGATGTTCCTTGCTGGTTCCATACAGAGTACTCATGTATCTAATTCTATCATTTATACCACCAACCCTGACTGGCAAAAAATATGACTGTATTGTATGTGTGCACTATTAAATTATAACCATAAGCCCACATGCCTACAAGAAAACCTAACTGTCACATTCAGAGTGATTCGCTGTTAGTTTCCTGCTTTCCCCATTAATATTCTTGTGCCATTTGTTCATTTGTTTTATCTGGCTGATAGATAGCTAACAAATGGAAACACACACTAAAAGTCTAAGGAAAATACATGAGAATGAAACTTAAAATTGAGAAAATTCTTTTTAAGTTATGTATTTTTCTAAATATTGAGAAGAATTGTCATTACTATCATTTGGTGCTAAACCTCCTAGGTCTGGCTTATAGATATCAATATTTGAGGAGGACAGGATTTGAGAATACCTAGGTCTAAAGTACAGGTGTGTTAACAAATGCAATGAAGACTAGTAAATGCTTATTCTAGGACATTATCTTGTATTTGGATCACTGTTGTCACAAAGGGTTGTGAGTTCATTTATTCATTTGGAAAATGTTTATTGAAGCACCTATTGTGGGTTAAGCCCTGAAGATACAAAAATGAACCATACTGTCTGCTGTCTTGAACATCTGTCCCCTCTCTCCTCCCTTGGGCCCTTTGTCTAGCTAACTTCCATTCATCCTTCAGGACTTAGATATTGCCTCCTCCCAGATGCCTTCCCCATTCCTCCCATGTTTTTGTCACACCCTGTACTTTTACTTTCATGGCACTTATCCCACTACAATGGATGGTTCTGTTTTTTGTTTTATTTTGTTTTGCCAGTTAACATAGCTATATTTTTTAAAATTGTGGTAAAATATATATAACGTAAAATTTACCATTTTAAAGTATGTGCAATTCAGTGACATTGAATGTATTCACATTTTATGCAGCCAATCTCTAGAACTTTTTTCATCTTCCCAAACTGAAACTCTACACCCATTAAATACTAACTTTCCACTCCTCCCTCCCCCATCCCCTGGCAACCATCATTCTTATCTTCTGTCTCTGTATTTGACTACTCAGGGATATTCACATAAGTGTAATTACACAATATTTGTCTTTTTGTGTCTGACTTATTTCACTCAGTATAATGTCTTCAAGCTTAATCCATGTTATAACATATATCAGAACTTCCTTTTTAAAGCTGAATGATACTCCATAGTATGTGTACACCACATTTTGTTTATCCATTCATCTGTTGATGAACACTTAATTTGCTTCCACTTTTTGGCTACTGTGAATAATGCTGCTATGAACATGTATACTAATATCTTTTTGAGACCCTGCTTTCAATTCATTGGGGTCTATACCTAGGAGTGGGATTGCTGCGTCATATGGTTCTGGTTTTGACTTTTTGGGGGAATGGGTGGTTCTGTTGTGCTTTCACCATGAGCAGGACTGCTACAGATGAAGGGCAGCAGTGGGATGTCTAGATGGTGGCCCCTGAAGGCATTCAGTGAAACATAAGGCCTGGAACATAGAAAGAATGCAACAAAAGTTTGCTAGATAAAGGATGTTTGGTAAGGGAGATAATTTATAAACAAATAACTGCACTAAGCTCAGGTGCTTTATTAGGGGTGTATAAAACATATTGATAAATAAAGGGAGCAAAAATTGTGGAGGATAAGATCAGAAAAAAATGGGCAGTATTTTTTCAGTGTTTCATCTGAAATAATAAATTACAGATATTTATGAAGCCTCTTCTAAAATATTTCTTATTACTTAACAAATAAGTGCTCATTTTAAAAACTTTGTACATGACAGAAATGTGTAAAGCAGGAGGTAAAAGTCTTTGCCTCACCACTCTGCTGGGATGACCACTGTTAACAGAGCAGGTAGATTCTTCTCTGTGTATTCCAAGAGGTTTTAAAAATGATTTTAAGTGTATCTTTGTGAACACGGAGAAATTACCAGTTTAATATGTTGTAAGCATTTGAGGTTAGGGCAGCTTTTGTCTGCACAAGTGGAATTCTGTCAAGGAAAGCTGCCATTCACAGATATGAATCTGAATCCCTTTGTTTATCAGGAAATTTTATAAGTTGCTGTTATTTGATGATTCTTTTTAAGATGGCTCAAAATTAGAATTAGAATTACTAACAAAATAAAATCATTTTTTCTTGGTTTCTGATCAAGTGTTGAGACCACACAGAAAATGGGGTTAGCATTTACTTGGAGAGCATAAGTTGGAAATTCTGCCTTTGCTTTAATGAAAAGCCTCATCTTTAAAAAATCCATGGTGGCAGGCTGTTGGTGAGAATGGAAAGCACAAATTTTATCATATTAAATGCCAGTCATCTACCTTGAATAATATATGTGTTAATTTAATACCTAGTTTCATATAATCCATTTTTAAATAAACGATGGCTTTCTTTAAAATAACTGTGACTATTCTGTAGTTCATATTACCTAGACTATTGAAAAGCACCTTATTAGAAACTGACCAATATGAGACTTCGTATTTAATTCGTGACTTTGGTTAGCATTATTGGCAAGATCTCCTGGTGGGAAACCTTAGAACCCTGTTCTCTGACAGATGAAGCTAGTTCTCATTCATGCAAATGAAGTGGCTGCATAAATAAAATTTAGAGATGAATTCCCAAACTTATTTACCCTATATGTTCTTTTCTAGGCTGCTAGCAAAAAGTAAAATATACTGATTCCTAATGCCATTTATAGAACAAAGTGAGGTACAAAAATAAAGTGCTAGAGTCTGCTTGCCTTGTGTTCTCTGTGAGCCTTTGAAGTGGGGACTGTGGGACAGCACCAGATAATTATGTAATAAATGGCAAGAAGTCTCAGAAGGGGAATGGAGAGTAAAAGGTTTGGACTGATCCACAAACTAATTAAGGAGTCCCTGCCCAAAGCATGTTCTAGCGTGCAAAATTGAGAAACAGCAGCCCAATGGTACTGTGTACACTGAGGCCAAATACTGAATAAGTATTTCTTGAGTTTTAAATAATCAATATTTTTCTCTAAAATACCTCATCTTTTTTGATCCTTCGCAAGAGCTGGCTGTAGATGAGTACCTGCTATGTTAGATTTATTTTTCTCCTCTGTGTCACAGACAGTATAACAAATTGCGAAACCTCCTGAAGGATGCACGTCATGATTGCATTCTCTTTGCTAATGAATTCCAGCAGTACTGCTATCTCCCTCGGGAAAGAGGAGAATCCATGGAAAAGTGGCAGACCAGGTATAGCACTGAATTGCTGTGTTTTCACATGATCATCGTCTATAATTTCTTCATCACTGGCTATTTGGGAGTTGACCTAAGTAATATGCTAAAATCAACAATTATTTCTGGAACCATGATTAATACTGAAATGCTTAATGTGTTAATATTTTAGATATGTAATTTGAATATATAATTGATAGATTTTATAAATTATAATTAGGGACAAATAGATACCCAGAGTAAGTTTGCCCCAGACCTTAATGGCTAGCAGGGTCATTCCAGTGATCCACAAGTCATAGATTTTACGCTTGGGGGTGGGGGTCCTACTTTTAAGCCAAGGTCATCTCAGTTTTTCTGTTATAGTATGCTCTGATATCCCAACTAGTCTTATTAAACTGAAACTGGTAGGTTCATTCTGGTAGAGCTGTTTTAAGAAGAGCTTGTGGTAGCTTAGATCCACCTAAAAGCTGAGCCTGAAGCAAGGACTTGGTGTGGATTGTTTACCTCCAGATGATTCCCAGAAGCAGGAGTGAGGAAGTGGGGAGAATGTGACAGAGAAGGAGGGAAAGCAGTAAAAAATGTGTTGCTGCTGTGGGAAACAAGCTAAGTCCTGCTGGAAACCTCTGAGAAGCTGTGTAGAATGTGCCTAAGAAGTCCCCTCAAAGGATGGAGGCTAGGGCATTTAGTTAGTCTTCCCTGAGCTGAGGGTCATTCCCTAGGCGTGTTCACTCCACTCAGTGGGCCCTTGAGGGGGGATGGAACTGCCCACCCAGCTGCAGCTAAAGTCAGAGGTGGGCCTAGAGCACTTCTGTAGAGGGCAAAAGACACTTGAAACTTTCAAATGTCCATATAAAACATTTAAATCATTTTTTTCCTTGTAATTCTTTATATAGCCATTAAATATTTAAATTCTCTAAAGGAAAATAACACTGATACATACATAGTGAGTCCTAAATAACAGTCCCAAAATTCCCCCAGGCCTCAATATGAGAAGGGAAAAGCAAATCTTTCTCTTTATTGGGTCACATGTGAGTACTGGGAATGATCACACTTAGCTAACTGCACAGCCTCGCACATGATAGGTACTCAGTATACGTTGGCAGAATTTTTTTTTTAAGTTCTAGAACTAAAGGAACCTTACAAGCATCTTAATTTGCAGGAAAGGAAACAGATGCCCACAGAAGTTGACTGTCCAAATTTATATACTTCATTGGAAACATAATCCAGTCTTGAATACACATCTCCAGACCTACACTCTTGTTTTCCAATTCAGATTCTTTTCAGGAAGATTTAGAGATATTTCATGTGATTCCATATTGGACCTTATTGGATTATGATCTTGAGCTACTTGCAGCATAGTTTTTTTTCTTAACCCAAGACTTGTTTCTCCATTTTTTTAGCCTCACATAGCTTGTCATCCCTGTGGTGGTATATCAGTCAGCCCTCCAATTAAAAGGTGTTAAAAGATAGCAGAGCCTCATGTTTTCTAGGCCATATCAAGAAATGAAAAAGGTTGCTGTGGTGGTTAGATATCTTAGGGAAGAAGATATGTCAAACACTTTCTGATTCATCTTTCTATCCCCCCGAGTACCTAACCCAGGGCATATTTATAATGGGTGCTCAGGAAGTATCTGTTGAATGAATAAATGATTGTCTATATAAACCAAAGGGTAGCAGATTAAAAGCCAGCTGTGAAGTTCTAAACCATAGCTTGTGTTTGTCTGCCTTGGGAGCCTCATGTGCCCTTTGCTTTTCTAGGAGCATATACAATGCAGCAGTTTGGTACTATCACCACTGCCAGGATAGGATGCCAATTGTTATGGTGACAGAAGATGAAGAGGCAGTGCAACAGTATGGAAGTGAAACAGAAGGAGTGTTTGTGATTTCTTTCAAGGTATTTCTAGCTGTTGTGTATTTGTGTGTGTGTGTGTGTGTGTGTGCGTGCGTGTGTGTGTGTGTGTGTGTGTTTCCTAAGTAGTTCCCAGAAGACTTTAGATCCCTTTGGCAACACAGGAAAGGGAAAATAAATGATGAAAGAAGACTTCAAGAAGTTCCATGTCTTCATTACTCCCCAACTAATCTTGACTTTAGCAAATCTGGGCAAACTACCTGTGACTGTAAGGCCTACAGCATCCAAGGCTTTAGCCCAACAAGCCCCTGTTGATAGTAAACTCATGTTTGTAGTTACAGTAATAACAATATTAGTAGTAATGATGATGATAATAGGTTGAATCTTATAAAACTGCCAATTTTCTGTTGTTTTTAACCTATAAAATGTTGATTTTATATGGTTCAACCTAATAGCAATAGCCAACATTTATCTATGCTAGGCACTGTTCTAAGTGTATTATTTTATTTAATTCCTATAACAACCTTTGAGATAGATGTGATCATCCCTATTTTATTGGTAAGGAAACTAAAGCACAGAAAGACTAAACAACTTGCCGAGGTCACACAGGTAGAAAGTGGTGGAATTGGGATTAGAACATAGTCTAGCTCCAAAGTTCTTGACCACCATGCTTAACTGCATCCCAAATTATTCTTTTAAATACGTACAAAACGCAGTTTTAAAGGCCAGTCTTGTTTCACCATGGTTCTTCACTCTTCTCCACTTGTAAATGTGCATGGGGGTTAATAGGAATAAAGGAAGGGCAAGATGTGATATTATTTATGTGAAGGCTATCAGGTCAGCTTGGTGTACAGATTATAGACAGGAGCAGCATTATCAGTGGCAGTTTCTTGGCTGCCTTAACAACACAGTTCTCCTATTTCTTTGGTACCCTTTGGGAGAGTAGGATGACTATTAATCTCTCAGTCAATTACTGGTCTCTTCTATCAGTTGGTCAGTCAGGTTCCAATGGCTGATACCTTTTCTTGATTCAGAAACTAGAATGAGACCCTTCATTAACCCTGTCAGTTTACAGAAAGTCTAGTTGGATATTGAATTGTAGATTCTACAAGCATTCCCAGGTACATGTATTGCTAAAGATTTGCCAATATAATTTTCTTGGCCCTGCTATAAAAAAGTGTTCTGGCATGCCAGAGAATTCCAGGGGTACTGGATATTAATGGCGGTGTCACTTGTTTTTTCTGTTGCAATGCATCATGTCTTGTTCCTGCAGAGGACAGTTGACTAAAATTACATTTTTCTACTTTTTGTGAAAATTACTTTTCTTTGTAGTTCACTAGTATAGTACAGTTTTATTTTGTATAGCATTTCCTGAGCAAACTGTGACCAAGGGCTTCATACAGGTGAATAATAGCAGAAAAAAGAGATACTGTGACATTCAGATGAGAAAGAACTCCAGAATTTTCTGTGGGGACTGGAAGTTAGATGGGGAGAGAGGAGACCATAAATCCTCTTGAAGAGGTGGTTCATAGTGGCAAAAGTTAATCTTAGTAACTTTTATGCCTTCTCTTTATAAATTCAAGCCTTAGATAAAAGTATTGGGAAATTTTCTGCAAAACAAGTACTTGATATAGTATTACATAAAGTTCATAATTTAATATTAATTTATATAAATTCCTTAATTTATATATTATTTGCTGAATTAGGTACCTATAGGTTAATTTATTTTATTCATTTTATTTTGTTGAAAGCCTGGTGCTTTTTTCTCACCTCTTCTAATCATTAATGTGTTTATTTGCAATTTGGGGGTAAGACTTTTTTTTTTATCAGTACTTTTTCTTTGGCATTTTCACTATAAATTTATCTTTTTAATGAACCTGTGAAGTTGTATTGTGGCTTATACAACAGCTATCACTTAAGCAAGTGTTACTTTCATAGTGCTGTAACAGACCACTGATTGTCCATTTTGTTTCATTCTAATCACATTCTTGTTGCAAGTGCCTTTTAATTTTAACAGTTCACTTTTTCCCATGCTGTTTACTAATGTTATTTATTAAATAAAAATGCCTACATTTAAACACACACACACACAAAGGCCTATGCAAACAACTTTTACCTGTACCTTCTGGTGGCTTTCCCAATGTCCCTCACACAATTTTCTTATTTCTGTCTTCTACCATCTGCAGCTGTACCACAGGAGCAGTTGCCACTAATCCTAAACAAACATTTCCTGTTCTCCTTAGAAACAGTTAAACCCAGCTTTTACCAAACTTTGGCATCTGTAGCTTACACTGGTGGTGGTACAACAGCTGCTCCTTGTCCTTATTAATTGAGCAGAGACTAACTCTTGGTGCTCATAAGTGATAAGTGACCATAGAATTGGGGTACTGATGTTAGCACAGATAGAACTTCTGGAAGGACTAGGGAAAGAAGGAAGCATTTTAAACAGGACCCTGAAATTAGTGAGAGAAATGCTAGAGTTAACAATAAGGATAATTTATTTTCTTTTTAAGTTGAGTAAAGAGAATGTGTGAGATTCTACCTTAGACTTAAAGCTGAATTAAAATCGTACCTAAATTTGATTTTATTTGTGAGAGTCAACCATTTGGAATGTTCCTGGACACACAGAGTAGATGAAGCACAGCCATCCTCACCACCCACCAACCTCTCATGGCTAGTCACCTTGGGGTTTTGTCTCAACGCCTTTCTGAAGGGATTACATCAAGAGATACAATAATATTCAGTAATAGTCTACTCTGACCACTTGTTTCAAAGCTATGTTTCATACCAGGTCATCATATTAATAGCAACATCAAGCGTCACCTACGTGAGGAGAGTTACTACATCTGTGGGTGTCACAGAAGAAGACTCGGTCCTCTGGGAGCTTGTGAAGTAGGGAAAAGCCTAACACCAAAAAACACTTCGCTCACTTGACTTTGCCTGCTCCCTGCTCATTCGACATTGCCAGTGGGTTGGGGTAGGGGAGATACTCCCTTATACATTTTACTCCTTGCCATTTTTATATGCTTAAGTTTCTCACAAATTTCAAACATTTCAAGGTGAAAAAAAAAAAACAGGCAAGAATGCACATATAGGAGATTTTCCTGTCCATTCACTCTAGGCCATTATCTGCAGCAATGAGATACATGTAAAGATAGGCAGACTGGACGTGTACGTGCATACATGTGGGAAGAAGGAGAAGGAGAGAGAGAGGTTTAAAAGGTCAGAGTAATCAGGGAGGTAGACGTGTTCCATGGTAGGAACAGCCTCCCTGGGGGGTTTATTTGGCAGGACCTTGGGGGTTAATGAAATGGTATAAAACGAACTGGTAATGAGAGGCTTGAGAGAGTAATACTCACTTAACACCTCTTCAAAACTACATGCTGGCAGTTCCTGTTCAGGTTTTTTGGTAATACTACTATAATGAATTATTCTCTTCTGACCATGTTTCTTTTGTTCCTTTATCAAATGCAGAATTACCTGGATAGTTTTTGGCCTGATTTAAAAGCCGCCCATGAGCTTTGTGATTCTATCCTTCAGTCCCGACGGGAAAGAGAGAATGAGAGTCAGGAGAGCCACAGGAGGGAGTACCCAGAACATCTTCCCCTGGAAGTGTTAGAAGCTGGCATTAAGTCTGGACGCTATATCCAGGTGAGGTGGTAATGAAGAATCGTCGTCAGTTTTCTTCTTTTCTTTACTTACCTCCTATCATAGGCCTCTAATTTCAAAGGCTATTAAAAAGATGGGTATGAGTAAGCCAGGGCTGATGTTTAAGATGCTTTAGGAATCATTTTTCCGATAGACATAGCTGTCTGGTTGGAGCTACCCTATAGTTCTTAATTGGGTTACATACATGAGTAGCCTTATAAATGCATCCTGTCACTGGAAAAGAGAATATATTTTTTAATCAAGGTCTGGATGTTCGGCAAAATTATAAAATTTTTGAAATTTGGCTTTTTCACTGCCTTTGCCATTTTCCTATATCTTTCAAGGGCTCTTTTATGATCCCCCAGGACCCAGGACCCAGGACCCAGATGCTGTCAGGGTCTTGAGAAGAAATCAGATAAAATTGTTACCCAGATTTTAAATTTTCATGTACTTGTTTTGTGTATGGATGCAGTTTTATCACATGCATAGATTTGTGTATCTACCACCACAGTCAAGATACCAAACTGTTCTGGCATGGATTTTACATTTTTAGTAAGCCACTCAGATAATTTTTATGCAGGCTTAAGTCTCAGAATACCACACTAACATTCCTCTCTGAAGTGTAGATATTTTATTTTATTTTATTTTATTTTATTTTATTTATATTTTTAAATTTATTTAAATTAGTTTCAAGTATACAATACATTGGTTAGACATCTATATAGTTCATAAAAGATCCCCAAAATTGCTCCCTCCCTGTCCTGGCCCTCCCTGAAGTGCGGGTATTTTAAATGAGTATACCTAGAATGTCTAATGCTTCCAACTTGGGAGTAAAGTTCACAACATCTCTGGGAGGATACTTTGAGGAAGATGATGTCTTAAAGACCACTCGTCACTTAGATGAGGTAGATCCTGACCTTTAAACTTGGTATAGCTAAAAGTAGTTCAAAATGAATGTATGTTCTCAGGAGCAAAGAAACTTTGATGATGAATATTCTCCTTAAAGACAGGGATGACAGACCTTATAAGAAAATATGGGGATATTTTCATATAGTTTTTAAAAACTATACCTTTTGGAGGTAAAGCAGGCAAGAAAGAAATTTTTCACATTGACTTCTGTTATGATTTTAGGGAATTCTGAATGTCAACAAACACAGAGCACAAATAGAAGCTTTTGTGAGACTTCAAGGAGCCAGCAGTAAAGATTCAGGTTCGTTATAAACCTTACATAAATCTCCACACTACTTTTTTATCCCAATATTACACAATGAAGACAGCAAAGTTGAAATTTTCACATCATATATGCCATGTCAGATATCCCCACATACACTGGGTGTGTAGGATCATGGGTTGTTTTTTTTCCTAACTTTTTGTCGATAATTTCTGACTTTATTGTCATAAACTAAAAATTATAATAGCTAATATTTTATTGAGTGCTTACTACATGTCAGGTACTATTCTAAACACTTAATATAGGTATTATTATTGTTTTCCACCTTTTACACATGAAGATACACAAGGTTACACATGAGGAAACTGAAATACAGAGAAGCACAGTAACGTGCCCAAGATCACACGCCTGCTAAGTGAGGGGCCTGAACTTGCCACTGAGGCAGTTTGGCCATTCTTTTAAGACATTGCCCTGAACTGCCTCAATGTGCTATATTGCCTTATAAGAATCACTAAAAAAGTAATAAAAATGGGAAAAATGTGTAAATAAATCATATTGTGATAGAGTGGACTTCCTAGTTCTGTAATGACAACATGGAAAAAAACCCTGACAGTAAAGGAAACATGGCTGTGTTGAAGGAGAACGAGAAGCGATGGCTTTGCTCATCAGAATCATTCCTCTTAGTCCCGCAGTGTCCGTAGTTCGTCAGCCTGCTGACTACTCCCTGGCTATGTGGCCCCTGCAGAATTACAGTATAGGCTTACATGATCTCATGCATGGAACTATTACCTACCTTAAAAGACAATTGAGGGTGGCCCTTATGAAAGCACATTATACAGTATGACATGGTGGCTGAGTTTCTTCATTCCTAACCTGCAGAACAGGAGAAATTTGACTTCACCTTTGAAAGGAGGAAGCTCTTTTTTGTAGGAATGCTCAGATATATTATGTTCGAAGTACCCCACTGGTGTGGCCTCTCCCTTGGCTTCATGGGGTGTCTTTGTGCTGCCTCAAACACAGGTTTATTTAGTGACATCCTAATCCATGGGATGAAGGCTAGAAACCGCTCAATTCATGGAGACATGGTAGTTGTGGAACTGCTCCCTAAAAATGAATGGAAAGGAAGAACCGCTGCCCTGTGTGAGAATGACAGTGATGACAAGGCTTCAGGAGAGTCCCCAAGTGAGCCCATGCCCACAGGTGAGCCAGCTGGAAAGTCACCCAGTTATCCATTTTCCTTGTGGAATATTTATTTTTTCTTTCCTATCTACAGCCACACTACCCTGAATAAGCCCGATCCCATCTGATCTCGGAAGCTAAGCAGGATTGGGCCTGGTTAGTACTTAGATGGAAGACCACCTAGAAGGACCAGGTGCTGTAGGCATAAAAAATAAAAAATAAGGGATTGTAAACTGACAAGGTCCTTGCAATCTGTGAGGTCAACCAAGGGTTGCCTCGCCTAAAAAAGTAAATAAACAAACATTGTTTTCTCTCCTTAACAATCCAGAAATACTGCAATTATTAAAGTACAATTATCATCTCTTTTCCTACATTATCAGATTCCCCTCTCTGCGGGTTTATTTTATTCTCATCAGCACCCAAATATGCTCTAATATCTCTCATCTTAAAACAAAAATAAAAACTGTCTTGGATCCCACATCTCCTGCAGCTATCAGCCTTTTCTCTGTATCAGTTTATGGCAAGACTCAGTGAAACAGTTAACTCCGCATTCTCTCTGCTTCCTCTTTACCCATTTTATCTAAAAGCCACTACATGCAGGCATACCTCCCCTTCCACACACACACACACACACACACAAAGTAAAACTCTTGACCTCTTGTCAAGGTCACCAGTGACCTCATTGCCAGCAGTCCTCAGCATCTGTAACCTGTCAGCAGCATTTGGCTAATGAACTACTGCCTCATCTTTGGCTTCTGGGTTCTTCTGCCCTGCTGATTGGTCCACTTCAGTTCCTTTGCTGGTTCTTCTTCATCTTATTGTCCTCTTGGATGTACCAGCTCCTCTCTGGATCTCCTTTTTCCCTGCACACTCTCCCTAGAAGATCTCATTCAGTCCTCTTGCTTTCTGTCTCCAGCCCAGAACCCTTCCTCAGCCTCCAGTCTTGTCTACTCAGTTGTCTATTTGGCATCTTCCCCTGAATGTCGAATAGGCATCTCAAATTTAAAATGCCTAATAATATATTCCTGATTTCTACCCCAAACCTGCTCCTCCCCAAGTCTTCCCCCATCTCCATAAATGGCAAGTTTATTCTTAAAGTTGGTCAACCTAAAGATCTCGGAATCATCCTCAACTTTTCTTTCACAAGTTAGCAAGTCCTGGCAGCTCTAACTGAGTTCAGCCACTTGGTACTCCAACATTTCTCTCTTAATGCAGTGCATTAGAACAGTGTTCCCCAACATTTTTGGCACCAGTGACAAGTGATCCTATGAGGATCTAATGCCTGATGATCTGAGTTGGAGCTGAGGCAGTGATGCTAGCGCTGGGGAGTGGTAACAAATACAGATGAAGCTTCTCTAGTTTGCCCACTGCTCACCTCCTGCTGTGTGGCCCAGTTCCTAACAGGCCACAGACCAGTACCAGTCTGGGGCCCAGGGGTTGGGGACCCCTGCATTAGAATCCCTTAGTGAGATTTTCCCAGCAGCCTCCTCACTGGTCTCCTTGCCCTCACCCTTGCTCCCAGATAGTCTTTTCTCCACATCCAAGCCATAGTGATCGTTTTACAAATCTAGGTCTTGCCATGTCTCTGCTCAAAACTCTCCAGTGACTGCTTCCTATTTCTCTCAGAATAAAATCCAAAGTCTTTATGCTGTTCTATAAGTCCCCACCAGCTTGGGCTGTCTTCTGTCATTGTCTTCTTCATCACTCTTCTTCCACATTGACCAACTTTTCCTTTCCACCACCAGAAACAAGCTTGCCCCAGACATCCTCATACCGCCTTTCCTCATTTCAAGTCTCTGCTTAAATGTTGCTTTATTGAAAATAGCTTCTATTTCTGACCCTTTATCACTCTTGGTCATCTTACCCTACTTTTTATCTTTCTTAGCAATCATCACTACCTCACATATATTTATTCTTTACTGTTTGTTTCCCACCCCCACAGACACCTGGACTAGAAGATACACTCCAGGAAATCAAAGACTTTGTTTTGTTATATTCCTTATACCTAGGATAGTGCCTGATTCCTGGTAGGGGCTCAATAAATGTTTGTGAAAAGAGAAGATAGCACTTTTAACTATTAAAATTTGTTTTTCCTTGACTTTAGTCAATAATGATTAAAAGTGTTGTGCATCAGACTTAAATGATTTGTATACTTCTCTGTGTATTATATAGGGCCAATTGATCTTGGCTGGTCAGAAAATGCAAGAAAAACTGAAAACGCACAGTAGAGGGCATGGGTTTAAAAAAAGTGAAAATCATTAACTTTTTCCAACTTATCTATGCATAAGATTGATAAGGTAAGGGCAAAAGAAAAAGTGGAACTAATAGATTCTAAATGTCACATCAGGCCCCACAGAAGAAAGGGCATACTGACAATTTTACTTTAAAAATTATCTATCTAAAAAAAAATCCATCTTAATAATAAAATGCTAGGAAGGCAAATGTTTAAGCATCTCTCAACTTGTGTGGATGTGCTTGAAAAACTGGAAACTGTTTCCTATTTTCTTCCTCACTGCTGAACTTGTCAGAGTCCAGATAGGTGACATTGAACCACTTAAGGCTTTCTTTTGTTTTGTTTTGTTTTGTTTTGTTTTCCCAAAGGCAGAGTGGTGGGCATCCTTCAGAAGAACTGGCGGGATTATGTGGTGACATTTCCATCCAAAGAAGAGGTCCAATCTCAGGGCAAAAATGCTCAGAAAATCCTAGTTACACCTTGGGATTACAGAATTCCCAAAATCCGAATTAGCACTCAACAAGCAGAAGCCCTCCAGGTAGCTGACATTATATCTCCACTGTTTTCCTTCTGTTTTTGCTAGCTTTTGAGCAGTACCAGAAAACAATGTTGATTCTTTTACATAAGGAATAAATTATTGATGGCATCTGGCATACTGAGATCCTGTTTTTTAAAAATTCTAAATATATAGAACCATCTATTAAGTAGTCCTTGGTTAATAAATGAAGGCCAGAGAGAAACCGTCCTAGAAAGAACTATATAAGACACTGAAGAGAACATACATTATCCAGCTGTCCAACACAGAAACTTTGAATAGATACACTATGCCAACACTAACAAGCTTTCTTCTAGCAAGCAATATAGAAATACGATCACTCTGCCTTGGAGGGATGATATAGTGGTACTTCACAAAATCGATTATCCGTAAGGGAATATAGCACCAGAGAGAAAACATAAACAAGAAAGTCTGAAATTAACTTTTACTGTGGCGAATAGTGTAGGCATTACCCAATTTGATTTGCCTGATGTTTTGCAGTTTCTAAATGAGACACTGATGTAGAGTGTCCCCAGCCAGGAACCTGGTCATTGTGTACTTTTACCTCTTGAAGCCTTATGCAGGCCTTCCAAGGCCAGTTGCAACTATTGCTTTCCTTATCCATGGTTTGCTGGAGTTTGGGGGCATTAGAGTTCAATTCACACTGATACCTTCTTCCTAACCAAAAGATGTATAAAGACATTAGAAAGTAACTCCCAAACACACAAAATTGAGATTTTTGTTTTGAAATTTAATTTGGATTATGCATAATTGGGTTTTTCTCTTGTGTTGCAAATGTTAACTAGAATATGTTACAATTGGGTTTCTCTAACAGACTAAAATTTTCAGCCCATTTGATGTAAAAAGGTAATGCTTCTCTTCAAAGCACTGGGCCAAGCATTTATATACTATCTGGCAATTTAGTAAAACAAGAACAACAACAACAAAAAAACCCCACTATATACAAACTGGCCACTCTGGAGCTTGATGCTATATTTATCTCTTGTTTAGTGTTTCTAATTTACCCACCTAACTCCTGGTGCTGGACTCATGTTTGACTCATGTTTTTTTTCTCCCTTTGTGCAGGATTTCAGGGTGGTTGTGCGTATCGATTCCTGGGAGTCGACATCTGTGTATCCTAATGGACATTTTGTGCGTGTTTTAGGAAGAATTGGAGATCTGGAAGGAGAAATTGCAACCATCCTGGTGGAAAACAGTATTTCCGTTGCCCCTTTCTCAGAAGCTCAGGTCAGATTTCTCTGAGAACTTTGGTCTGATGATAGACATTGTATACATTTTCTTTTTGCCTTTGTCATTATTTGTTTCATCATTAAGAAAGAAAAAATCTTTGTACTATGTTACAACCTACTGTCTAAAGCCACAGATAATGGAAAATCTCACTACTCTTTATTGTGTTTGGACCAGACCGAAGTCATCTTCAAGTACAGAATTAGCTTCCTATATAGCCTCACAGCTTTCACATTTTCACATTTTCCAACTGTGCTTAAAAATGGCATGTCAGTGTCCTATAGTCAGTATACATTCATCCCCAGCAACTACAAGGGTACCTAGTTACAGACCCACTGGGTTCCACTCTCTGTCATAATCATTCAACAGGAGGCCTGCAGAAAGCTGCAGGGAGCAGCTTCTTGGGTTCCATACATCTGACCCATGGGTCAAAAAAAATCATGCTCAGTATGAAACAGTTTTTGTAACCTTTACAGAAAACAAAAATTCCATGAACATAAAACATCAGCTATTTTCATAACTTTGTGATCTTTTAAAATTCTCATAAATCTTGTTTATTATTTTTGCATGACTATATTCACAGTGTGCACATACCATTTTCTGTTCTGCTTCTTTCATTTAAATTTTTTTCTATATATTGACATAGCCTAGTTATTTTTAATAGTTATGGCAAATTATTGTATATTGATGTACTCTAGTTTGCATAAGTGTTCCTCAGTTGTTGGGCATTTGGGCTGTTAAATTTTCAGTATTATAAAAAATGTTACTTCAAACACTTTATAAACATTACTATTTTTTCTTTTTGATCATTTTCCTTGGAATGTAATCCTTAAAGTAAAATTATCAAATCAAAGGGCATAAAAATTTAAATAGCTTTTGTTATGTATTAGCAGCTTGATCTTCAGAAAAAATGAACCAGTTTGCATTGCCATCAAGAACATATGGGTGTTCTTACTTTCATTAGTTTTTGACAAAACAGTAGCTATAATAATAAAATATTTTAGAATATTTTACATTATTAAATTTGTATGTTTAACATTAGTTTCTGGAAATTATTTGTTGACTTGTTTCAGCTCTTAGTGAAAATGTTAGAATAAAATAAAGCATGGATTAGACTTCACAGAACTAGAATTCTCTTCCCTTTTAGCGTACTTAACTGCAGATTGATGGCTTTAACAGGTAATAATGGAGAGAAAATGCCTTAGATTGCTCCTACCTACATTATCTTTGAGGAATAAACTTTTTATTATTTGAGACATATTGATTTTATTTTCAGGGCTTGACTTGAATTAAAAGCTTAACTATATTTAAATAAATGAATCATTCAAAATGAGATTGATGTACTCTTTATAAGCCACCCATCTATTCCTGCTTCAGCTCCCATAACTAAAAAGGCTGGTGAAAGTTGTGGGACATTTCTTTCAGACTGTAAGAGTCCTCAAGGGCCAGGGACTATAACTTTCCAGATCCTAGCACAGTTCCTGAAACATATGAGGCACCTAATAAATTGTTACTGATCAAAAGAAGCAAAAAGAGGATAATTGCTAAAGGTAATGGGGAATGAGTGGGATTTCTGCGAGGTCACATTGAGAATGTTAGAGAATGGATTTGTGTAGGAAATGTTTAATACAGGAATTGCTGAACATTTGGCCTCTCGTTGCACAGATGTGTGAGATGCCAGTAAACACACCAGAAAATCCCTGGAAGGTGAGTCCTGAAGAGGAACGAGAACGTAAAGACCTGAGAAAAACCCACCTTGTATTCAGCATTGACCCCAAAGGTTGCGAAGATGTGGATGACACACTCTCAGTCAGAACCTTAAATAATGGTGACCTGGAACTTGGAGTCCACATTGCAGATGTCACACATTTCGTGGCACCAAATTCTTATATTGATATTGAAGCTAGGACAAGGTAATGCTATTTGAAATCAACACCATGGTTATGTATAATGTAATTTGTAACTATGCTAGTTTTAGATTTTCAAAACAAAAATTTCACAATTCCATACAATTCTGAAGGTCTCTTTCAGAAAAAAATAAATTGAGGTCCACTTTCCTTTTCCTTTAGAAAAATAGTACCTTGATCAATGTACCTTGCCTTTTTTAACAGAAACTTTTCACACATTGTTTCCTTCTAAATTGAAACGTGTTAAATTTTTCATGTAATAATACACTATTTTATATAAATACTGGATCATTACACTCTAATATTTCTTTTACAACTAAGATTCGTGTCACTTTTTCTTTCTTTATATATCATTGAGAGTGTATTCAGCCCAAAGCAGTACTGCTTAGGAAAGTGGGAACATGGAAATAGCTTTATTACTCAGTCGGCTGCACTTTATGAAAAACAACAGCCTTCGGGAATTTGTACTGAGATTTGGTCGTTTACCTCACAGCAGTCCATGCAGTCAGCAGTTCTTCTTGTTGCTGAAGGTCATGTACCTGCATGTTTGTCATTCACAGGGCCACCACTTATTATTTAGCAGACCGACGCTATGACATGCTGCCCTCCATCCTCAGTGCTGATTTGTGCTCCCTCCTGGGAGGTGCTGATAGGTAAGTTTGTTCATTAATTTTACCTGTGTGGTACCTGGTATTCTTGCTTCCAACCTCTTTCTCCTCTTCTTTCCAATATGCTCTACCACCTCACTCCCCACCCCTCCTTCCCTCCTGTATCCTCTACACCCTTCTGTGTCACTTACTTTCAGACAGCTATATTTCTCTAGGCTTCCTTTTCCTTCCTCTCCTCTTCTGTCTCTGGCTGTGAGACTGCTCCTCCCTCTGCCGTTTGGCTTTTTAAAGTCAGCTAACGTCTGAGAACAAATGGGTGCAGCTTTGTGTGTATGTATTCTCTGGTTGAGGCTGTTTTGCATGAAGATCATAAACTTAGGGAGTTTTTCATTACAGTTAAGTCTATTATCTTTGAATAGGTAAAACCACGTGATTTAAAATTCATAAAAGATACTACTTCCCCTCAGTTACCAATTTCTTACATATTTTTCTAGCTATAATATATGTACACACAAATATGGACATTTGGTCTTTTTTTTTTGTAACATTATATATACTGTTCAGCACTTGGCTTTTTTTTAACTTGATGATGTATCTTGGAGATCATTCCAATTGCTTATCTATGGAAATATGGATTTTTTTCTAGTCCTTTGGTATTACAAATAAAACTTTACCGAATTACTTAGAATATAATTCATTTCATATTTTTAAAAGTACAGCGTATCTGGAGGATAAATTCCTAGAAGTGGAATTTTTGTGTCAACAGGTATATATATTTGTGTTAGATTTAATCAAATTGCCCCTCAAGAGGTAACAACAATTATATTTCCACCAACAATGCATGAGAATGCTTGTTTCCCCCACAGCCTTGCCAACACAATATATTGTATTTTTTCATCTTTGCCAATTTGATGGATGAAAATGGAATCTTAGAGTGGTTTTAATTTGCATTTTTAACTCAACTACTACGAATAAAGTTAAACATTTTTTATATGTTTAACAGTCATGTACATATCCTTTCTTTATGAATTATTTCTGTTCCTTTGCCCTTCTCTTTGAGTTTTTTATCTATTTTTAATTGATTTATAAGAGCTCTTTGATCATTAGGAAAATTAGCCGTTTGTTTTTTATGTGAGCTGCAAATGTTGCATGTTTTTAAATAGAGTGATTTGGTAACTAAGTGGTTCTTTACTAAATGAACTTTTTGCTAATTTCCCTATCTCCAAGACTAATATCATAGTTCAATATCATTCTATAGGATTTGCTCTTCTTTACTAGAGAGCCCAATAGGCTTGACTCCCTCTATTAGTGCTATACTATTCTAATGAAAATGGAAAACTGTAAGATAGGGTTTGTAACATGACATGTGAACTCATTTCAGATTTACACAGAGCTCAACAGAACCTAGTCTAACTTTGGTTTAGTGGTGAGATATTTGGATTGAGACAAAAACCTGTAGCAATGCCATTTCTTTCGAGTTACATTTAGGGTCAAGTTCTGTTTGCTTCAAAAATGGAAGGATTAAATAATGATGTCAGTATTACTGGTTTTGTAGGTATGCTGTAAGCGTCATGTGGGAATTGGATAAAACCTCCTATGAAATTAAGAAAGTGTGGTATGGGAGAACCATTATTCGATCATCATACAAACTGTTTTATGAAGCAGCCCAGGAACTACTAGATGGAAATTTCAACATCATTGATGACATTCCAGAATTCAGAGACTTGGATGAGAAGAGCAGACAAGCCAAGCTAGAGGACTTAGTGTGGGCAATTGGAAAGTTGACTGACATAGCACGCCATGTCCGAGCTAAACGAGACCGCTGTGGTGCCCTGGAACTGGAAGGGGTAGAGGTTCGGGTACAGCTAGATGAAAAAAAGAACATTCAGGACCTCATCCCCAAGCAGCCCCTAGAAGTCCATGAGACGGTGGCTGAATTCATGATCCTGGCCAACCACTGGGTAGCCAAGAAGATCTGGGAGAGCTTCCCTCATCAGGCCTTGTTGCGCCAACACCCTCCTCCACACCAGGAGTTTTTTTCTGAACTGCGAGAATGTGCTAAAGCAAAAGGCTTTTTCATAGATACACGGTAATTCCTCTTTTGAGGGGGCAGAGGAATGGAAGGGAGTGTTATACACTTATTTATCTTACAGTAGTTCTTAAAATGTGATAGCCAGATCTTTGACCAAAAATAGAAAACTTCTTGGCTCTCTACACTTACTATAATATAGGTATAGAGGCTTAAAATTAAAACAAGTCTCTGAGGCATAATTTTGACCCACTGTAATTTATAATACAGAAGGAACCTGTTACCTTTAATTTAATTTCATCTACCTCTTAGGCAAATACAAAAAATAAACCTATTTATTTCAGTACTTTAAAAACACAGCATATCTCGGTGTTTTATAAGACTCCATACTGATGGCAAATTTATACCAACCCTTCATAGAGCGAGACATTTTATGCTCCACCTCCAGGATAAAATATTTTCCCTGTTAAAAATGATATATAAAGAGGATTTTTCAAAAGTTTCTGTCAAGTAACAGGTGCTAATTAAAATATATTTTATTCCTTTATCAAAATTTTTTTTTTTTTTTGCCTCTATCTTTAGGTGATAGTGTCTTTTGCTGGTTGCTTGGTGGCTGAATTCTGTGTGTGTGCCAAGCACAAGAGTTACAGGCTTTCAGACAGCATCTTGTATCATTTGTATTTTACAGATAGGGAAACTAAGTCTGGAGAGGTTGAGTAACTACAATTTAACAGCTAGCCAGGGCAGAGTGAGAATTTGAATCCAAGTCTGTCAGACTCAAAAGTTCACATAAGTGCCTACTCCATCATTTTGCTTCTCTATTCATTTCCCATCTTCCTTTCCCCCTTTTATTTTGGTGGGCTACCTTACAGAACTGAGTTATGTGCTGTATTATGAGTTTAATTTATAATATAATTCTATATTTCCTGGGTTTTAAAAAATTATTATTTGAGAGTAAATAAATAGAATGCTTCCTACCACTTTATCTTTTTAAAAAGAAAAATAATTTAGATTTCTTTTACTTGTGCACCTTAGTTTTAGTTTAGCTTTGTTTTTTTTTTTTTACTCTAGCTCAATAATTCTTGATTTAAAAAAAGAAAAAGTTCATTCTTTGACTTGTACAGGATGTTTAAAGTTAAGAGGGTTAGGAATTCAGTTCAGCAGGTATTTGACCACCTACTGTGTGCCAAGCATTAACCTCATAAATATCAACACATTACTCTTAACTACTTAAGAAACGTATTTAGATTCAGACACATTTTCATTGTTTAAACCTTAAAAGCAAACTAGATTTCTAATGAAAAGAGTTTCTTCAGAAATGCATCCAAAATAAATTTAACTACTGAAAGATGAAAGTATTCAGACTTGATGAGTGGTGTTTTCCTCAGAGTGTTGACTTATAAATCACAGCTGGGGACAAAATTAAAGGTTTTCCATATTTTTGTCAGGTCCAATAAGACACTGGCTGATTCTCTGGATAAAGCGAATGACCCCAGCGATCCCATCGTCAACAGGTTGCTACGTTCTATGGCTGCGCAGGCCATGTCTAATGCTCTGTATTTCTCCACCGGATCATGTGCGGAGGAAGAGTTCCATCATTATGGTGAATGATAAAATTTCCTTTGTAGCCATAACCTTGAACAGGTTGTTTAAAAACTATTTTTTTGTTTATTTTGATCATTTGGTTTCTTTTTGAAGGTCTTGCATTAGATAAATATACTCACTTTACTTCTCCAATAAGAAGATATTCAGATATTATAGTACACCGATTGTTAATGGCAGCCATTTCAAAAGATAAGAAAATGGAAATTAAGGAAAATTTGTTCAGCAACAAAGATCTTGAGGAATTATGCAGACATATCAACAACAGAAACCGAGTAAGGGGACTTTAATTTCTCTTACCCATCCTCTCTTTTGCTAAGAGAATATCAGCTGTATTGTATAATAGAATGAAGTATCGCATATTCTAGCAAATTCTAGAATTGTAACAAGTGAAATATCATGAAAAGTTATAAAGTTTGTCGAGTAGCTCTCAGTACATTTACAAATGTTCAAAAATACCTTAATGTGGATTTAGGAGATTTAACTAACAATGGGTTAGATGTTTTTCCCAAAATGTAGAAATGTAAAAGATCATCTATCATCTTACCACCCAGAGATGACCATTAACAATTCTAGACAATGTTTTTTTTAATAAGAATTATACCCATTGTTTTGAAATCTGCCTTTTTTTATTTATCACATCTGTTCTCAATAGCACATTATGTCAGTATAGTTACATCGTTTTAGAAGCTGCTTTGGGTTGTTTCATATTCTTGCTAGTGGCTTCATTCAGTACTGCACAACATAGAACTAGCCCATTTGTAATACAGATTTTTAGAAACTACCTAAATGTTTAATATAATTTCTATATCCAATGTTATAGTTCTGTGCTCTGCAATTATTATAGCTACCAGCCATGTTGTTACGCTATTTAAATTAAAATTTTTAAAAATTAAAAATTCAGTTCTTCAGTCATATACTAGCCACATTTCACATGCTCAGTGTGTGTGGCTAAGTGGCTACACGGATATACATTTTCACCACTGCAGAAAGTTTTGTTGTGCAGCACTGTTCTAGGCAATCCAGTTTACAACCATCCTTGTGTGTGTGCACTTTTACAGTCCTCTCAGGTTATTTCCTGGATAAATTCCTGATGTTAATGAATTGCTGAGATAAAAGGTGTGCATATTGATACATATTACTAAATTGCCTTCCAAAATAATACTAATTTATACTTCCACCAACAGGATTTTGGTAGGACAGACTTGAAAATAAAGGTAGACATAAATATGGAAACTTTTTCTCTACCTGAATGAACTATACACGGGTTCTAAATAACAAACTGGTTGCTTTCTTAAAGGATTTTCTAAGACATTTTTGAGGGAATGATATCAGATGGTTTGGTTCCTACAAAAATTGATTTAACTCATAATAGAGAATATTTGTATTAATGGTTTTATTGAATCAAGCCTTTTTAAAGACATTGTTTCTGTGGGACTGTGAATTCCATGGTTTTTCTAGGAATGTCAGGGAAGTCCGTCATCATGCTTCAGGGTTGTTTCTTCTCACAGGCAGCACAGCATTCTCAAAAGCAGTCTACTGAGCTCTTCCAGTGCATGTATTTTAAAGACAAAGACCAAGAAACTGAGGAGCGTTGCATATCCGATGGGGTCATTTATTCAATTAGAACAAATGGTGTGCTTGTGTTTATACCAAGGTATGTTATGTCTAACATAATAGTTAAGAAATCATAGTTAAACTAAAAGTGTAAAACACAAACAGTATGCTAGGTATCATTTACTAAAATATTTATTTTAGCAATTATTTGTAGTTACTATGTGTACATAATATATAAATCACTGTGATTATAAAAGATTAGAATCTAGTATATCTGTATCAGTCTTAGGATAGGATTTTACTTTCTTATTTAGCAAGATATTTTTTTTATCTGATCCATGAAATAAGTATTTGAAGGTAAGTCACAGGAAAAGTTGTTTTTAACCTAGAAGAAAAACTAGCATTCTAGATAAGTGTATAAGATCTGCATACTAAGAATACATTATCTCTGGATTTTTATTCTGGCAATGATTCAGGTTTGGGATTAAGGGTGCTGCTTATCTAAAAAATAAAGATGGTTTAGTGATCTCATGTGGCCCAGATAGCCGTTCTGAATGGAAACCGGGATCCCTTCAACGATTTCAAAACAAAATCACCTCTACCACAACAGGAGGAGAATCTGTAACATTCCACTTGTTTGACCATGTAACAGTAAGTCTGTATTTACATTAGGTATTGCTTTTAATGTAAAGAACAAATAATGTGATTTAGTAATATGCATTTTCTCTTCTGATAGGTGAGGATATCTGTACAGGCCTCACGTTGCCATTCGGATACAGTCAGGCTTGAAATAATGAGAAACCAACCATACATGATACCAGATACAGAACTTTTTCATCAGAGTTCCCTCTTGCTAAAGAGTGATTTAGTGAAAGAAGTAACTAGATCTGTGGAGGAAGCTCAGCTTGCCCAGGAAGTCAAAGTAAACATCATTCAAGAAGATTATCAAAAATATTGCCAAACCAAGGGAAGAAGCCTGTACACACTTCTGGAGGAGATACGGGACCTAGCTCTCCTGGATGTTTCAAACAGTCATGAAATATAATACTCTTCCTACTTCATTAAAAGAGCTTTGCCTTATGTGAATGTTTTATCAACATTAACGTTAATCTAATTTTCTGTGCCACCCAATGTTCTAGTTGATTGGAATTAGGTACATATTTCACATATTATGGTCCCCCCTTATCTGCAGTTTCTATTTCCATTTTGTTACCCACAGTCAACCACTGTCAAAAACATTAAATGGAAAATTTCCAGAAATTAACAACTCATGTTTTAAATTGCATGCCATTCTGCATACCATGATGAAATCTCTCACCATCCTGCTCCACCATCCCATATCCATTACCTAACAGTGGATATATGCTACCCACCCGTCATTTAGCCATCTCTGTTATCAGACTGACTTGTGCAGGACTGCAGTGCTTGTGTTCAAGTAACCCTTGTTTTACTCCATAATGGCCCCAAAGCACAAAAACAGTGATATTAGCAATTTGGATGTACCCCAGAGAAGCCATAAAGTGCTTCCTCTAAGTGAAAATATGAGTTAATAAGAAAAAAAAATATGCTGAGGTTGCTAAGATCTACAGTAAGAACGAGTCTTCTTTGAAATTGTGAAAAATTCATGCTAGTTTGCTGAGACCACATTCACATAACTTTATTACAGCATAGTTATAATTCTATTTTATTAGTGTTAATGTCTTACTGTTCCTAATTTATAAATTAAACTTCATCATAGGTATGTATATATAGGAAAAAACTGTATATAGGATTTGGTACTGTCCAAGGTTTCAGGCATCCACTGGGGGTCTTGGAACATATCCCCTGCAGATAAGGGGGACTACTATGTGTAAAATGTTTTCTCGTCAACATTTCATTAAATAAAATACAATTAGGACACTATGGAAACTGATTTTTCAGAAATGAATGGTGACTGTAAGGTTACCACTTTTTAATCCAGATTTGATATTTGGTAAGGTTATCTTAAATCAGTTCTTCTACACTAAGTTTTAATTTTTCCAGGAATTGCTACGTTGGGCCATTTGGGTCATGGGCCCCTCTGACAATTGTCAGATTAACTTTTCAGTCACTTTGCTAATAAGACTTAATCTTATTGCCTACCCACTATTTCATATTTGACTCTAACCTCTCCTGCTATCCCCAGTACCAGCTGGTGATACGACATAGGGAATGGGTGAGGTATGCAGGTAAGGTCTGTTCTCCCAAGCCCCCCTTTCCACCCTCATTTTTCTGAGTGCTCCTTGGATGATGAGTTGCATTGGTCTTGCCCTTGTTAAGAGACTTGTCACTGCTAGCAAAGCTCACCACTGGGAAAATAACTCTAGTCATCTCAAGTCCAGTTGGTGAGGGTGGACAGAGGCCAGAATAAGCCCTCCTGATGAAGCACTTTAGGTATTGGTTGCACTTGAAGAGACTGGGCTCCATCTTCTAGCTGATCCCCTATTGGCAGCAATAAGTCACAATCCTGAGGCTTATGCCTCTTGGCCCCTCATTATGCTCATCCCCAGCAAGCCTATAGCGACTCCCCACCAAACCCCATATGTTCTTATACTCTGCTTCCTAGCCTTTCAACCAAAACATCTTTGTCACTCTCCATCCCTACCCGAAATCAGCAAGATGCCCATCCCAGCTTCATGGATAGAAGCCACTTAAGCACCATCACTCTGCCAGTCTTTCTCACAAAAAGCAACCTCCCATCTCCTAGTTTGTAAAAACTAGTTTTACCTTTCCCTCTCCTCTATGGGAATCTCCTGCCAAGAACTAGACAACCTTTAAACTTGGTTGTCACTGTGGTACTTTCTTATCTGTAATTACCCTCCACCAAGTTGATAAACTCGGGCAGGAAAAATTCCAATCAAGTCTTCTCATCATCTGGCCCTAACACTTCTAGCCTCATATTCATCACTCCCAAATCTTCCTTATTTCCTAGATTTTCATTTCTGTATCATTATTATACATGTACTTCCCAATCCTTGGAATCTCTACTAATTCAATGGTCTCTGATAATCCTCCGTAGGTGCTCAGTGTTTCTCATAATACTTTGCAAGTTCCTCTCCAACTAGCCAGTAGGTACCAAAGAGCATTTGAACCTCCCAAGCACCTACAAATACAGGCCAGGCAATATATCAACCTTTCATAAGTATTAAAGTGATTCCTCAAAATACATGAGAACATATATAAAAACCTTAAACATTTAACCAAAAGTATAAAATGCAGAGCTAAACAGCAGTGAGAAATTTTCATAAAGCCTCTAGAGATGTTTGTAAGATTTTTTTAATGGACATTATTATTCATTATATATTTACAACTTAAAATACCACCCAATTTAGGGGAAACAAGGCATTCAAGAACACCCTAGCAGCAGAAACTGCTTATTAACTACTAATCGTTATGAAGTCATATCTATATGAACATTAAAGAGAATAAATAGACTTAACTCATTAATAAGAAACAAGCATTATTATGTCAGATTTTAAACACGAATCTGTAAAGGTTTCACTAAGTAAGGATTTCAAACTAGACAAAATACATAGTAATCTCAAACTTGGACGATACCAAGTTAACAGACTTTCTCTTAGTTGAGGTCTATCCATCCTCAATGACATTTCTGGATGAAGCATAAAGGTACCGCTGTACATTTTAAAAGGATTGGTCCAGTTGTGTTTTCTCTATTTTTAATTCTTCCTCTTCATTTACAGTATTGGCAGCGGCATCATTATGTGAATTGTCTAGAATATTTTTGTTAAATCCATCTGACTCCTCCTCTCTTTGCTCCTCACCCATATTATCATCTTCAACTGTCTGTGCCCTGGGTGTGTTCATTAACATATCTGAAAGAGAAATCATTATTACACATCATAAGCACCTGATCCAATCTTACCTGAATAGAAATGACATCTATGATCACTGTAATTGTTAATTATGACCACTTTCTTCAAAATAAAGCCATTTTTATACATGTATAAAATCCATTAAAAAATGCAAGTCTTGAAATGTACTGAACTCAAATGCAACAGTTCTCATTCAAAATCACAAATATAGATGGAAGTTTTTAAAAATCAAATGTTCTTAACAGCTGTATGTCAGAGTGATCTATAGTAAAGAAAATATAAGATAGTTATTTCTATTTGGGCAAAATTTAAAGTTGTATATTTATGTCTACAGCCATGCCACCCTGAACAGGCCCGATCCCGTCTGATCTCCGAAGCTAAGCAGGTTCAGGCCTGGTGGTACTTGGATGGGAGACCACCTAGGAAGACCAGGTGCTGTAGGCATAAAAAATAAAAAATAAGGGATTGTAAGCTGACAAGGTCCTTGCAATCTATGAGGTCAACCAAGGGTTGCCTCAATAAATAAATAAATGAATGAATGAATGAATGAATGAATGAATAAATAAATTTAAAAAAGGTTGTATATTTATAAATAGAAGATGAGCCTTAAAATGCTTATTGCTAGGTATATTTTGATAATGACAGTAAGGAAGATACTGCTATTAACAACAGTTGTATCTTCATGTAATTTTTCACATAGTAGTAATAAAACATCTATTTGTAAATTTAAAAATTAAGCTCATTTTATTTTATGATAATGTCTATAATTTTCACTTGAGAATTTTATTATGGGTGAAACTTGTTTTACAACATGGTATCTTCACTACTTAATATAATTCTTATTTTCCTATTTCAAAAGGAAAAACTAGATTAGAAACTGAGAATGACATGTCATCCTGCTTCATTCAATACCAATTTGTTTTAAAAAACTTGGCTGTCTAGTTTTCAAACCCACAGTCTCTGTTTTAAAAACAGCAAATTTTAGGGCAGTTTTAATAGAGAGAAGGGACTGTAACATATAAACAAACCGATAGCTCACAACAAAAGTGACACAATACAATTAAAAAAAAAAACATTTTAGGACATTCACATCACAGCAAATGGCTCTAAAATCCTCAATGGGTACAAAAGGCATTTTATATGTTTAGGAAAGTACCACAATAATTAATGCTCATAATTATGATCCTAAAGTTAAATTGTGTGTCACATGTTTTAAGTGGTCAAAGACAAATATGATTTTGAAAGACTCAAAATCAACTTTAAATGATTAAAATAACTTTTTAAGAGGTACTCAGCTACTCAGAAAACCATCTTGGACTGTTTATTCTTTGAGGATTCCAAATAGCTAACACACACACACTCTCACTCACTCTCTCACGCTCAAACGCACATAAACTTAATACACTATATCATATTTCTATCCCTAGAGGTATTTTATTTTGGGAGATAGTAGAGAAGTTAAAATTGCTAACATGCCCTTGCTATATTAATGGCAGCACATAAAAACCGGCATAAAATTTACCTTTTCCTAGGGACTGACTATTACTCAGTAGCTTTGCCTGCCTTCTTTCCAAGGCCAGTTGTTTATTTCTCTCAATTCTTTGTTGTTGCTCTTCGGTTAGGCTTCTACTTGACTCAGAAGCAAAATTTTCACTTTCAGATGAGTTTATCAAAAAGGGATCTAATTCAACAGCAGTTACATCATGGCCATTATTTTCCCCCACTTCATCTGCAATAGAAAAAAAAAAGTGAGTATATCTCTTGTGTTAAAATAGTTAGAAAAAGAGTTTATACAGCTATTAATTGAAAACCAGTTTAAAGTGACAAGGTGCACACCAGAACAATTTGTGAGGTATGAGAATGTTACAACACATGCTTGATTCAAACAAGTAAAAGGAATATTTAAAAATCACTTTAAAGAGGCATTTTAAGTCAAATGGAAATACTAGTTTAAAAATATGCATGAATGGAAAGTAAAGGTTCTTAGCTATGCTTAGAAATATTTTATGATTGGGCTAATAAAAGAATTTAAAGAATCCAAAGCATATTCTTGTTTTACATTGAACAAAATCATTTTAATAGCTTGTCAGTGTCAGTAATAATTTTATATAAGGCTATTTTTTAATAGGGTAAAACTCAGACACAAAGTGAAAAAGGAAAAGAAATTTAGAGACCTGTGAACATATTTCCAAGTTAATTTTTTAAAAAATTCAGTGCTGTCTACATTATTAGTCTTAACAAATTCTTAAAGCCCTGTATACCAGTTATCGCCAAGTAGGATATCAGTAAAATGGTTCACAGTGATATGGAAAATATTAGATCTTCCATTTATATTTCACTTAAGAATTAAGAAAAATTAAGTATTACTAACTCACATTTAAATTAAGGACTAGAAGTGACAAACTATCACTTATCCATACGACAGTTACCTGGGCTATAAGATACCTGAACAAAGGCAGCTCCACACTGAGGAAAGGAAGGTTAAGCCCTCACTCATTTATTAATTTCAGCATATTGAGACTTACAGCTGATTCTGACTGCCCTGTTAAGGAGACTGGCAGAATATATCGTTTCAACCAAAACAACCCCAACAAAATGCACAAGTAGTAGCTTAAAAGATTTTTGCAAAATAAAACACCTGTAGGTAGAAGACAATACAAGGCCAACCAAGAACAAAGAAAATGGCAAAGCTGACAATTCACTTTCTCTACAGCATTCACATTATGGGGTTAAAACAAATGATAACCTCATCATATCTGACAAGTAGGCAAAAAAAATTCATATTACCAAGAGCATCATTTGAAATATGAATTTATATATACAATCTTTTTCCTATGTATTATACTGTACATTGAAGTATTAGCTAGTGAAGAGTAAAAACTATCACAAGTAAAATATTTAAAACATGAAGACAAATATTTACAGTTATTCTAGTGAGGTTTAAAAATTATGACATTTAATCCAGTCTTTTACAATCCAAATCCCTTTTTAAGTTTCTTCCTTAATAATGAAAGACAAAAGCCCATTTACTTTTCCTTCCTGACACGAAAAAAACATGTTTCAAGAAATTAAAATGCATTCCTTTGTCAGAATATACTGAGGAAGTACATGTAGAAAACATTGCTGGAAAAGAAATAATATTAGAACTAATTATGCAACATATAAGGTTTCTAACATGCTTCACCTTACGAGGCTTACAGGCTTCTGAATTAATAAGAATGAAATACAAAAAGAACTGCTATTTTTTGAGCCATGAAAGGAAAGATATCGTCAGTAATAAATGACCTCTTTAATACAAACATTTTATGGAAAAACAATGTGAACACAACCACTGATAGGGCTTTGACTAGGATAAAAATGAGATTAAAAATATACTAGAACTACACATGAAATTCACTCACTGCAGCATTCATAGGCAGGCTATTGTGGCAAAGAAACTAATGCCAGAAGTATTCGATATACTGCAGGATGTTATCCTTTTGGTACACATAAACAGATAAGAAAATTTTATAATAAAGGGAAATAATTGCTATGGGGAGAAAAAAAGCAAAGGAATCAGGAATAGGGAAGGAGTGCAATTTTAACAGTGTGGTTGCAGAGACTTCACAGAGTTGACATTTGAGCACAGTTAGAAGACTTAAGTCAGAGAGTTGGCCATTAGATTTGCAGATTTGGAGATGTGAGGGAGGACGGAAGACTGTTCAAGGCAGAGTGAAAGTGCAAAATCCATAAGACATAAATGTGCCTAGAAGGCTCAAGGAACAGCTAGGAGGCAAGTGTGGCTGAAGCAGTATGGCAAGGAATAGCAAAAGATGCAGTCAGAGAGGCAAGGGGGATGGGTGAGGACACAGGAACAGACTCTGTAGAGCTAAGCTGAACATTATAAGAATTTGATTTTACTTTGAGTGAAATAAGGAGCCACTACAGGGCTTTGAGCAGAGGAGTGGCATGACTATACATTTATTAAAAATAACAAAACATAACCCCTGTTTAATTTTTAAGAAAATCAACTGATTAAAAGAGTAAATATTTCCTAATAAACTTCAACAAATATCCTTGCATCAGTGAATGAGATTAAAAAATGAATACAGAGATTTATTAAGTATAGTTAATGATCTAGTTACTTTTGCTTTTATGGATCTTAGAAAGGTAAAACCAAGATTTGGGGTAGAAAAACAATCTACAAGTGTACTATCAAATAACTGATAAAGAAGTACTAGCCAAGATTTTTAGGGGAAAAAAAAACTGGTAGAAAATTCAATCATATTGTTCTCACTTTAAAACTGTATAGTAATGTTTTGATGACAGCAAAAATGAACATTATGAAAGTACAGTAGTACATGTATTAATAAAATAAGTAAATCAAATGCTCAAAACATTTTTATTGTTGTACTGCCTGATCCAAGAGTTGAAGACTATTCTCTTAGGATACAAAGAACACAGATCCAACAACAAACAAGGCACTCTGATGTAGGCCTTCTCTTTGTACCCTATAATATTTCAGCATGCCTATAATTCCATGAATGATCCCATGTTCATTTATTCCTCTGCAAAATGGCTCCCTCTATCCAAAACACCTCTGCCTGGCCTCTACTGCTCATCTATCAAATATCTGTGATAGGGCTCCACCGTGAAGCTTTCCCCTCCCCTAGATAAAACTATGCTCCTTTGCACCCTACCCTGTGCCCTATTCATCGCTCTCATTACAGCACCTATCAAACTACTGGCAATGTTATATGTCTGACTTGTTCATTATGTCTGTTAGCCCATGAGGCAAGGGGTCTAATCTTACTCATCTTTATCACTGAACCTTTAGCACACAGTACACAATTCAAAAAGTACTGCTAAATAAACTAACTAACCCAGTGGTATATGCTGTGAAACTTAGTACTATAACTAATTCCTCTCCGTGCCACTGGTACATACCATATATTCCCAAAAAATTAAGTCTTGGATTATTTAAATGACACTCCTTCATACTTTTAAAAGCAATTTATAAATAACTTTGGGGGATTCTATTTGGAGCCTGTATTTTCTACTACGTCTATTAAAAGTTTAAAAAACAAAACCAAACAAACATGTATGGAGCCATCGCACAGAAAATCTGATAACTATACAGATCCTGTCGGCAGGAACCATGTTTTGATGTGTGTGACTGCCTATGGTTGCATTGTACAACTAACAAATGCAATCAATACCAGGAACAGTCACATAGGTCTTACCAAAGTTCTGTATCCAGGATCTGCACTCTTAACTGAAATATACACTATTTCATCATGAAATTATTCCGCCTAATTCCCCAGAGCCACTTTTAATAGTGTACATGTATATGAACACTATCTTATCATATATTTCTACCAACAAGCACTACAAAGGATCAGTGGGTCACTATCAGAGTTCTCCAAAGCTCATGTTCTATGGCTAAATACATTTTTACATCTCCTACTGGCACTGCAGCCACATCTTTAAAAAAACAAATAACATTCTCAATGTACCAAGACATTTTAACTCATTCCTATTTACTGTACTTTAATTTTATACTCAATATAGACCAAGAACCTGGCCCTACAATACTGTCTACCCTAATTAAATCCATTTCTAAAAGGAAAATTGTTATAAAGTAGGCAAACCTGTATTCTTACCATTATTGCTAATAAAATCTTCATGTAAAATAGGAAGATCAAGTCGAATTCGTTTTAAACAGGTCTGAAAATAAAGAGATATTTTTACATTTTCATTAACAACATTTGGGGGGGAGATGGTTATTTATTCAATTGTTTCAAAAAAGCTGTTCTTCAAATAACCACCAATTTTCCTTCTCTCTACCAAGACAGATTTCAAAATAAAGACCCCAAAGAGCTACTTGGCCTTAACTAAATCTATCCTTGTACTATTTAACATTATGAATGATATTCATAATAATCACAACACCTACCTGAACTTCCTTTTTGTTTCCTAGGTATTCAACTCTGTCAATAAAATCCTCGAATTGCAGTTTAGGGAATAGCCTGTGTGCCCAGTGCTCCATGTGTCTGATTAGTGTTTTCAAATCTTCAGCCTGGCACATGAAAATAAAAATGCTAAATGAAAACCTCATTCTCAGAACTGACCCTGTCAGCAGATTTTAGAACTGAATAGTAATGCCAAAGTCATTGGTGTCATTTTATATTTATAAGGTGAAGAAACTTTAAGAAGAAAAATATTATTAAGGGCTTAGAGGATTGCAGTCTAAAAGAGCACTGGATACAGACTTTTTTTTTTAAATCAGAGGGAAGAAAACCATGAAAACTTCATAAAAGTTAAAAGACAATCACGTGTCTTTTCATAATTATAAAATGACACTAAAAATAAACTTTAATAAAATAAGTCGAGATATCTTTTAAGAATAACTAAACAAAGTGGTAGATCCCTAAATCATATATGGAGAAGAAAGTATTGAGAATTCAGCACTGTGAAAATATATTCAGAAATCCCAAGGGCAAAGTACCAAAGACTAGAAAGAACAGTTTAAATGTTCTCAGACCACAACACCTCTCTATATTTGAAATTTCAATTTCACATTAAATTTTTTAAAAATTAAAATGAAAAACATGTTTAATGAACTGGACTAATGAGAAAAGTTCCAAATCCCTGGTTTTACTGTAAAATACTTTCTTCTTCTCTTAACAATATTTTAAAGTAGAAATGTAGTTAAGGGCACATGCTCTGAATCAGACAACATAGATTTAAATCTCAGTTCTACCACTTAACAGCTGTGACTCTGAACAAATTACTTCTCTGTGCCTTTTTCTTCATGTATAAAATGAGAATATATATACCTCATCACGTTATTAGGAAGATTAAGTAATACAAGTAAAGCACTGACACAAAAGTGAACACTCAAATGTTGGCAATTATTGTCGCTGTTATTTCAACTTGTCTAAGAAGCCAATGGTCAAGACAATCAACTCTACCAATGACTAAACATGTGATACTGAGAGTGTAATGTCTTATTATTCTCATTCAGATAGAAGTTTTTTAAAAAATTCAATCACCTAAGATCACTTTCCAATTGTTGGGGATATCTGGTCAGCCACATCACAATGTCATGTTAGACTCAAGGGATACAAGTATAGAAATACCTAAATACAGTGGGAAGTCTCAAGTCACACATGAAGAAAAAAACAATGAGGATTCAACCTTGTGAGAAAATAAGAATTTTCAAGGGCAAAGTACAGAAAACTAGATAAATTCTTTCAGAGCCCACCTCACCTGGTGAAACAAAATATCTTTGATATATGTTTCTTTATCTTATTATGAAAATGATGAAGACTTCATAAATTCAAAGCACCAATTCATCATTTCTACCTGAAAATTTCAATAAGGGCAATGAATTAACTGAGCTAGGTATAATTATAATAAATCTGACTTACATTTAGTTTTGTGGCAAAATGGGACACCGTTATATTCTCTTCCTGTCCACCGAAGATAAGCAAATGTATAAGTTTTCAGCCGCCTAGGTTTGAATTCTTGGTATTATTTTTGACTCCTTTTTCACTTCCTTATATCCAATCAACTACAAGTACTATATGTTGTTCACCTTTTGACTACCCTATCCAAGCATTTTCACCTCATTCCACTCACGGGTAGTGCAAGAGCCTCTCAATTCCTATCTGCCTCCCACCTCTTCCCTCATTCCAATTATCCGGCATACCACACCAAGATGGTGGTAACTGGTGTATTAACATTATTCTAGCCAAGCTATAAAATGGGAAGTCTAGACTCTGCCCTAATTATTGGCACTGGACACTTAAAACTCTAAAACTTAATTTCCTTAATTAGATAATGGTACCAACATCTACCCCACATTCAAAGAATATATTTGAAAATACTTTAACTGCAAAGCTCTATAAAGATATCTGCAAAAAATTATATCTACACTCTACATGATTCAAAGGTAAGAAAAATTTTAAATGTCCATTCGTCCAGTGATTGACAGTTCTTAAATGTCTCAATTTTTCAACAAAACTTAACTGATGCCTATTATGAACTAGGCATAGTACCATATCTGGGGGACACAAAGTAATCAATACAGGCAAAGTCTTTGCTCTGATGAAGCTTAAAATCACTCTCTGATGCAGACAAATTTTCTCTCTCAAAATTGTAAAGTACAAATTCAGGCTTACTGACTCAGATGTGATTTTCCAAAAGCCATACTGAGACAAAATCGAGACTACAAGGCATGTTTTCTGATTTTTCAAACAGTGCCCTTTCCACATCCTAGTTTCTCAAGAGGTATGATGATGAATGATAGTATCTGTGAAATATTCCAAGATTCCTCAAAACATGAAAGTAGGACTAGTTTTATAAATATAGTTGGCCCTCCATGTCTGTGGGTTCTGCATCAACCAAAAGCAGATCAAAAATATTCAGAAAAAAATGTCACATTGTTGCTGATATTGCTATGTAGTTAGACTATACATGATGGTTGCATCTATCCTGAACATGTACTTTTTTTCTTGTCATTATTTCTTAAACAATACAGTTTAACAACTATTTACAAAACATTTACACTGTATTAGATATCACAAGTAATCTAGAAATAAAGTATGTGTGCAAGTAAAATGCAAATATTATCCCATTTTTTCTATAAGAGGCTTGAGCATCTGTGGAATCCGCAGGGGTCCTGGAACCAATCCCCCCCAGATACAGAGGGATGACTATTTTAAAAAAGAAAAATCTAAAATAAAAATCAGACATTTCTTACCTCATGACCTTTACCTTTGAATTTTGCTGTATCAAACACATGCCTTAATGCTGGAAGCCCTCTCTCTGAAATTAATCTGTGAATAGAAATATGTTTTTAATTATAAGTTTTCTAAAGCCATCAAGGCCAAACTAAGACCATAAAAAGAAAAAAATATTACCCACTGACATGAAAATAATGTCGTTAGAAATTTGATCTCCAAGTCATTCCAACAAAAAGCATATAAAAACAAAGCAAAGAAAAAGGCAATAGTAAATGTACCTCTGAGCATCTAGCTTGGGCATATTCCTTTTAACTGTTCTCTTTGGAGGTACAGGAATAGGTGTTCCTCTTCCTGGCTCTGGTGAAATATACCAAGACTAATATTAAATAACTTAAGCCTCATCTATAAAATGTAGCATTTCTAAGCTGATAGACAAATAAATGAACATGGACACTTTTCTGGAACTCTATACAAACCTTCATCAGCTTCAGCTCCTTCACCATCTTCTCTCTCTGGAGAAGCTGGAGGTGGAAAAGGATTTGGAAAAGTTTCATCTTCTACATGCTCATAATCTGGTAGGTCAATCAAGCTATTCTCCTGTGGTTCTAGCATCTTTTCCTATGGGGAAAAAAATGTAAACATGTTTATTCATCCAAGTAGTCTTCATATTACAGTTAAGTTCCACCTGCAGCAAAATTCATGTGTTTCAGTCAGCTAAACCATATTTCAAACTCACACATGATGAAAAGAAGTAGAGACTATAATAGTTATGTATAAAAGAACTGGGCTAGAAATTGAAAGAACTGAGTTCTAATGTTGACCCTACCACTAAATAACAATATGATTTTTAAATTGTTTTACATCTATTGTTCTGTTTCCCCTATCATAAAATGATTTGGACTTTTCAGAGGGCTCCAAACCATGGTCCAAATGGGTATGAAATAAACAGGGTACAGGTACCTCATCCCCCACTTCAACTAGAGAAGCTTTTAACAAAAGTCTGTTTACACACTGATTTTCTAGGTAAGATTTCATTTGAAGTACCATTTTACTCGACCTCTTAGCAACATCTGACACTTTTGATCAGTTCCTTTTTCTGGAAGTGTTTTCATTGGCTTTTGAAACAGTACTCACCTGGTTTCCCTCCCTTTCTGGACACTCCTCCTGGATCTTCTTTGAAGATTCATCTTTTCTCTAACCTAGTAAGTATCCAAGATTCCATCCTAGGCCCTCTCTACTCATTTACACACATGGCTTTAATAAACATTTACAGATGACTAATTTTTTAGTGAGTCAAATCTGAGCTCCAGATCCCTACTTTTCATTTTATAGCTCTTAAATTTCTCAAAAGCACCTATAACTCATGTACAAAACCGAATTTCTACTTTTTGCAACTGAATGACATCTATCCAGCTACACAAGTCAAAAACCTACAAGTCATCCTTGACATTTTCTTTCCCCTACCCTACATATCCTGTCCATTTTAATTCCTAAATATCCCTTGAATCTGTCCATTTTCCCCTATCTCCACAACCACTTCCTAATATTTCTACTTAGAGTATTCCATTGCTCCTGTCCACTTCAAACTTGAACCTTTGGAAATGGTTCAAGTTTGAAGTGGACAGGAGCAATGGAATACTCCAAGTAGAAATATAACCACATTAAGCTAACCACATTACCACTAGGTTAAATATTTCAGTGGCTTCCTACAGCTCTTAGGATAATGATAAAACTTCGAGGCCTTGCATGGTTTGGTATCCTTTCTCCAGCCTCACTTCACATTACTCTCCATGCTCTTTTCTTTCAGTTTTTTTAAAGAGCCATATTCCTCATACCATTGGACTTTTGCAAAAACTGTTTCCTATCTTGAAGGCTCTTCCTGACTTTCAGATTGCAACTATCACCTTCACAGAAAAGTCTACCCCAATTTCCCTAAATTAAATCCTCCTATATGCATTCGAAAATGCATCAAATACAAGTTTCATAGCTCTAACCCAGTTTCAATATTAAGTTCTATTTGATTAATGTTTGTCTCCCATACTAGACTATAGCTCTAAAAGGGTAAAGAGGCAAAAACCAGGTAGGTTTCTTTGTGCTTCATCACTGTATCCCCAAAGCTGGTACACAGGAGATGCTAAATATTTGTTGAATGAAGGAATGAAGAAGAGAATTCCAAAACTTCCCCAAAACTAAAACTACTGGAGTTAGGTGATCTCTAGTCTCTCCAATTCTAAATTTCCATGACCATAAGTACATAAAAACAAAACAAGCATCAACTGCTGATGATGATCCAGTGTATTTTCAAGTAAGGCTCAAGAACAACAGATTTTCAAAATTGGAAAGGCAGTTAGAAATCATACTTTCAAGCAGCTTCCTATGAACAATAAATATATTTAGCCTCATTCTAGTTAAGGCCTCTGGGAAGAAATGGGGTTCATACCTTTGAGGCCAACGGGGAACTCTGAGTTTGATGACAGCGCACAAACTATATATAAAGTGTGGCAAGATGCAGCATAAGGTACTAAGCACGGGGTGGGGCTTGTCAGTAAATTGGTAGTAAGATATCTCTATCTTTCACTTCTTGACAATGGTTGCATACTGTCTCTTTTCAGACATGGAAGAAATTCTCTTAACTTCTTCCTCTAGTCGTCGAGCTCCCAGAGAAGTGAAGGTAACAATGGAATTTAATGTCCAAACTACTGTTCGTTCCCAGACCCTTAGGTGTCCAATGTACGTTTTCCAACTTATCAAAAGAGAGGTCCCTTTCGCAAGGGAAGTCCTACCAGAACGAAGAGATAAACCTCTTTGCTAACCATCCCTAATATCACTAAATTTCCCGTCCCATCCATTCTTCAATCTTCTCATCCTCAGTCTCCTGTCTATTCTCTCACTTCAACTTCATTCATTCAATATTCACGGGACGCCTTGAATGATTAGAGGCCCCTGGACGGAATCTGGCCACGTAAAAATGTATCTGATATGCATTCCCTCCCGCTTAAAGGCTCGGTTTAGTGATAGAGACCGACCTGAACCATAAACGAGTAAATGAACCCGCCCCCCTCCTAACCTGCCTCCTCTCCCCGCAAGGTCGTGGCTAGTCAGGACTCCTCTCCTGTTCCGCTCAGCCCACGTCCGCCCCAGACCCGTCCTTCAGCCTCCTCACTCCCTACCTGCGACTCCTCAGCACCTCGGCTCCCCAGCCTGACTCCCTCTGTCGCCTCTCCCCCCAGGAATTTAACTCTCCCGCCAGGCCGCTCTTACCTCCCGCAGACTGCACCAGCCACAGAACCAAGCTTGGCTCGGCGCGCAAGCCGTGCTTCTCGCGAGACTCTAGAGCTAACGCCGCGAGAAGAGCCCTCGTTGTTTGGCGCCAAATCTGCGCGCTGCGGGGGCGGTAATGCCAGACCCGCCTTCCTCACATCATACCCACTCACGGCTGCTTTTCGGCGTCCCGCCGGTCCCACCGACCCTGTCCCCACTGCTTCCTTCCTCCTGAATTCCTTTAAGCCCACATATTTGTATGGTGTTCACCTTTGTTGAGCTCTAGGCACTTTAGACTTTAGAAATAAGTCTCAAAGTTTTAGAAAACTGGATTATTGATGGAGTAAAAAGGATAGAGACAAAATTTGACGAAGAACTACCGATTCGGAGTTAACAGAATTCTTTCAACATGAGAGTTTTATTGTTTATTGAATAATGAACTGTGAAAAGATATGGTAAAGAGTTAGGAGTGTAGCCACACGCACAAAACTGGGGAGAAATATGTAACATCTGTGGGGATGGAAACTTTAATTTTTTGAACATATAAATGCATTAACTATTCAAAAAACTAAAAGTTATCTGCAGCAAATACAGTATCAAGATTTGATAAACCAAGATAAGTAGTCTCTGCAACATTCCATTTTTTTGTAGCTCGAAATAGTAAAATTAGAATAAATTGAATGCGTGAAAATAAAAAAAAATTAAGTTTAGCTATCTAAAATTATGTGTGCAAATATGTGTATATACCACATTTTCCTTAATTTTATGGTTTTATTTCTATGCAAAAGAACAAGTTAAACAACTGAATTAACATGAATTTAAACTAGAAATATGTCGACCTCTAGAATCTGAATAACTGAAGCAAGAGACATTCTTCTAATCCAAATAGTTTCTAGTGTCTATGTCTAATAAAGTAAATATAAAAGCACCAAAAAAAATTTGCCCAGAGCAAAAACTTTGGGTTTGAATCTCAGTTCTATCATTTACCTAGTGACTTTTGACTCTTTCAGTTTCCTCATTATTAATAATAACACCTACTTTATAGGGTTATAAGGATTAAATGATAGTTCTTAACAAATGTTACCTATTATCATCCATATAATTTTTAGAATGTTTGACCCTTTTAGAAAAAGAATTTGATAAGTAATTGTGGTTCCATGTGAATGTAATAACCACAATTGTAAGGCATTGACATTATTGTCAAAGACCGATAATTGTCTCTTTTTTTTCATAAATGAGGAATCTAGAAATATATTTTCCTTAGCAATTGCACCAGAGATATAAAGATAACTTTCCCATAGACTGTGTCATTAAAACTCTTTTAAAACAATTTAATGTTTTTAAAAATGAATAGTGTTAAAAAAAAAAACTATTAAAAACCAAAGACTGTGTACAGAGTGCAAAAGTTATTTCAGCAAGCAAAAAACCCAGTCCAGATATGAAGTTTGAAAGAAGAGAAACGGGGTAAATCTTTTTAAACCAAAAGATTAAAACAAAGTCTTTGAGTCACGTTGATTGGCTGGTGTTATTTGGACTTATCACTTAGGTAAGTGCTGGGCTGGCTAGTGATAGTGGTCTGCTATGTACTTGAGGACTCCATCTCAAGGTTATGATGTCTGATTTCCCCTACCTTGCAGATAATGGCTGGTATTGTATCACCCAGTCAGGTCTACATCAGCATTAGAAATAGAAGTAGCCAGGCCAAAGATGATGAATTTGAATTTGGTTTAGCTACAAATAACAGGAAAAAATAATAAACTAAATAAAAATAATAATAAGATAGAAAGTTTGTTTCTCATGTACAAAAAGTCTAGAAGTAGTAAGGCTACAGTTGGTATTTGTGCTCCATGGTATTAGAAATCCAGTCTCCTGTCTTCTTGATTTACCATGTGAGCATTTCATTGTGTAAGAAAGTTTCTAGAGCTCTAACTGCATTCCAATCAGCAGGAAGAAGGAAAGAGAGAAGGGCATGCCCCCACATTTTAAGAACATTTCCCAGAAGTTGCATACAATAATTCTGGTTACATCCAGAATATAATCCCATGCCACACACATCTGCAAAGGATGCTGGGAATATAAGTTTTATTCTTGGTAGTCATTGCCTAGTAAAAATTCATGGTTTCTATTACTGTGGAAGAGGTGAAAAAATGTTGGGGGGACAACATGCAGACTGCCATAGGCAACAAAATAGAAAAAAACTTCAAGCACTTATTAAAATTCTTTCCAACAAAAACACTTCTCTCCCTTGGAGGACTCTAGTGATATCTATTAAGGTAGTAAAATGTTTTTCACCTCCATCCAAATAGAATTTAATGGAAATGAAAGGTGATAAGTACAGCCATGTGCTGCATAATGATGTTTTGCTCAACAAAATACACAGTAGTGATTCCATAAGATTATAACAGCTGAAAAATTCCTATTGCTTAGTGGTGTCCTAATGTTGTAAAACCAGCAGGATCCGGAGTATGGCTACGAGGTTGACTATGAGGTGGCCCTTCATATCCTACCTGACTTTCTCATGGACTCACTCCTGACTTTCATTCCTCCTTCCTTCCTTCCCTCCCTCCCCCTTCTGTCCCTTCCCCAATGTGCCCAGGTTCAGTTGGGGAGGAACATAGAGCCTGTGGGCCCAAGACACACTCCTCTGCCCAGAGCTTTGAACACCTTTTTGAGAACTCAAAGGTCTTAGCATAAGACATTACTCATGTTGTTTGTGGTGATATGGTATAAATAAATGAACCTAATTGTGCTGCCAGTCATATAAAAGTACTGTATTTACCATTGTATTACAATTGCCTACAGTACTCAGTACAGGAACATACTGTACAGATTTGTAGCCTACGAGCAATAGTTTATACATTATAGCCTAGGTGTGTAGTAAGCGAATACCATCTAGGTTTGTGTAAGAGCACTCTATGATGTTTGCACAAGGAAATCACCTAATGACATATTTCTCAGAAGTAGCCCTGTTATTAAGCAGCACATGACTGTATTCCCAAGGTGGAGCAGAGCAAAAGCAAGTATTCAGCCATCTGACAGATTGAAACCAGGACTATCCAATTTTCATGTCTCACATTTTCTAATTATTTCTTCTGTGTTCCCAATGGTAAGGAATTTTGTAAATCTGAAAATTTTGAAAAAAGAAAAACATTAAGTTATTTTGACTCTCAATTTTAATATTAATATTTAATTTTAATAATAATGTTAATATTAACATTAATTTTTAAATGTTTTATGTTCAAATATTTTATAAGAGCAGTCTCACCAGGTGAGGGAGCTGAGGAGAGATTCTTTAAGCATGTTCATGACCAAGGAGCATATTTTAAATATTCAAAGTTTAAGAGATGTTATTCAAAATATGGAAGAAAATTTCCTTGATGGCATTCAAATGGCAAAAGTTCCTTAACTGGAACAAAAAAAAACATGAACTACAAAAGAAAAAGATCAATAAATTGGATTCCCTCAAAATTAAAAACTTGCTTTTCAAAGAAAATGAAAAGACAAATCACGACCAGGGAGTATACAGTTGCGAATTGTATATTTGACAAACGACTTGTATCTAGAATATATAAAGAACTTTTGCAACTCAGTAATAAGACAAACAACCCAATTCAAAATGGGCAAAAGATTTAAACCTTCATTTCATCAAAGAAGAAATATGGATGTCAAATAAGTATGTAAAGATGCTCGATATCATTAGTAGGGAAATGCAAATTAAAACCACAATGAGATACCCCTATTTGTCCAGTAGAATGGCTAAAATTTAAAAACTGTGATCATACCTGATACTGGCATAGTTGAGCAACAACTGGAACTCTCCTCCACTGCTTGTGGGAATATAAAATAGTATGGAAGTTTCTTAAAAGTTAAACATATACCTACTATATGACTAAGCCATTTTACTCTTAGGTATCTACCCAAGAGAAATGAAAACATAGTCATAAAGACTTATACACAGATGTTCATAGCAGCTCTATTTGGAAGAACTGGAAATGACACAAATACTCATCAAAAGGTATATAAACAAATTGTGGTAGATCCATAAAATGGCATACTACTCAGCAATCAATGGACTATCGATATAGACAACATGAGTGAAACTCAGCAATTATGCTGAGTGAAAGAAGCCTGACTAAAAAGGAGCCCATTAAAGAGTACATACCATACAATTCCATTTATATAAAATCTAGAAAATGCAAACTGTAATGGGGGCAATGGGCAGATGAGAGAAGGATTCTAAAGGAGCCGAGGAAACTATTGAGGGGTGATGAATGTGTTCATTGTCTTGATTTAATGATGATTTCTTCACATATGTCAAAACTGTTCAAATTTTAAAGTTTCAATGCCACCTATCTTATGTGATTATGCCTCAGAAAGTTGTAAAACAATTCTAAGTATGAAAAATGTTTTTAAAATACAGAAGAAAATTCCCTCAATAGTAAATTAATTCGATTATATTTATTGAGTTTCCAGTTACTGAGGGTATATAGCACTGAATCAAGGGTATATAGCACCTTTTTATTGGAATTAAATGAGTAATCACTTTTGTCTTTTTTTTTTGTATTAAAAAGCAAACAAAACAAAACAATAGAAGTATTATGATTGTAAGAGGAGGAATAAAAATAGCCATGTGAATTAGCTGATTATTTCATTTTATAATTGTTCTCTCCAGCAGTCTTAACCTTCAAAGTGAAAATGCTTCTTATATTTCCATTGCAAACTGGCTAAACAGCTTGAAATAAAACAAAATAATTTTACGCAAAAAAAAAAAAACAAACAAATGACTTTTCCTTCTCTAAAATGGTATGGTTCTATAGATATTTTTACAAAGAGTATAAGAAAAGGCATGAGGAGAATGGAGTCTTTGGATTTAGTTAGCTCTCAGGTATGTTGCTGTGGAAAGAGCATGGGGCTGGAAAGATGCTAGACCTGGATCCCATCCAATATTTGCTACTGATATATAGTGTAACCCAACCTTTTCCAGCAACCAGCATCTTCTATAAAACAGAGATATATTGGATCATATTATGTAATTAATGTGCCTCAAGATATTCTTACAGGATCTGGTCAGAAAGAGAAGGGAAAAATTATTCATTGAGCAAATATTTATTGTTTATATGCCAGGTGTGGTTCTCAGAGCCAGCGATGAAATGGGGGACAAGAGAGATGGGGTCCCTCTTTTCCAACAGGGAACCAGAAAATAATAAGTAAATAAATAAATGAGATAATAAAAGAAGAAAATAAAATGGCAATGTGACAGAGAATAAATAGAGGGCCAATGTAGAAAGAGTGAGAATTTGGGCAGATATTTCCTTGAAGTAGGCAGCCAAGCAAAGGGTTAAGGGAAAACTGCTCCAACCTGAGTAAACAGGAAGCCCAAAGGCCCAAAGGTAACAATAAGCATGGGTGTTCATAAGGAGGAAAGAAGGTCATGGTGGCCAGAGTTTGGTGACTAGGGAAGAAAGTAGGATGAAGTGACGTAGGTATGGAGAAGGCATCGCTGGATAGTTCTGATAAGGGTTTTAGAGATGGAGCCACTGGTGGGCCTTAGCAGTACACTAATGTTTGTTTTTTTAAGATTCTCTAGCTGCTGTGTGGAGAATGGAGTATCATTAGGAGGCCAGCGGGAAAACAGAGTGCCAGTTAGGATTATATATTTGGGAGACAGAACTTAAAGGCAGGCCCACCCTGGTGGTTGCAGGGCCCAGGGAAAGAGAACAAATGGTAGCCCAAATCGAAATTCTTACATATGTAAAAGCTATAAATTAAGCTGAAAACCATTAAATAAAATATGTTCTATCCTCTTATCCAATTCCAATAGAACACCACAGGATTTTCTCCCTTTCCTTCCTTTCCAGATTTGAAACTTCTTTTTACCACAGTGAGATCTTCTTGTATATCTCTGATCATTTCCTTAAAATAAATTCCTAAATTTGAACTGTATGCATTATGGACATTACATGAAATTGCTTTTTGAAAAAAACAAACATTTATAAACTAAATTTGAATGGCATCTAGTTTGGCAGTTTCTAAGTCTGGTCCCAAATTCAAAGAACTCAAAAGAAGTGTGGACTATGATCCATTCAAATCTGCTGAACTTATGCCAAATATGGTTTGATATCATTTGAAATTGAAGATAAGTATCAAAATTAGAGAAAGGGATGATAGATAAAGGAAAAATAATATTATTGTTATTTTGGCATTACCAAGCTCTTTAATGTCTTTATAATTAAAGATATTGGAAAATGTCACAGCAAAACAAATCTACTTGATGACTATCAAACAAAACAAACTTTACCTATCTACTATTTGGCAAGGTACTGAGACTTTTTAAACCATGATTGGCCTGGGAATCAGAAGATGTGTCCCTGTACTACCCGTAAGTAACTGTGTGACATAAAAAGTTGCCACTGATCCCACCAAGGCTCAGTTTTCCCATTTATAAAATGAGGTCATTGGACACTATGACCTCTCTGGTTCAGCTCTAAAATTCTAGCCAACTGTTTGTTATTCTCTATAGGCAGAAGCCCCATATCAGATGCCATTCCAGGTTCTATCCAGAGAAAGCACACATAGGAGCAAGGATAAATAACCGTATAGTTCAGTAGCAATTATAATGACACAACAATGTTATCAATATAATAACAATATTTATATTTATGAAGCTGTACAATTAAAATAATCTGGCACATTATGGAGAAGAGATTCTTTGCCCTCTAGGAGTATATAAAACTATAAAATATATCAGTGTATTAAAAATTATAGTTTATAATATCTTAAAGTATATATAAACCCAGAACTATATGTCATGTACACTTCATTGTTGGAGATGAAACTCTTTCAGGCAAATTCTAAGGTCTCTATAAGCGGACCTGGCCCCTGAGCAAGAGTATAAATTATAAAAAAGATTGATAGATTTAAGATGGCTCTGCACATGTAGGTCCCATATGCTCTTAGCACAGCTCCCAGACCACGGTAGCTCAAATGGTTATTCTTATTTTAAATTTCCTGCTTGTAATCTTTGCAAAGCACTTGGCAGGAAAAGGATGATGCAGGAGTTTTCCATTGAATAGAAGAAAGCACTAAAAAAATTTTAAAAGACCAATAATGACAAGCATTCAAATGATCTTGGGAAAGAGATTTGTTTAATCTCAGATCAGATTTGAGATAAGAATATCTGGGATCCTGAACTGTGATTCTAAAGGAAGTCAAGACTTCCTTCTCCACAGCTGCTATCTAGGAAGCTGCTATGTCCAAGTATATTGTCTTTCACCGTGCTACCCGAGGATGCACATCTCCTCTCTCAAATGCCAAGCCAGATCCCTACCCTCACTATCCTTCAAAAAAAGGTGCCGGATCTGACATCCTGTCTGGTTGAAGCCACATCCTTAGAGAACAATTGAAATTGCATCATCTCTCACCTTGTTGAGGCATCTTTCCTTTAAATGAAGGCCAAGCGATCATTAAAAGGGGCTCCCAAAATAACCCAGTGGCTTCATTGCATTCAGAATGTCTGACATCCAGAATGAGGAAGCGGATGTACCACCTCCGAAGGGGCAGGGAAGGATAGTATTACCCTTCACTCAATTACTCAATAGAACAGCTGCCAAACTCACAGGAGCTTAAAAATCTAGACAAAGAATTGTATTCTTTAGCTATCTATTTAAACATTTAAAAAATCAGCCCTACCCTGAACAGAATGAATTATAGGCAAAGGAAATTAATAATAATAAAGCATTTAATAAAGAGTAGAAGTCTCTCATAACTAGAGAGTAAGAAAATATAGTATTAAAATGAGAAAATAACATAAGGGAATTCCTATATGAAATAACTTGTGTTTGCAATAACTAGACATTTTTTATTTTGAATATCCCAACTGAATTTTTCATAATAAGAGAATAAAAGATCTTAATTTGTAAGAGGCAAATATGGACTCATAAATTGATAATATCCTATACTATCAAGTTATGTGTAAGTATGGCTAAAATAAATACAGGACTCCATAATATAAATAGAAGTTGTCATTGAGTAATGTATCAAGAATGGTTTGTATGGTATTTTTTATATTTTTCTAGTTTTTTTTCCCCCACATAATAAGCTGGTCTTAGTTATATAATTTTTTCAAGACCCACAAAATTTGAAACAAAAACAAAATGCTCAGAAGACATAAATGTTTAATGTAAGAAAGGCCTATATTATTCTCTCACTTTAAAAAAGAAAAGCAGAAAGAATAAAAATACATTTTGGTCATTCCATCCTATTTTCTGAGAAAAAAAATCTTATGGCAAGTTTTTTTTTCTTTTTTCTAGCAATTGTTTTATTGAAGGGTAATACACATCTAGAAAAGTACATAAATCATAAATAGAACGCACCTGTTTAATACATAGATATAGATATGTTAGTATTACTTTCTTGTGTGTAGCTTCTACTCAAGAGGATGTTTGTAAGATTCATTCATATTACTGCAAGTAGTTATAGTGTATTTTTCACAATGCTATAGAGTATTACATTGTATGAATTTACCACAATTTATCCATTTACTGTTGATGGACATTTCCGTTGTTTACCTAATAGCTATAATAAATAATGTTGCTATGAACATTCTTGTACATGTTTTTTGGTGAAGATATATATTGATTTCTAGCAGTAGAATTGCTGAGTCATAGGGTAGATGTAAGTTCAACCTTAGTAAATATTGCCAGTCTTACAAAGTAGTTGCACAAATTTATACTTCCACCATAGTGTGTATTTTTTTTATTGTGGTAAAATACATATATAAAAAAATTCACCACTTTGACCATTTAAAATGTAAAATTTAGTGGCGTAAAGTACACTCACAATGTGAATTTGTTTATTTATTTTTGTTTATTTATTTATTTATTTATTTGCAATTTAACAGTCTTGTTTGTATTGTATATTCCTCTCTCATAGTTAGATTTCTTTCTGTCACCACATATTTGACCCTTTTACCCCATCTACCTCCCTCCTCGGCCTGCTCCCCTGTCTTCTGGTAACCACTAGTTTATTGTCCATGTCCATGAGTCCCTGTTTGTCCTGTTGCTTTTAGGTTTATATCACACATATAATGTGTGGTTTTCAACTTTTTTTGTCTGGCTTATTTCACTTAGCATAATTATCTCGAGGTCACAATGTGGTTTTAATTTGCATTTCCCTGATAACTAAAGAAGTTCAGCATCTTTTTATAATTATTGACAATTTGAATAACTTTTTTATGAAGACCTGTTCAAGACTTTTGCCTATTTTTCTATTAAATTGTCTGTCTTTTTCTTATTAATATACAGATGTTCTTAAGACATTTTGGATATGAGTTCTTTTTACAACATATGCATTGCAAATGTCTTCTCTCTTTTTATCCTTTTTGAAGGTCAGAAGTAATTAACTTTAATACAGTGAAATTTATCGTATATTTTCTTCACAATTTGTGGGGGTTTTTTTGTGAGTGTGTGTGTGTATTGTGTAAGAAATCTTTGCCTACTCTAATGTCATCAAGATATTCTCCAATATTTTCTTCTAAAAGTTTTATTTAGTTCTATAATCCATCCAGAATTGTTTTGTTATATATGGTGAGTTACAGGTGTCAAGGCATTTTTTCCATATGGATATTTAATTAACCCAGCTCCATTTATGGAAAAAGCCATCATTTCCACCACTGTACTGTACTGTCATCTTTGTCATAAATTTGGTGATCAAATATATATGGGTTTGTTTCCAGATTCTCTATTCTATTTCATTGGTCTGTCTGTCCTTTTGCCAGCATAATATTGTCTTAAATACTCAATACTCTATATGGATCTTGATATCTAGTAGTGTAAATTCCTCAGCTTCATTCTTTAACACTGTCATGACTATTCTGTTTTTCCCACGAATTTCCTCCTTCATGTTGTTGTTTTAACAACAGCTTTATTGAGAGACAATTCACAAACCATACAGTTCACCCATTTAAAGTGTACAATTTATAGTTTTAATAAATCAGAGGTGTGCAACTATCACCACATTGAGTTTGGGACATTTTCATCACATCATAAAGAAACTCTGTACACGTAAGCTATCATCCTACTATACTTTGTTCACCTGCCCTGCCAAGCCCTAAGCAACCACTAATCTACTTTTGGTTTCTATTGATTTTCTTGTTTTGAATATTTCATATAAATATAATCATATAATATGTGATCTTTTGTGACTGGTTTCTTTCACTTAGTATAATGATTTCAAGGTTAATCCATGCTATAGCATGGATTAGTACTTTATTCCTTTTTATGGATGAGTAATATTCTATTGTATGGACATGCCACCTTTTGTTTATCTGTTCATCAGTTGATGGACATTTGTTTTTTTCTACTTTTATGACTCTTATGAATAGTGCTGCTATAAACATTTGTGTACACACTTTGTATGGATGTTCATTTTCATTTCTCTTAAGTATATAGTTAGGAGTGGAATTGACAGGTCATATATTAACTCTATATTTAACTGTCAGACTGTTTTCCAAGTGTCTACACTATTTTACACTCCCATGTTGTTTAAAAAAATTTTTTAATGTGGTTTTTAATTGAATAAGTTGTTTATATAATAAAATTTAAACAATGCCAAAGGCTACAAAGTGAAAAGGAAACCTTACTCTACCTCCAAACTTCTCAGGGCTCCTTCTCAGTGGCAACTGTTAACAGTTTCTCTTGTGTCTTTCTCAAATTTTTCTATTATATATAAGCATATGTGTAAATATATCCATTTTTCTATAACAAATAAGACTATCCTACACAATGTTCTACATTGTTTTTTTTTCCCCTTAACATTATACATTTTGGAGATCTTTCTATACCAGCATAGATAAATCTACCTAATTCTTTTGAGTAACTGTATAGTATATCTTTGTATAAATGTATTATAATTTATTTAATTACATGTCATACTTTCTCTCCTTTCAATAGTTGAGTTGTTCCCAGTTTTAAAAAACATTTTAAATATCGCTGCAGTGAACATGCCTTAAAAGATTTTTTGTACACACGTCTAAGTAAATTTGTAGGAAAAAAACCCTAATAATTAAATTGCTGGGTCAGTTATGGGACTTAAAAAAAGTTATTGCCAACATGCCATTTAAAGAGATAGCAGCAATTTTACTCTCAGCAATCGTGTATGAGAGTGCTTCTTTCCATCACACCTAAATATTGATAAGTGAAAGGTGATATCTAGAGATCTAATTTTAATGTGTGCTTCTCTAATAAATGAGAGTGAACATTTTCCCATATATTTGAAAACTATTTGTATTACTTTTTCTGTGAACTACCTATATTCATGTGCTTTGCTAATTTTTCTGTTGGGTAGATAGTCCTTATATTTATTTGGAAGAGTTATTTTAATAGTCAAGAAACTAGATTTTTGTTATATATCATTTGTTTTCTCAGCTCGTCACTTGTGCACCTATGTGTTTATACAAGACATCTCTATTTCTTTTCTAAATGGCCAGTCAGTTGTCCCTATACACTTTATTGAATATTCTGTCTAATTGAAAGTCCTTGACATTTCCCAGATGTCTATATCTGCTATTAGATTTTACCAAAAATAGTGTGGCCCAATGCTGGCTCATTCTACTTTTGTTTTTCTTTGAGTGTTGACATAAACAGAAGAAGACATTAAGCAAGTCAATTTGTATCTTTCTTGGTAAGAAAATATATAGCATTTAAGAATAATTGCTAAAAAAATTGCCTACTGATTGGAATTTCTGGAGAGAAAAGACTTTTCTTGCCCCATATTCCACCATATGGGTATATCATAAATGATGCAACCATTTCCTTTTGTTGAATATTTAGGTGGTCAAGATTTTAGCTATTTAACTAATGTTATTATGTTACATAGCTTTCATAATTCCTTTAAAAGAGATTCGTAGAAGTGGGATTACTGAGTCAAAGTGTGTGACTATTACTGAAAACCAAGTTGTTTTCCAGAAAGCCTCTATTAATTGTTCTTCCAGCAGATGTTTACATGATAAAAAACTACCACTTGCATCATTTGTTTGTTTTTTGCATGTTGGGCACCGTTCTTATACAGTAGGTAGCATAATTATCATTTTATATATGAGTTAACCGAGGCCCAAAAGAAAGTAATCAGCCCAATGCAGAAGTGGAATTAATCCAGGTCCTTCTCTCTCAAATTCATACTCTTTTTTTTTTGTTTTTCTTTTATTTGATTTTGGACGTCATAAAAGATTGAGTTAAATGTAGTTCTCAGTTTATGATACATTTTTATTATTGGTTGACCTTGTATTTCCCGGTTCCTCACATTTGCGATCTCACAATGCTACGTATGTAATTTCATATGAGACATATGAAATTGTCAATATCCAAACATTTTTTACCTGAAAAAATGGCAACTTCACGTGGTCCAGCCTAATATAGACAATGTTTATATCATGTTATAGTCACTCGTTCACAAACACATATCTGAGTCTTATTCTTTTCTGTATGGTCATCACTATGTGAGGCACTCAGGAAGAGTTGACAGGATCAATGAATCACTGCCAGTCTGAATTGGAAATGAGGAAAACTCTCCTATCTTGGACTATTTTACAAACTTAAACTACCAGGGCATTTCTTGATCAGGACTCCACAGGCCACAGTGAAGGTTTAGGAATACTACTCAATGGAGGCAGACCCTCAACAGCATTCACAGAATCATAATATTTCAGTATTGGAAGAATTTCATATTTTTTCATAGGGTAAAAATGAAGCCTTTAAAAGTTTAAATAATTGCTCAAAATCGCACTAGTTAATATAACGTTATACTAGAATTCAGACAGCCTGCTTTGCTCCTCAATATACTGTTCTGGAAAAAGTTTCAATTAATTTTTAATGTTTACTATTTTACTCTGCTATGAAAAGTTTGCATGTTTAATATGAATAGAGAATCACATCTACACAAATTTACATATTTTCCTATGTACTGAAAACCATGAGTTCACACCAGTTCCAAAAGAACACTACAGGATTTTCTCCCTTTCCCTCTCTTTCCTTTCCAGATTTGAAACTTCTTTTTTTCCCACAGTGAGAAACCTGGTTTTATTATCCTTAAGTATACTTAGGCTCCCCTCTAAGTTGCCATGCCTCCCCGTCTTGGGTGCCTTGTCTTCTTCACTTGGCCCTAGGGCTCACAAGACCCAGTGTAGGGCTGCCTCTTTGGTGGGCAAGGCCTCTTTATCTTTTTGGGTTTTTACAGCCTCCTTCTTTGCTGTGTGACTGTTACACTGCTCTGGACCACCAGGTGCAGATGATTACTTTGTTCTCCACACCTAATGCCTTTAGGACGGAAAATTTTACGAACGGCAGAGGAGATGAGGAAGACTGAATGTGCATTTTTGAATAGGCATTGTACCTCTTATTTAAAGCTCTTTATTCACATCCTAATTCTTCAAGTTTTATAGAGCCAGAATTATTGGGTGGAAGTGTTTTATTTACAGTTTTAAAAACTATTACCAATCTGCTCTCAAAAAAGGTTGCCCTGATTTACAATCGCATCAACACAAAGAACCTATTTCCCTGTACCCTTATCAGTAGATCAATAGTATTATCTATCTATCTATCTATCTATCTATCTATCTATCTATCAATCATCTATCTATCTATCTATCTATCTATCATCTATCTATCTACCTGTCTAATCGGTATACTTATTTGCCAGTTTGTTAGTTGGGACTCTCTCAACAAGTTTTCTATTCTCCCACTCCGCCTCTCCTCTGGACGTGAGAAGGGGTCCTTTGCCTTATTTATTTTATTTTGTTAACTTATCTCTGTCAATGTAACTCAGCCCGGAGGGTTCCAGTCACCATAGAGGATGAAGCAGAACGGCAGCTGGCACCCGGCAGCGGGGCAGTACAAGCTCACCTCACCGCTACCTGCAGGAACCAAGATACACGGACCTCCCTTCCTGGTGGGTCCACCTGAGAAGTGCCTCCAGCCAGCAGAGGGCACTGTGGAAGCTGTGGAGCCCGCGCCCGACTCCGCCCCAGGATAGCGCACCGCCCCCGTGACGTATTTTCGCGTCATCTTCCGTCCTCTCCTATTGGCTGTCAAAGAGGCAATGGGGCGGAGCCGAGTGGGTGTGCGAAAAGGCAGCAGCCCGGATGGGGGGGGCGAGGCTTTCCCTTTTCTCGCCCCTCCCCCGCCCTCCAGTCCCTCCCTGGGACGGCTGCGCGGATCGGCTAGGAGCGCGGCGACGGCAGCGGCAGTACTTTCCCGGGTTGTGGTTGGAGCAGGGCTCTGGTGCGCGCTCCGCGGTGCCGCTCGAGCCCGAGAGACGGGTAGATTGAGGGAGAGACGGAGGGAATCCCCGGTTGCCGAACTGCGCCGGCGGAGTACCCCTTCGGTTGCCTGCGCGCCTAGCCGAGCCCTGGGTGAGTAGGGCGGGGGTCCCGTGAGACCGCCACCGGCCTCTCGGCGCTGACGAGACCGCGCGGTGCGTGACCCTCCCTCCCCAAAGCAGTCCCCAGGCCCCTGGCTCCGAATTGGTCCCGCGCGGCGGGCGCGGGACAGCGCAGAGGGAGGAAGCAAGAGGGGCCGCCTTTCCCTCGGAGTTGGGAGCGCCTTTCCCTGGTTCAAAATGCCCAAGAAGAAGCCAACGCCCATCCAGCTGAATCCAGCCCCAGACGGCTCCGCGGTTAACGGGACCAGCTCGGCGGAGTAAGTATAGGGTGGGAGGCGAGCGCCTGGCGGAGCTGGGGAGGCCCCCGTGGGGGTGCAGGAGCAGAGTCGTGTGTGCGCCGCGCGCCGGGCTGCGCTGGAGTTCGTCACGTACGTCTCGGACTGGCAGGAGCGAGGAACTCCCGGCCGCCGAGGTATCAGTGACTAAGCACTGATTGTGCTCCTGACTCACACCAGTTCAGTGGACCAGCGAGTCTCAATTTTCCCCCTTTCCCGACCCTTTCAGTCTTCTCTGGCCATAAGAAAATAAAAAAATAGGTTCATCCACCGCCCCTCCCCAGCTGTTTTCTAAATGCGATCCTCTGGGATTCTGGCCTGTAAGGGAAGAAGGGAACAAATGTCTTGGAAAGAATTAAGATCGCCTCTCTTTCAGGGTATATGGAGTGGAGCTGGGACCAGCTAGCAGCATCCTCACCTTAGTGCCTGACACCTGTGGGCGGGGAGTGCCTTGGTGCCGGCCCGCTGCCTGGCCAGCGGGGGCGTGTATACATCCCCGTGGTTCTTCCGTCTTTGGGGACTCCGGGTCCTTGCCCTTCTTCCTGGAGACTGGTCTGACAGGGAGAGGTTTTCCTCTTTATCTGACTTCATTCAATCAACAAATCACTTCTCGTTAACGACTCTCCTGGCTTTCCTTACTTGCCATGAGCCCAAACTCCTGAGACATGAACACCATGGCAGTGGAAACTACACACAAGGTGCTCCATCTTTGCAACTTCCAGTGTTGCTCATGGACCAGCACTTTATTACATTAAATAATGAGATTGTTTCATGGGAGTTTCTGATCTCCCACAACTCTTTTGGGTTTTGGGTAAGGGACAAGAACAACTGTGTGTGTGTGTGAGAGAGAGAGAGAGAGAGGGAGAGAGAGAGACTGCTAGTTGAAGAAATAACTAGAAAAGATTTGGCTCTTACTCTTTTACCTGCACACTGGAGACTTTAGGAAGCTACTTAATGAATAGAGTAGGCCTGGCTCTTTTGCCTTTCGGTGATTTCTTTAACCTTCCTTTCTCTAGATTTTAATAACCCAGGGACCTGTTGGTTTGGTACTCTTCATCCCTGTCCTGTGTGGCTTGGTACTCTTCATCCCTGTAATGATCATAAGGCCAATGGTGGACCTGTGATGTGAGCTCAGCCCAGGTTCTTAACACCTGCTCCCAACAAACCCTCTTCAGTACTGTAGTGTGTGTTTTTGCATATTGACTTGTATAGGTCAGTGAATTGCTTTGCAGATATTCAGTTTTAGTGTACAGAATTTTATCCCCTTAAAATAGACTGAAAACTCCTAGAGACAGGGGATTCCTTAGTAACTGTCAGTGTTTTGGGGACAAATTTGTGACCTTTTGTTTTGACCACAGTAGATTCTGGCTGAATTTTGTGGCTGATCATGCTGCTCTCATTTGATTTAGAGGAAGGTACTAAGTGGAAGTACCTGTTGTCTTCTGTTGTTAATTGTAACACTACAGCTGTATTCTTGCAAAGGGGATAAATTTCATTAACAGAAAACAGTACAGGGAGGAAAAGAAGAAACTACTGTGGAGTTGGTGGCAGAAAAATTTGGGTGGGACTGGGAGATTCTAAATAGTGGTTAAGAGGTGGGACTTGAGTCAGGCTAAGTTTGAAGCTTGGCTCTGTTGTGGTTTTGTGACTTGGGACAAATGTTTTAGTCTCTCTAAGGCTTAGGTTTAGTTTTTTCATCTGTAAAAATGGGGCTAATGATAGAACTGAATAAGGTAGTTGTGAAGATTGAATAATTGAAGAATAAAAAATTGAATACGTAGTATATCTTCCATAAATATTAGCTGTTGGTGCCTTTGTTACTGGGTAGATGTTGAGAAGGCTGAAGGAAACTGGAAAGTAATTTTCATTCCTGGTGGTGGATATGTGTGTAAAGGTGCCTTTGCTTCTAGATAAATGACTCTCCTTTGCTTAGTTTTCTGTGCCATCTGCATCTACCTCCATGACTCATTGCTATATTACAATAGGAGGCATCTTTGTGTAGGCTGCCTGAGACAAACAGGGACTGTTCCACTACATTTCCTGGCACTAACAGGGGGAAAGCTGTACACATCTTCATCTTTCACCTTTGAGAGTGTTTCTCAAGCAAAGCTACTGTCTCATGATTTCTGTGATTAGACCAGGGTACAGTTCTGAACATTATCATGGAATATAAACAAAAGAAAAAAAAAACCATTGATAGTAAAGAACTTTTGGTAATAAATTGTTAAGATTGCTTCTCCTTTGTGGCTCCCTGACATCTTAGGAATTACTTCTAATGTTTACCCTGATCAGACGGAGCTGGGTTATATGGGACCTGAAGTTTATATAAGGTCTGGGAGGTTCTTGAAGAAAATGAATGCAAAAATACTTCTTTTGCAAGTTTTGCAAAAAGCATATGATCATATTGCAAGGATGCTAAGTGCTAGAATGAAATAAATTGGAAATAATATCAAATCCCTCCTGTTTAAAATGTTTTCATGGTTCCATTGCAGTTAGAATGAAATCCAAAATTGGGCTGTGGGACTAAGTGTTCTGCCCACTGCGCTCCCTTCCCGTCTTTGATCTCATTTCCTGCTGCTCCTTTCTTCTGCCACATTGGTCTTCTTTCACTTCCTCAATGGGATAGGTCAGACTCTCACCAGGCTCTCGCACATGCTGTTTCTCATGTCTGAACTGAATCATCCCTTCCTCTTCCCAAGCTAGGAAGGAAGCAATCTTCACCTTTCTGCTTAAATGTTATTTTCTCAGAGATGTTCACAGACAACCTAATCTAAAGTAGGCCCCTCTTTTTCATGCTACCTCATTTTTTAATTACACTCATTCACTCATTTTTTAATTACACTCATTCACTGTCTGTAATTTTTTACTAGGGTATTTTAAATATTTCTCTCTTCTGTACACCATAAATTAAGCATAGGGCTGCCTTTTTTTGATTCACTGCTCTGTAAGTAGTACCTAGAATACAGTACCTGGCACATAATAAGTGCACAAATGTTTGTCGAATGAATCGGGGAATGAACGAAATTTCTAATATTTGTATAATGTGTTTAACAAACCTTTTTATATCTTTTCATTTTTTCTTTTATTTTCTCTCTCATTCTGTTCCCTCATCCCCATTTTCTCTTCTTTCACAGACACTGCTCATCCACTCTTAAAGTTATTTAATATTATGGTCTTATAATTCCATGCATTTGTTGGATATATGTGTACCTTTGGGGGGTAGATAGTATTGTTTTGAGTGTTTCTGTGCTTAGAATGCTGAATGCTATTGTGCTGTTATTCAGCCTTAAAAAAAAGAGGTCCTGCCATTTGCTACAACATGGATGAACCTGAAGGACATTATGCTAAGTGAAATAAGCCAGACATAGAAGGAAAAATACTGAATGGTATCACTTACATGTTGAATCTAAAAAAGTGCACTACACAGATGCAGAGAGTAGAAAGGTGGTTATCAGGGGTGGGGAGGTGGGGGAAGTGGAGAGGTGTTGGTCCAAGGATACAGAGTTGCAGGTATGTAGAATGAATAAGTCTAGAAATCTGATGGATAGCATGATGACTGTAGTTAATAACACTAGATTGAATAATGGAAATTTGCAAAGACAGTAGATTTTAAATTCTCTTACTGCAAATGCACACAAAAAGGTAACTCAAGGCCCAGGCTCTGCAGGATGCAAGTAAGAGAGGAGTTGTGGAGCTTGGCTATGCAGGTTGGAATCTCACTTCTAGCCGCCTCCACCATTTACTGGCTGGTGACCCTTCACGCCCCAGCTGCTTCCTGTGTAAACTTACCAGCTGTACTAGTACCTACTTCTCAAGGCTGATCTGAGAACTGAGTGAAGACACAAAGCTTGAAGAACAGTGCTCGATGTTCCACTATTCTGCTTTTCCAGCTATAAAATTGGTAAGAGTCATCTCACCTTCTGTTTTCAAGACCGTGGGGATGAACTAAGTCCATATAATTTAGCAAACAGTATTAAATAGACCAATCGGATCTAACTACACTCCAAAGGACCACAGAGAGAAAGGGGTAGAAGAGGTATAGGTCAGCTGAAGGCCGTGTCCTTGGGAAGGTCTCTGCTATTGTTGCAGCAGATACAGAAATGGCAAAAGATTCATAAAGATGACTTAGCTTATGGCAAGGAGATGTGTGGGACTCTTATTTGAATATAAACACTTACAAAATTCTACTTTTTCCTATTTATGCATCTTTGAAAGAAAAGGAGAAGATACTTCAGTAGAGCAGCTGTTGGCCCTGCCTTACCCATCTAGTTTTGTTTTTCTCTTTCCCAGTTCACATGCCATGGTCCAGATTGACTCATCCCTTTACTCTCCTCCCCTTTGCCCCAGCATACTGCTTACCTCTGTCTAGTCTTGCTCGCATGGTTTCCTTTGTCTGGAATGCCCTCCTCTGCTTTCCTTTGTGATTTTGTTTTGTGCTTGCCACCATGCTTAACTCCATGCTATTCTAGGATCTGGGTTTGAGACTTAGTTACACCACATTTTAATTGCTCATCTTGGGCATGTCATTTATTTTCACTGAGCCGTGGTTTTCTTCATTAGTAAAGTAAGGATGATAATATTACAAACCTATGAGGTAAGGAGGGCAGGTGAACATCACCGGAAATAATGTGTGAAAGCACATTATGGTTACTGAAATGCAAATAGGAAGTGTTAAAGATAACACCTGTAATTTCTTTCTCAGAAAGCTCTTATCCTTTGATCTTACTACCAAATTGTAAATGTTGATAAATCATGTTGATTTGGACCTTGTATGCGTGGCCTATCCTTTAAAATCTAACTCAAGCCTGCATCTAATCAAGGTTTGAGACCTAATACAGGGACAGGGAACAAGTTAAATGACACCAGGAGGAAACAATCAGAGAAATCCAGGATATAGAACATTTTCTAAGACAACTGAACCAGTCTCTTTAAAAAGTCAATGTTGCGTGGAAAAGGGGGCAGGATGGGTAAATGGTGCTGTTCTGGAATAAGAGACTAAGGAACATGCCAACTAAATGGAATGCTGAACCTCGATTGGGTACTGAATCAAAAACTGAAATAGTGATAAAATTCATTCTTGGGACAATTAGGGAAATTTGAATAGAGAGTTATTGTTTTTAGATATAATAGTATTATGATTATGTAGGAGAGTGTTGTGATTCATAGATGATGCATGAAACTTATTTGAAATAGTTCAGGAAAAAAATACACATACACACATAATGGATAAAGCAAATGGGACAAATGTTTTAGTTGGTTAGCCTATGAGTGTCACTGTTTTAGTCTTTTTATTCTGTATATTTGGAAAAATTCATAATACATTTTTAGAAGTAACCAAAGAACAAAATTTATCCTAAGTCTTATGCCCTTTTTTAATGTTAACTCACATTTCTCTCTCCCTTTTTGAACTTCTGGCCTATATAGTATAATAAACATCACATGTAAATGCAATATCATTTTTTAATCATAATGCTGTCTTATTGACTAAGTGTTCCTTTTATGTCTTTATTTTCTTAACTTGATTATTAGAGACCATACCTTTTTGAACCCCTGGGTGTTATAACACTGTTAATACCAAGTAAACAATTTTTGGTAGAGTGGACAAAGCCAAAATAATGTTTAAACAAACAAACCAACAAAAAAAATCCTTCCTAGCTTTCCTCTATGATTGGTAGTTATTTCTAGCACATCCACAGGAAGCACAGGTCAAGCAATGGTGAAATTTTCTGACAGGTTGAGAAAACAAATCCAGAGAACCCACAGGCTGGGAAGACAATCAGGTGAGACTAAGAGGAAAGTTTAGGATCCCAATTTTGTATCTGTTGTTCTCTCCCAGTAGCTGCCAATTTTGAAAAATCATCCCGGTCTCTTACTGACATTTGATTATAGTTTTACTTCGTGTCCCATGTCTTGGTTCTGTTGCGTGAAAGCCAGTAGAACTGTTTGAAGGCTCACATACCTGTTTGCAAAGTTAATACCTCCCAGAATGAATGGTGTTTTGTTTTAAGATAGAAGGTGTTCTCTGAATCTTGATGCAGGATTGACTGCTAAAAATCCTGATCCTGCTGCAGATTTCTTGGTGTAGCTCCCAGGGGCATCCTGCTTTGATGTCAGCAAGGGAGTCAGATTAAGAGGTTACAGTGGAGGTTGAAAAAAAAGTGGACAAGGAAAGAATGACCTCTTTTCCTCTCACCCCTTTTTTGAATATTTGCTTGCTTACGTACAACTTTCAAGAAAATTTGAATGTATAAAGACTTTTTAAAGAAAGAACTGGCTGACATTAAGTTTTGTTTTTTTTTCTGTTATATTCATATTTAGATAGTTGTGATTAGTTGATGAGTCCCCCCCAACCCCCAGTTTTTACACAGGGACATAATTCTCATGCTTGTTTATTTTTGGCTGAAGAGTAGAATTTGATTAAGATCTGGCTTCACAAATGACAGTATTAATTATTTAGGTGGCTTCTAGATTTTTATTTTTTATTGGTATTCTTGTAAATGTTCTAAACCAATTTGTTCTGCTTTTAGATTAATTGATATGCAGAATCAGAGGCAATGAACCTTATTACCGCTGTTGTTACACATTAACAGAATATGTGCCAAAAAAAGACAAAACTAATTTACAACATGTATTTCAACTATTTCCTCAAGTTTCAGGAAGTTTTTTTTTATTTTTAAGTTTAGTGATTTTTTTGATAGTTTAATAGGCAGTACAAGGGCTCCTTTAAAATAAATCTTCTTTAATGGTTAGCCAGACTGTGTATTTGAAATGGAATTATTTTTCTGTATTTCATCAGTTCAGTTTAATATTTATTGACTGCTTCCTCAATGGAATTCACTTTGCTGAAGCTGTAGGTAGATGAGTAAGGCTGTCTTTGCCTCTGAGGATTTTTAAATCTCATAGGAGAAAGAGATTGCAGGGGCAAAAGAAACAAACAGAAGGCTGCAGAGTAAGAAAAGTGTCCTAAAAGAAGAGGTACAGAGAATATACTGTTGTAGCTCATTGAGAGGAGGAAGATGTGCATCCAATGGGGAAGATTAGGAGAGCTTTCATGGAGATGACATTTGAGCTGGGTCTTGAAGGATGGCTAGGATTTCCATGGGAATGGGGCGGGAAGCAGAAAGAGAGCTCAAGATGAGCCACTTCACACAAGTGGGAAAGCTTGGGATGCATGGAGGAGACAGCAAGTAGTTTAGTGTGCCAGGCACATCAGTATAGGTCGCAGGAGATGAAGCTGGAGAGGTAGGCGGGATGGTTTTTTGGTGCTAGCTGGCTATTTTGAAGGGTCACATGCAGAACTTTTCTTTCCTTCTGACCATTTTTTAAGATACGTCTGAATAGTTTTTATGTACTTTGTATTTTACATATTTTTTGTTGATCTTTTATTAACCCCTACACTTGTCTCTGGCTTATTGAAGCAATGGGTCAGTATGCTTTGTATTTTAAAGTTTTATATATTACATGTTTACTACATTGTCCCATTGTAATGTGTTCCTTTTATGTTTTATTAAGAAAGAATATATGTATTTTTTTTATCTTTAAAAGTATGTCTTTTGTATGGGATAACTTATTTTTCTTTAGTATTTATAATAGACATCTGCCATCTCTTCACAGGTCGCAGGAGAATATAGCTTCATTTTCTTCTAGCCTTTTCTTTGCCTTATATGGTTAACTCTTTGTCCCATCTGGAATTAATTTGTTTGGTGTGAATTATGGATCTAAGTTAATTTTTCTCCACAGTGAGTTCTAGTATTTTATGGAGTTTATTGAATATGATTTATTTATTCATCTGTTTTATTTTCAGGTTTACCTTTATTTAGCCTTCATGGTATTTTGTTCTATTTCTAAAATTTTAATTTGATAAGTTTAAAGAAAACTTAAAATTTTTTCATGGTGTATCTTTCTATTGGTTTCCTTCTTAATCTACGGTTAATAGTATTATAATTTCCGCTGAATAAATCTCTTGTGTCCTGAGTTAATATTTCAAATACTTAACATTTTAATGCTGTTGTGATTGAACATTTAACATTTTTAAATTTGTGTTTCCCATCTTGCTTATGGTTTGATTTGTATGAACTGTTTATATCCTACAGCTTTGTTAAATTTACTTATTATATCTAGTAATGTTTTGGTTGAGTACTACTGTCAACTGCCAAACATATTTTTTTCCTCTCAACACTTACTATATTATATAGCCATCTCATCTATTATTGCTCTCAATAGCAGCTGTGTCCCAAGGAATCACTATTATGTATAACTATGTATAACAAGGCTTCCCAAGCACCTTCTGGGCCAGGAACTTTTATGCTCTTTCCAAGGGGCCATGAAATTAGGAAGCAGCTGCCCAGCTTTAAAGAAGTAGAGTCTCTTAGGACTGATTGGGACCTTATAGATCCTTTAGCCCAGTACCTTCATTTGAGGAGGAAACCAGTCCCAAAGAAGTAAAAAAAAATTGCTGGGAGTTCACACAGCTGGCATGGAAAGAAGTGGTTGAACTCTTATCCCATCTCATTTTCTTATGGTGTATATGTTATATGCTTTCATTTGAGACACTTAATTGTTTTGAAAAATTTCCAGGTTTATTCAACCTTGAATTTTGGTAACTTTACCTAATCTCCTAAATTTTTTTTTAAAAACCTCTTTTTAAGTAACAATCTGAAACTCTGGAGAAGATACGCCTCTATATTACCACTCTTCTAGGTGTTTGAGGGGAAAAGGGAATACGGAAATGGGAGGAAAGGATATTTTAGTTTAGGATCCTTAGTAGGAGGGCCTATTTTTAAGCTTCATAATGTCAGCTTTAAAGGCAGTGGTTTTCAAAATAACCACAGACAAAAGTCCCCTTGAAATGAATGCTTTTCTGGAATTGACCTATTTTGAGTTTTAACTGTTACCAAGAAAGGTTCAGAATCTTGAATACTGTTAAGTGCATTTACTTTTCAGATTTAGTGGAACAAGTGAGCAAATGATCCACATTGGTTCTAGATTCAGGTTAAATCTTGAAATGTGGGGAGCTGTAAGAAAACATGGCTAATTAGCTAACCATATTGCCATATTCACAGGTTTGTCTGGATTCAGATTAATTATTTCTCCTTCTTTATTGAGTTATAACTTACATATCCAGGTTAGTTTTAAAAAATTAGATAAGACTGTCACCACATTTAGGAATCCAGAGTCAAAATTATTTGCCCTATTTGATGGTAAACCATCCTTCAGGAAACAGTCCTTCAAGAATGTCCTTCTTGAGAGAGGCCTCAGAAATTAACATGAATTCCAAGCTATAAACCTTTTTTTGTCTAATGGCTTACTCAAATCCAGATTGAAATCCTACCAAAATGCCAGCCTGTATTTCAATTCCCTTCTTTCCTCTCATCTCTTCCTCTCTGAGTCTGGAATTGTGGGGAAATAAGCAGTTCAACATTCCAACAATTATTAATAGAAAATTTATTCTGCTTACCTTAGTCATTCATTTGTGTTCACTGATAAACTTGGTCATTGGAACTGTGGAAAGGTTCCACTTACCAAAGGAAGGACCTGTAGAACATTTGGAACAAGCTTTTAACACATTATATTAATTTAAGATTGCAACACTTATTATTTTACTGGAACACAGACAGTCTCCTTTGCCTTGTTTTATTTTGGTAACTAAACTAATGCTGGGTTAGCCATAAATGTAGCTTGCTACATTTCTATTTCTGAGTAGTCTAAATCACTGAGCAATTACCAAAAAAAAAAAAAAAAAAAAAAGACAATTGTAAGCATTTCTAAATTAAAAAAAGAAGCCATAAAATATTTATTAGGGGAAGTCAAAGGGAGGGTTAAAGGAAAGTACCAGAAACCACCAACAGATGTTTTAGTTGCATTGAACAGTCTCAGCTTGATAGGCAGTCACAGGGAGGAGTTTTGTGAATTCCTGAATGCTGGTTTAAGGTGGAGGGGACACAGGGTAAGCGGAAATCAGCAGTTCCGGAGGCACAGAGGACTTGGGTTACAGAAAACTTGCCTACAGCTGAGGACCTGGAACAATTCCTGAGCAAGTTGCTTTCTTAAAAGACAAGGGCTGCATTTGTGGCTGTATCAATAACCATATTAACCATAGCTGTTAACCTGTGGGGTAATAATTAAGTATGGGCCCTAGATCAGGAAGGAACAGTAGGATGAAGTCAGAAGACATGAAACTTTTATCACTAAAGGACATCATAACTGGAAAAATAACTACCATTATTGAGGACCTATCTGGTTTATTTACCTTCATTACCTTGAATTTGCACCAGAATTCTATAAGAAAAGTCATAATATTCTCATGTACAAATAAGGAAAATGAAGTTCAGGGTAGTTAAGTAATTTGCACAAGATTGTACAACTAAGTGGTGGAACACCCATGCTTTTCCCACACACCTTCCAAAGATTGCCCTTCCAAATATTGTGTAAAATGCTGAGGTCTTTTTAGAGCTTCACTCTGCAAAACTGTAGCCACTAGCCATATGTAGCTATTTAAGTTTAAATTAATTAAAATTAAATAAGTTTAAAAATCAGTTCCTAAGTTCCACTAGCATACTCGGGGGCCCAGTGGCCTGGCCATATGTGGCTAGTGTTTACTGTATTGCAGAGCACAAATTAGAACATTTTTATCATTTCAGGAAATTCTCTTTGCACCTAGAGGTCATACAATTTTACTCTCTTATTTGATTTTTGCTTCTTTGTTTTGTAGAGAAGAAACAGTGACAGAGGCAGGGAGTAACTGATTCATTGTCATACATCTAAATAATTCAGGTCTTTGGACTGGTGGCTTTTCCCTGCTCCACACTCTCAAAGACAAATTAACAGAATGGAGATAGGCAAAAGCAATGACTCCCTACTGTTGTAGCTTTGCCTGGCCTTCAAACTAGAGTCTTTCTCCCAAAGTACAGCCCTGTGTTTTCCCAAGTTCAAAGGGCATGTCTAAATTAGTTTCCCTTAACGAAATAAAAGATGTTTGTTGGAAAGGAATTCCAGGCTTAATGTATGAAATAGCACTTTGATTTCCGCTGATTCTTTCTCTGCCTTCCTACCGAGCAGTTTGTAATTGAACTGGCAGCTGCTAACCATTTGTCTTGCAAACAAGACAACTTCAAAACAGGTCAAATGACAAGTATATATATATATTTTGAATGCAAGCAGCTGCTTGTTATTTGCTATTGATTCGAATGACATTTGTGTTGAGGTCAAATAGATTTAGATTATGACCAAAATTACAACAAAAGGTTTCTAATTTGTATGTTAAGATTAAGATATATTAACATTCATTTAAATGATATTTAGTACATACCTAATATATACCAGGCACTGGGCTGAGAGATGGACAGAAAGTACTTTTACTGAAAATTGAACAAGGTGCCAATGTTATGGACAAGTTGAATGTTTCTTAAATTCTTGTCTTAATTTTATTGTTAGTATTTGCCATCCATGTATTTACCTATTTAGCCCCCAAATTCAATAAAAGCTCCAGTTTGGATTGTAGCTTTGAAATAAAGTGAAGAATCGTGTGCAAATGTCCTTTTAGTAGATGCTGTTAAAGACATTTAAATTATACACTCCGATGTCTAAATGACAGTCTAAAGTATATGTGTGTGTGTGTGTGTTTGGGGGATAGGCATATGGGAACAAAAAGGAGACATTGTGCTGGGGTAATGCTTTTAGGGAATCTAAACGTGATATTTGATTTCATTATAACAGACTCATGGTTTAGAAAGTTGTCTTTCAGAAACTGAGAAATTAAAAGTTTTTGGAGTTTTTCCTAAAAATATGATAGTCACGTGCATGAGTATGCTCAGAGAGATTAACAACAGAGAAATTAGAATGATGGCCAGGTATCCAGGAAAGTTCCCGTCTTCCCTGAGGGGCAAATGCAGAGGTGGAGAAGTCTTTAAAGGTGGTGGGGACAGCTGGAAGGAAACCCAGGGACCTCGAACATATGGTCTTTCTAACTTCCTGAGATCATGTGGTGGTGGGATTGGTCAGAGCACCCAGACAACTCCCTTTATTATTTATAGAGTAGGGTCTAATTTATAGAAAGTTGGGAATAGCCTTATGAGAGTTTTTGGGGTGAATAGGCCCAGAGGCAGGGTGGTCTGAGGAGGACATACTGTTCACCTCTCAGAGTTACTTGTTTTGGGTGCTAGCAGTATAGTTGAAGAGCCCAGCCTCCCAATCAGATTTTGAATGCATATTTCTGCCTCCCCAAGTGTTTTATTTGAATCCAGAGACCATCCTCTCTTCCAGAGGGGTCTGAAAGTCTGCTGGCTTCAGAATTTTCAGGCTGCAGTGCTTTTGAATAACAGTGCCTTGTGTAGAGGCAAAGTGTGTGATCTGATCTCCTTACCTGGTAAAACTTAACTCGCCGCATGACCACTCTGTGCCTGCTGCCGCTCTGCACAGTAAGGGTGATGATAATGCCTTACTACCTTTCAGGGTTTATATAATGAACTCCACATGATCATATAGGACACCACTGAGCACACATTTAAACTCTAAGATACTAAGTGGATTAAATTTTATTGCTGAAAGGAATCTTGGAGATCTTTGCTGCAGTCCTATCTTTTGGCAGATAAAAGAATCCAGAACTACAAAGAAGGGTTAAGAGAAGTTGGCCTTATCACACAGCAGGTTCTATTTTGGATTGTGAGTGTGACTTTTGAGTAAGCATAGCCTGGAGACAGTGTGACACAGCAGAAAAGCTTTAGAGCCAACAGACAGATTTGATTCCTGACCCTGTCTCTTAACTATTTGAATGGTCTTGTGCAAGTTCTTGTGGTCTGTTTCCACATTTATAAAATGGGCATAATAACACCTGCTCAGCAAAAAGGATTAATAGACACTCTGTATGTGTAAACTTTTTATGATTAACAGGAGTAGTGGTAAAGACCAGAACAAGATTCCCAGCCCAGGGTGCCTTATTCTCTATCAGGTGAGAAAGAGAGAAAATTCTCACATCTCAAAGAACTTCTAATGATGGGACTCTTCAACTATTCTTTACACAGACTTAGAATAGAGAGATGCTGGGCATTCTTGAAATTTTTGGGGATATGCATGAAGCAAAAGAATTATTTTCAGTGAACAGGAGGCTGCAAAAGGTGCTTAGGAAACAACTGTCACACAGTACATCCCAATATAGACTCCTCCCAGCTTCTCTAGGACTGCCATCTGCCTGACAAGCACACCCAGGAAGCTCAGCTTTCTTTTCCAAGAGTTTAAAGAGGATTTCCTGGGCTGTGTGTGTGTGTGTGTGTGTGTGTGTGTGTGTGGGAATAGGGAGGGGTATTGACATAAAGGGACAGTAACACTCCCTTATTGTGGCTCTAGCCAGATGTTGGGAGTCAGCTCTAGCTTTTCCTTCCTGGTTCATCCACATTTCTTCCCCAGTGGGCCTCTGCTCAAACTGTGTCTTCTGTTGAGGATTCTCTTCTTCACTCTCAATGCATGTTGAAATTGTTGCATCACAGTTTCTGCAAGTCCGTCACAGACCTCTCCTCCTCCGCACTCCGTGTAGTGGTCATCTGCTCCACCATTTAGAGCACTCTGTACATATGCCACCATAGTTGTTTGTGTGATTCTGTCCAGTTGGACTGGACTTGGTGAAGTCTGGGACTGGATCTTATTTGTCCTTATCTCCAGTGCTAGTATGTTCCCTGGCATATGGTTTGGTAAAATTTAGTTGACTGACTAAGCCTTGAGATGGCAGTAAAGGCAGAGGACAGAAGACCTCTGCTCCCAAGAACAAGATTCTCCTAATCTCTGTTAAGGCTGACTTTGACTTTATTGGTGGTTGATTATTTTCAGCTTCTAGTGTCTTGGCCCAAGAGGGTCACAGTGTTGGTGGTAATCATAGCATTTGTTCTGCAAGGCTCTATATACTCTTCATTGTTTTTACATCCTTTTATTTCTTCAGTCAATCACATGAGGCATGTGGGATGTGTGTTGTCTATACTTAATAGATAGGAAACTGATCCTGGTTAAGGGCCTTATGCAAGTCATCCAGGCAGCTATGAGTGCCTGTAGTCGTCTGTATTGCCTTTTCAGCCAGTGGTCCCTTACTAGCCCAGAGGAGAAACTGACAGTGACATTCTGTGGTGTTCCCTCAGCCACATGCCTGGCACAGAGGAAGGCTCAGAGAATGTTTGGGGCCGAATGGATTTGTGAGCCTATTTGCATGGTGAGCTGAACACTTATCCCCAGCAAATGCCGGGCTCCTTGATGGATATGTGACATTGGTGGCTGAATATACATGGCACCTGTGGCTTTTCACACTCTCCCCCCACGCCTCTTCAGGAACTGGGATAGGACAGATGGCCAGAGACACAGAATTCTCAGCTTTGCATCCTCTCTGCAAATCACATTTGAGGAAGAGTTAAGTTTGTGCAATAACACAATTTCAGTAACATGGTTTCATACTGTTGGTAGTTGTTTAACACTCTGGATAAATCACACTTCAACAGAACTCATTTGGGAACAGAGTTTAATTTCACTGTAGGTGGCTGTGATTCCTACCCACCAGTCCTCCTACACCAACCCCCTTCCCCAGTCTAGGCTGATAAGGTGAATGTAGCACAAAGCCAAGCTATTTCTAAACCCAGGATAGCATTACATATGTTAATCTTTTTTTTCACCACCAACACCTTTCCTTTCTTCTCCCCTCAGTACAGCTGCCTGTCCTTAAATGTTAGGGATAGAAAAGATTTTGATAGTTCTACCTGCTGAAAGTATCTTGAAGAGACTGAGACCCAGAGAAGCTGGACAGCTTACTCAGTGTTATATGGCTAGTGAAGATCTGGGTTGAAGTCCAGGGCCCCTGCCTTCTCTCCAGGCTCGTGTTTTCTGCCCTGCCCCACTGCCCACCCTTTGATCTGTCTTACAACAAGGGAAGAGTGTTCAGTTTTAAATGAATAAAGATGACCAGCTGTTCATTGTTAAAGACCACCCCCCAGCACTGTGAATTCATTTCCTGTTAACCCTCACAGCCTGTCTTAATGTCTTTGGTAGGAGCCATTTAAAGTCCTGGCATATTTTTGTATAGTTAGCTGCAGCATAGAGGTAACTGTATGGGTTTGACTGATAGAATTTAACTTTTAGCAAACAAAAGAAAAAGAGGGAAGGATGATAAGTATATGTGGAGGGAGAGAAAAATTATTGTTCATTTTTCTCTGAACAGTATACTTTTTGGGTCTTTTGCTCTAAAAATCACCAGATTTTGATGTTTCAAATAAGACAGGTGTCCAGACTGCTGAAGATTATTAAAATGTAACAACAGCTCCAAATCTAGAGCTTGAAAAAATAATACTTACTTGTCATAGAAGCTTCAGTGTTCTATGTTCTCCTGCTATGAAGGGGGCTTGAGAACTCAGGAACTGGTGTGCCAACAGCTGATCTTTGATCTTCTCCTATTGGGGGTGGATGTATTCTTTCTTAAAGTGGGAACTTCTAGGAGGGAAACATGTGACTGGCTAGCCAGAGGGGCCCAATTGATCCGCCCTGGGGTAATGTCTGTAGCAGGAAGCCCAGTTGTAACACAGCAGAAGATGATTCTTTGCATAGGATCTTACATGTAGTATGTTCAGTGTTTATTGATTTTTTGATTTTAAAAATACATTTTCTTCTTCTTTCTTGACTACAAATATCTCGAGTTTCTTTAATTAAGGGGAAAAGAGGAGGTAATTACGCCTGCATCTCTTCTAATACCATGACCAGCTTCCCCCACAGATACAAACTCTGTTGTGGCTCTTAGTGTCATAGGAGTGAACCATGGAGGCAGACAGCAGAGGTTGGAGTCCTGGCTTCACTTATAAACAGATTGTGTCAGTTGGGTTCATTACTCTACCTCTTTTAAACCTAGAATCCTCATTAGTAAATTTTGGGGTAGTAATACCTAACTTGTAGTGTTTTGAGAGTTAAATGTAAGGTTTTTGGCATAATACCTAAATCATACTAAGCATTCAATAAAATGTTACCCACAACTATTTACAATTCGTTTGAGGTTTCTTGCCAGTGTTTGGGAGCCTACTTCTCCTTTAAGGTTGAAGTTAGATATTATCTTGACCATGAAACTTTGCCTCGTCTCCCTTGGAAAAGATCCCCTGAAACTGTCCATGAACTAAGGAGGCAAACCACTTGGGGGTGTATGTGTGTAGTGATCTTCATACATATCTGTTGCATTTCATCACCTATCCTGTAAACTTTTGGAGATCAAGAGTTCATTTTCTATGCCCCATTTCTAGTCCAGGCCTAGTGTGGTGGTCTGTAAATATGGAATGAATGAATGTTGGTGTTAGCTTACAGAGTTCATATGGGACAGGAGAGTTGCTTTGTAGGCATACCTCAGAGATGTTGTGGATTCGGTCCAGACCACAGCAGTAAAGTGAGTATGGCAATAAAGTGAGTTTAATCTTTTTGCTGGTAGAGAGTCTTGCCTTCAATCTGTAAAAAACTCAACATCTGTGAAGCGCAGTAAAGTGAAGCTCAGTAAAGCGAAGTGCAGTAAAACGAGGTGTAACTGTATTGGGTTTTCACTGATATCAAATACAGTGTTATCTACATTGAGTTTCTTAATAACTATTCTTGAATCATTTTTTTCCCTTTTTGTTTTTTGACCGATTAAGCAAAATCTGAGTTTGTTGGAGCCCCAGATGGTATCGAGAGATGTGGCTCCTTCCTGACTGTGTTGTAGGTATAGTGCTTAATTCAGTGCCTGTCATGAAGGAAGTTGGGAGTATTATCTGGTTACTAGACTGAAAATGACTATGGTGAGTAGAGATGTCATAAATATACTGGTGGTCTAGGGGTATGAAGGTGTTAATAAAACTTCTCTCAGAATAGTCCAAGCAGCTCCTAGGATGTAGCTTCAGAGGCAGGATGTGGCAAACCAGTGAGTAAATGAGAGCCGTTCTTCTTTGGAAGAAAAGGAAGTGGGTGGGGGAAAATTGAAGAGGAAGAGCTTTGTGGACAAATCTTTTTATCTGCTTTTGTAAGAAACTGCAACTCTTTTAAGTGCCAGGCAGAGCCTGTATAGTTTTGACCCAAAGCAACCAAAGTCCAAAGAATACTTAATAATGCTGGTTTTGCAGTTGTCTTTTCTCCACAGCTCAAGTTTAATAAACTCTAGTTTAATATGCAATGGAGTATTGTCTTAGTAGATTTTGTTTTCCAATCTTGATCATTGGTATATTTAATGCTGTTAGACGATTTATAGTTAATATGAGGTGTCAGCTACAATCACACTCTTTTCTAATCAACAATAAGGTAGAAGAAAGGCATTTTTTGTTATTGCTTTTTTTAGAAAACTACCTTTTCTGTGTGTTTACCTATTCACCTGTTTTGGAACACATTCTCTACCCATTCTCTGTCCAGGTGCCCATCAGTCCCTTGTGATACAGGACAAGAGTATACTTCTATTTAATGCACATAAGAGACGTTCAAGGTTAGATGACCAGTTACCAGTAGAGTTGGTGGAGGGTTCCAGATCTCCTGACTTCAAGTTCAGGGTTATTTCCTTGAACTAGGTAATAAGAAGTTAATTATCTAAAAAAGAAGTCCCCAGTGGGCTTCCAAGGACCTGGAAAGCCAATATCTCCTGAGTTGTGCAGCTCTTGACTCCATTTCTGTGAAGGTTCCAAACTAGAATTTTTGTACTTATGTACAAGCACATTATGGGTGACTTGATCCCAAAACTGCATACTTAAATTGCATTCTTGTCAAATTGTGATATCTTATATGCACTTTAGATGTTTCAGTATTAAAACAAGTATTCTTATGGCATTTTTTAGAAGCTAAGATGTCAGGCAGCTCTATGCTGAACCCTAAACATCCTGAGGCATTCTAGGCTGGTGTGCTAAGAGTACTCTTTTTAAACTTAAGATTTAATTTATTTTTTATTGAGATACAATTGACACATAACATTGTATAAGTTTAAGGTGTGCCCATGTATTGATTTGATACATGTATGTATTGCAATATGATTACCGCTATGGCATTAGCTAACACCTCTGTCACATGTTGCATAATTATTATTTTTTTGTGAGAACATTTAAGATCTAGTCTCTTATAATCTTTGAAGTATATAATACAGTATTGTTGACTATAATCACTATGCTGTGCATTAGATCTCCAGAACCTATTTATCTTCTAACTGCAAGGTTGTACCTTTTGACCAACATCTCCCTAATTCCTCTTCCTTTTCCCTAAACCTAATTCCTTAGCTTGATGTACTGTGCCCTTCATGGGCTAGTCCCATTTTACCCTCCAGCCTCATCTGGGCTCTTTTCTGGATGCATCTACTCTCTGCCTACATGGAACAGTTGTAACTTTCAGTACCTTTTTGTTCATATTGCTGCCCAAGCCTGGAGTGCTTTCCCCTCTGCTGCAAAAACTGATATCCTGCAGTACTAAACTTGGGTGTTACATTTTCTGACTTTCACTTTCCTTTCCTCATCTTAGATGGAATTGGGGTCATTTTTTTCTATTTGCATAGCCCCCTGTGCCCATTTCACTTTCAGTATTATGATCTGCCTTACCCTACAGTTGTTGCTGTACTTGTTAGTATCCTTCTCTGTGTTTGGCTTTTATGCAGTACTCTGTTTCTCTTATCTCTGTATCTCTATCTCCATGCCTCTTACACATACACAAATTCAGATTACCTAGTGAGGGCAGGGACCTTGTCTTCCTCACCTGTACCTTCCTAGCCTCTAGCATAGCATGAATGGTGCCTCTTACACAGTGAGTGCTCCATAATAAATCTGCATAATAAATCTGCACCTGTAGACATAAATGGGTGTAACCCAGATGTCTACTCAAGTTCCCTATCCCCTGCCCTCTAGTTTGGAGCAGTTTTAGAGGTTTACATTCTCATGGTCACTTCTGCTTCTATGGGGCTCATGTTTCCCTTTCTGTGGATTTTCTCTTCTTTTTGCTCTGTGTTTAACCAGCTTGGAATTTGGCCCCCTTTCTCTGGTTTTGACCAAACAACAGTAAGAGCGAAATGTACATAAGCTATTTGTGCACATGGAAGATTGGACTGAGGGTCTGGGGTGGGGAGGATTATTATAGCAATAAAGACAACTTAAAATCTACTAGTATTGGATATTTTTGGTCTTAAATAACCTTTGCCATAAATGCACTTTGCCATAGTGCATCCTCTTCTTCCTCTCTTGCTACTTCATATCCATCCCTAAAGCAAGCCTCTTCCATTTTATTATGCCACACAGGTCAGCTCTCTAGCTCCACCCCTGTGTGCTGCTCAGGCCTGCTTCTGCCTATGCCAAGGCTTAGGAGCAGACCCTTCTAAACTGTAAGCAAGCCTTCTGGTCCTCTGGTAGCCTTTGCTATGAGGGGATTGGTTAGCACAAACACTTATTTCCCACCCTCCGTCTTCTTTTAGAAGACAGAAGCAAGCACTGTCAGTTTTGGTTTTAGATAAATTTAGTTTTCTCTGGTTCAAAACCCTGGTAGAGTTTTGACCTTACCAGCCCACTGCTGTTTTTTTGAGGGCCTGTCTAGTAGTTTTCCATGTTCAAGATTAAGAAGTTGAGTGCCTAGGTGAGCACTTGTATGGATTTCTATCCCTGATCGAGAGATCAGGATTCCCTGAGCATTGCTAGAGAATGATCTAGAGAGTGAGATTTTCCCCCAGAGGTGATGTTTGCTCAAAGATGAGGTTTGCTGACCAGTCTGTGTATACTTTGGGCAAGAAGAGCCAAACAGGTGTGAAGAATTAAGATTCTTCAACATCATGGACTAGAATTGGAGATGTTTTTAATGCTGTAATTCTTCTGACTACATCTTCCTGCCTTTAGTTGTGCTCCTGGGTATTCACTGTTAATCTTTTTGCCCAGGGGACTGGACCATCCTTCCAGTTCTAAGTTATGAAGTCTAAGGTTATGGTTACATTGAGTCCTCTACCTCCTCTCATTGAAGAGCACCCTGCATCTTTGATACAGAGCAGTATGGGCCATTATTACACAGCATGTTTCTAAAAGGTCAGGTTCTCAAAAATAGGAAATGAGTGAGGTCAAATACATCATTTTTTTTGAGGCCACAATCAACCACCTTGTCCTTTCAGAAATAGCCAGCCACGCCCATTCTGTGGCCACCACCAGACCCAGGGCTCCCTTTTATTCTCATTTTTTAAAAAAAATTTTATTATTAGTTTCAAGTATACATTATGTTGGTTAGACATTTATATAGTTTATAAAACGATCCCCCTAATTACTTTCTTTCCTCTGACTCTCCAGCTAGCTGTTACATTAATTCTAACTGCATTCCCTATGCTGTGCTCCCCACTCCTGTGATCATCCATCAACTACTTCTTTAACTCTTCACCACATTCTGCCAGCCTCCCACCCCTCTTCCCGTCTGGCCGTCACCAGATTGTCCTCCATATTTGTGAGTCTGTTTTTGATTAGTTTATTCTTTTTGTTTCTTAGATTATACATATAAGTGAAATCATAGGGTATTTATCTTTCTGTGACTTATTTCACTCAGCATAATAACCTCGAGGTCCATCCATGTCATTGCAAATGGTAGGATTTCATTTTTTTAATGGCTGAGTAATATTCCATTGTATATATGAACCATAGCTTCTTTATCTAATCATTTTTCAATGGGCATTTAGGTTGCTTCCATATCTTGGCTATTGTAAATTGTATTGCCATGAACATAGGGATGCATCTTTGAATTATTGTTTTGGTTTTCTTTGGATAAATTCCCAGAAGTGCAATTGCTAGGTCAAAAGTATATCCATTTTTAAGTTTTTGAGAATCCTCCAGACTGTTTTCCATAGTGGCTGTACCAATTTGCAATCCTACCAACAGTGTATGAGGGTTCCCTTTTCACCACATCCTTGCTAACACTTGGTGTTCTTTGATTTATTGATGATAACCATCCTGACAGGTGTGAGGTGCTATCTCATTGTGGTTTTAATTTGCGTTTCTCTGATGATTAGTAACCTTGAGCATCTTTTCATATGTCTGTTGGCCATCTGTATTTCCTCTTTGGAGAAATATCTGTTCAGGTCTTCAGCCCATTTTTTAATTGGATTGGTTTTTTTTTGTTATTGAGTTGTATGAGTTCTTTCTATATATATTGGATATTAACCTCTTATCAGATGTGTCATAAGCGAATATCTTTTCCCATTTAGTTGGTTGCCTTTTTGTTTTGTTGATAGTTTGCTGTACAAAAACTTTTTAGTTTGATGTAGTCCCATTTGTTTATTTTTTCTTTTGTTTCTCTTGTCCGAGGTGATATACTTGAAAAGAAACATTACTGTTAGCAATATCAGAGAACTCACTACCTATGTTTTCTTCTAGAAGTTTTATGGTTTTGGATCTTTTAAGCTTTTAATCTGTTTTGAGTATGTTCTTGTATACAGTGTAAGAAGGTGGTGCAGTTTCTTTCTTTCTCTTTTTTTTTTTTGCATGTATCTATCCAATTTTCCCAGCACCATTTATTGAAGAGATTGTCTTTACTCCATTATGTATTCTTGCCTCCTTTGTCGTATATTAAGTGAACATGTAGGTGTGGATTTATTTCTGGGCTCTCTATTCTGTTCCATCAATGTATCTGTTTTTATGCCAGTACCATACTATTTTGATTACTGTAGGCTTATAGTATAGTTTGATATCAGGTAGTGTGATACTTCCAACTTCATTTTCTTAAGATTGCCTTGGCTATTTGGGGTCTTTTATGGTTCCATATAAATTGCATCAAAAACAATAAAGTACCCGGGAATCAAATTAACCAAGGAGGTAAAAGACCTATTCTCAGAAAATTATAAGTCACTGAAAAAAGAAATTGAAGAAGATACAAATAAATGGAAACATATACCGTGTTCATGGATAGGAAGAATCAACATCGTAAAAATGGCCATACTACTCAAAGCAAGCTATAGATTAAATGCCATCCCTATCAAAATACCAGTGGCATTTTTCAGAGATTTAGAATAATCCTAAAATTTATATGGCTCCCTTTGTTTTTCTGATGACCACACTTTTATTTATTTTCTGCCTGGGCTATCTTTGGTGCTTTCTTCCTTTCGATACTCCCTGCCCTTCATCTTAACTTTTCCCTTCCTCAGTAGTGCCCTGGCTCTCTTATGGCCACCAGAATTTTTACTGCTTCTACCAACGTGCTTTACCTGGGCAGTGTCTGTTCCCTTTCTACCCCAATCAAGATGTGTCAGTCTTGGATGTTCTGAAGGGAATTCCTCTTTGGGTAGATTTAATTTGTTGTCCTTCCAGGAACTTTAATCTTTTAGCAGAACACAGTTCTTTACCTCAAAGTAATAAGTCACTAATGGGTAAATACCTGGTGATAGGGATGAGCTGATGGGAGATTTGTTTGAAGGACATGAGCTCTTCAGCAAGGTGTGGAGAAAACGTCAACCTTTGGAATTTCAGCCCTCATCTTGGGTAAATTGCTTAACTGCTCCTGACCTCCATTTCCATATCTGTAAAATGAGAACAACATACCTATGTTTTAATGTTGTTGTGAGGATTAAATGAATTAATGGTGGTACCATGGCTAGCATTTAGGAAGCTCATCTCTTAACTGCATCTAAATTTCATTCTTAATCAGACTGTTATGTCCCTCTCTTGCCTGTGTCATCTATTTTCTGATCTATTTTCCCCTCTCCCTCCAAACTTCATTTCTTTTCCTTTTTGTACTTCTATGAAAGACTGATCTTTTAGGACTTAATTCATGTGTAGCTAATAAGAAACATTTTGCCCACTGGGGCAGAAGGAACTATAGGCTTTCTGTTCTTTCAAGCAACAATCTGATACCCCCTCTCTGATTCAGGATGTTGTTCAGTATTTAAGAAGAGTCTGCGAGTGGGTGGTCCTTTCACTCCAGAGGTTCGTGTGTGTGTGTGTGTGTGTGTGTGTGTGTGTGTGTGTGTGTGTGTTGTTCAGTGAGTCTCTCTGCGGAAACATGCCGTGGGAAGGTAATTTATATGATTTCAGAAGCCTGTTTAATTCCAAGGGATAAGTTGATTTTTTTGTTTGTTTGTTTGTTTGTTTAAGGATAGGAATATGTGATTCTTATTTTTCTCTTTTTAATTAAACTGGTTTTGATTTTTAGAAACATTTATTAGCTTGGAAGCTACTTGATTTAAAGTGAAATTAAAGATAAACATCGGTCTTTACTCATTTTTTTACTTTTGTTTTATTCCCCCAAGACTTTCTATTTGCTTATAATAACTTTCTCATTTATTTTTATTCATTTTATTTTTAAAATAATTTTTTATTTTTCAGTTATAGTTGACATATAACACAGTCTCAACATGAAGTCCTATAGTTACAGGACTTCTGTTCAGCTAGACTTCAGGCAGTTCTCAATGATGGTTGTTTTGTAGTTTGGTTGTAATTTTGAGGTGGTCTGGGAGGAAGTGAGCAAGCATAGTATTTACCTACTCCACCATCTTAACCAGAACTGTCGCTGATAATAGTCTTAATCTCAATTCTGTACCATTGTCTACAGAGTGGACCCCATTAGAATACCCTTTCTCCTTTTTTTTGCTATGGAAAATTTAAAATTTTTAAATTAAATTTATTGTGGTAACTTTGGTTAATAATATTATATAATTTTCAGCTGTACAAGATCATCTAAATTTTATGTATTTTCTAGACCAATTCAGGTCTCATATCCATATAAAACTTATTCTCATTACTCCAGCATATCCTGAACTACAGAACTATTTGTATCATAGACCTCTTGTGAGAATTAGGGGAACTGTGGGAGCCTTTGTTTCATAGCCTTTTTGGGGAGTGGTGGTGAAACAAATGAAAGGCAATAAAGGTAGTATTTAACTACATTGTGCACTTTTTTCCCGATTATTTATTGCATGAAAATGTGAAAATATAAGAATTTCATCAGTAAAATGGGGCTAACAGTGGTAATCATATCATGGTTAGGAGATTAAAGGAGTTCATCCACATTTAGCAGAATACCTAGTATATAGCAGGTATGCAATAGGTACTGTTAAATCAAGTGTCTTATTAACCAATAATTAGCTGACAGTGGCATAACAATATTAAATATTTGTTTAGCATTTTAGATGATTCTAGCATATTTTACATTACACTCTCATTTCATCTCTGCAATCACCTTTTATTTATCATTATTACATTGTTGTCTTAATCTGCCCTTAGCTGTCTGTATTCTTTTTGCTATTTCAGTGAGGGCCTTCTAGTGTCAAAAAGTATGCATTCTCAAGAGTTTCTGGGAAGATAAAGTAATCAATTTATTCTCAAAGGAAAACAATGAGGATGAGATAACTGTCAGTGCGGTTTATATGTGGGGAAGAAGTAATAACAAGGGCCTCAAACCATACAACATGGGAAGCCAACCACTCTGCAGAAATATATGGTCCTTAGCTGTAGAGTTCTATCCTTGGAATATTACAGGAAGAATTCAATATTGGGGTTGGAGAATTTTAGCACTGAAGAGGACTTTAAGGACCACTTAGTTTAACTCTCCTCTTTCACCTATGAGAAAAATTGAGGGGAGTTGACTTGTACAAGTTCATAGAACAAATAACTATCAAAGTCGAACTCAGGTCTTCTGACTCCCAAAACCTTCACACCTATTTTCCAAGCACAGGGTATCCGACATGTTTTTCTACTTTCATGTGCCTTTGTGAAAGACCAGTTCTGTGCTGACCCAGAAGCACGTGATTTCCTGCACATGTCTTTGGCCTTGGAAATAGGTCCAGGAACTGCTTTCAAGGACAGTGGCTGTGAGACTTTTCTCACCTACACATCTGTCAGCAGGCAGGCAGTGAAGAGTAGGAGGCCAAGATATGAGCAGGCAGCATCAAGGAAAAGGAAAGAAATACCTCTGCTAAATTCAGTGAAATACATTATGAACTATGCAAGAGAATGGCTGTACTGAAGCATGGCTTCCTACAGCTGCTTAAGAATCTAAGCCCAAAGCTAGACTCAGCACCAACAAGCAGAGGCCTACAAAGGTCTACTATTGCTGGAGGAGGTATAGGAAACTTTCTCCTGCCCAACAACTATGACAGATAAAAGGTAGAGTTTGGTTGCCATGGAGAGGAGAGGAAGTCTGTGCTCACAGTGGCTGCTTAAGACTGAAGCTGGACCAGTACAGCAAGAATCTACCACCCTCTACCTGCCTCTACCATAAGCCTAGCACCAAAAAAAAGTAATTTCAGGCTGGACTATCCATCTGTCTGTCTGTCTGTCTGTCTGTCTGTCTATTGAGAGAAGGATTGAGATAGGGAGGAGACAGACACTGGAACTTTTAAAAGAATTGGCTTATGCCATTGTGGAAGCCTGGGTAAGTCCAAAATTTTCAGGGTAGTCTAGCAGGTGGCAGATCCATGGAAGAGTTGCATTTTGAGTCCAAAAGCAGTCTGCTAGCAGAGTTCCTCCTTCAACTGATTGGCTAAGGTCCACTCACATTATGGAGGGTAATCTAGTGCTTTGCTCGGGTCTCCCAGTTTGTTAGAACTCAGTAAACACTAGGTTTGTCCCCCCCCCAAAAAAAAAAACCCCAAAAACAAAAAACATGCTTTTATAGAAACATCCAGAATAACATTTCACTGAATACCTTGGCACTGTGGTCCAGCCAAAGTGACACATGAAATTAACCATCACATGCCCCCTTCTGTTTACTACCCTACCCCACAAAGGGTGATCCCTTTCCTGTTTTATAATGCACAGATTAGTTTCCCCTTTTTTTTCTTTTTTGAATTTTATATAGATGGAACAACATAGTATGTATGCTTTTGCATCTGGCTTCCTTCACAGAGCCTGTATACATAAACCTAGGATTTTATTGCCTAGTTAGTTGACCAGCCCTTCCCAGAGGGGCCTGCAGGATTGAGCTGTAGTAGGATATAGAAGCCCTTTTTCACCATGTTGTCTGGGGCTGGCCCTAGATGGCACATCTGCATTCTCTTATACAGGTGAGCTAGCGTAGGGTAGAGTCTGGAAGTTGGTAAATTGTGCCTTTGGCCCTCTCTGCCTTCATCCTTCAGGTGTAGTCTCCTTTCTTACTACTCTGTAATTCCCCCGCATCCCCTGCTGGCCATGGATTGACTATGCATAAAACCCTGATGCCAGTTCTTTTTTCCTGAGATTTCCCCTGCTGCCTATTGTAGCTCTTTATTCCCTCAACCTGAACACATGTCAGCCTTATTGTGCACCTTCTCAGCTGGCTGTCATGTTGACAGGCTTGGACCTCAGAGATATGTAGACAACTCTGCCTTCCTTCTCCCCATATTACCTTTTTTAAAAAAATGTGTATGGAAACTGAGGACCAGAGAAGGAGGTAACTTGCCTGAGATCTTATAGATGGGGAGTGGTATAAGGTATGGATCAAGGGGTTGCAGCCTTAGTCTCTGGGTGCTGTTCCTTCTTAGCTTGAGTCTTTCTGCCTTTCCTTCCCTCTTCCCTGCCCCAGTAGCATTCCTACTTGCCAAATTCTGGGGAGAGAGAACTTAACAACTCTCTGGGGTCTCTGGTGAGGACAGTTACCTTCACTGGGACCCTTTCTCTCCTTCCAGCACAGTAATTGATTGTCATCCTTTGCTCTTCCCTCTGTGTCCCTCCTGGCAGAGACAAGGCCTGCCACCTAGAGCAGCCTTGCTCTGTCAAGCTAGAGCAAGGTTCAGGTTGATGATAGACATCTGACTGGTGTTTGGCATGTAATTGTGGCCCATTTCTGTGTAGTGTGTGGCAGTTTGAAGACCCCATTCATTTGTACATCACCTCCCTTTTCATTTAGTCATTCCTGTAGGTCAGCTTCCCATTTCAGTGACCATCAGGGTTGGAGGTGGCAGTGTGGGGCCTTGAAAGGAACTCTGTTCTAGAAGTTGGGAGACCTGCCACCAATTAGCTGTGTGAACTTGTCCTCTCTCGACCTCAGTTTCCTCACCTGTAAAGTGGGTTAGATCAGGTAGTCTTTAAGGTCCTTCCCTGTGCTACCTTTTATATACTACTTGATTTGAACCACCGAGCTACAAATGAAAGATTCCAGTTGTGGTTTTGTAGTTACGCTTAGCAGATGGGTGAGATGAGAGAGAAGGAGATGTTCTTGCCTATAGGATCGTCTTTTCCCCACCTACTTCATGTGCCGCCCTGGTGTTTTTGGAACACAAATGACAACCCTTGTTTTTCTCTGCATTCCCATTTCAAACCTATAATCTTCTTGTATCTTTATGAACTGTTTACTGTAAGATAGCTGTGGTGCAGAATTCATGTTACAGTGTGTGGTTTTTCTCTCTGCTGTGATGAACCTGAGGGGGGTGGTCAGAGCCCATCACAGCTGGTCCCTGGAGAGGGCTGTCTGTGTGTGTCAGATTTATTGTGCCAGGCTCCAGTTTCTCTTCTCAATATCTAGTTCTGATTTTGCTGTTTTTCAGTTAAAACCAAAGATTATGAAGGAGGCAGTTTCTTGCCCTCTGAATTTTAGAGGTTTCTGGTATGGTTAGGGGTGAGGGGCCCCTTTCTTCCTATTTTCTTTGCTTAAGGTATTTCACCTGGGGAGGGCAGAAATGAGCCTTGTTGAACATCAACTCCCTGTGCAAGAGGAAGCAATACTGAATGTGGTTACATTATTGAGTGACTCCTTTTTAATGAGTACTGAAAGCCATTTGATGCCAGGAATTTCTTTTCACCTTTAGATTTTCTGAAACAGTAAAAAAACTTTTAGGGGATTTTAAGAATTATTAAATTAAGAAAGGCAGTATTTCTGATCCTGCTGTTGCTCCACCTGCCCTAACATCAGTGTAGAAGTGTGTCACAATTTCAGTGTTTCTTCCCATTAGTTTTCTATTTTGATCCTCCCCTAGTGAAGCAAGCATGGAGTTACTCCATTTTACAAAAGAGAAAACCAAGATGTGTCAAGGTTAAAATGACTTACCCATGGTCACACAGTTAGTTGATGACCAATAAGAATGATAAGAATGATTATAAGAATCCAAGGTACCAGATTACTAATGATTTGTTAATTTGGCAACACTGTATAACCCTCAGTCATTAAGAGAGTCTTGCCGTAACAGCTTATCATTTTTGCCATGTCTCTCCCCACTCCACCTTTGGAAAACACAAAGCAGGAGGCAGATGCTTACTGGTGGGGTAGGTGGCTAGACAGTAGAGTATAGGAGGTAGAGGAGAGAGGAAGATGGCACAAAGCCTAGATTTAATTTTTCTTCTGAAGGTGGGAGAATTATTTCTATAGAGAGTCAAGAAAATGAACAGAATCAACATTCTTTTTTCCCCCCTCTCAGATGAGTGGGGTTTCTTATGGCCAGTGTTACTTCCAAGGCAGTGTTCAGATTGATGTGCAGGGGAAACAGGATTTCATCTGGGGCAAAGGGTAGGTACACCATCTTGACGTCCGATTGAGCCTAGTATGTTAAATGTTCCACACTAGCATCTTACTGATGTTTGCAAGTTGGCTTCTCTGAAGCATTGAACTTGTTAATGAGGTAAAAAAGACTTTTAGAGATTCTCTCTGCCTAGGTTTCAATCTTGACTCTGCATCTTACTCGCTGTGTAACCTTGGAGAAGTTGCTTCACTTGCCTGTGCTTGAGTTTGCCATCGGTTTTATTTATAGTGTTGTGGATAAAACAGAAGAATACACAGAGTTGTGAGAGTGATTTTCCTTCCATCTAGCCCTTTCATCTTTCCCTCATACCCACTTGTGTGTGTGTGTGTGTGTGTCTTTCAGGGTGCATTTCCACCTGGCCAGATGAACTCTCCAGACAACTGTAACACCTCAACCAAGTTTAATCTGTGGTGTCTGTCTGTATTTGAGATGCATGTCTAAATGTTGTCATCAGTGGGCTCCTTTGTGGAGGGACCTGAGAGAAAGGAAACCAGAGGGTGTGTACTGTGTACTCCAGTTATACTGTACTATGTCCCCATACGTGAGGATCTGGGGACAGCTTTGAGACTTAAGTTGATCCTTTTCGCAAGATGAGAATATTGACCAGCTGTCTTAACCTGCTCAAGCTACATAATAAAATACTATAGATTGGGTGGCTTAAACAGCAGAAATTTGTTTTCCTCACAGTTTTAGAGGCTTGAAGTCCAAGATAAGGGTACCAGTGTATGTGGGGGTGTTGGGGAGGAGGCGATTTCTCTTCTTTTAAGGCCACCAATCCTTTCTGATTAAGATTCTACTTTATGCTTTATTTAACCTTAATTACCTCCTAAAATTTTTCACTCTAAACATAGTTACATTTGGGGGCTAGGGCTTCAATATATGAATTTTGGGGGACATAGTTCAGTCCATAGCATCAGCTTTCCTCCTTCCCAGAGTTACCCAGTGAGGGAAATTGGTAAAGTCAGCCTGTGTCCTCTTTGGCCCCATGTTCTGTGTTGTTTGTATAAGGCAGTATTGGATCTGCCTGTACATTGGGGGGGTCTCCGTCTTCCTGTCTTCTTGAGATTGGAGTAGAGTGTGAATGAAGGGTGGAAGATTATGCTTGCTCCTATACTTCAAGCTCAGAAATGGTGTGTATATGGGGGGAGGGGCACCATTGTTTTGTCACCTGTGTTGTTTGTTTAGACTAGGGGCTGAAATCAAATGAAACTCAGTCTCTTTTCTACCCTCCTCTTAATGAATTCCCAGGAGTAATGAATACTTTTCAGTTCTTTCTGTAAAACAAACTTAATAATGCCCACAGCTTGCTGAATGCACAGCTAGTAGGCTGCTCTCTGCATTGCCCACTCGCTTCAGCACCCACTGGTTGAATTATGTGCTTACCAAGAGTCAGTTTGTTCCCAAAGCCATTTGTACAGTTGTAGCTGGTATTGTAACTAGGTAATGTATTTAAATATCAGATAGATAGACTGACGAAATATGACTGCAGATGAGGTGGGTTTCTCCCCTCCCGCCACCACCACCATGAACACTAGTTAAAAGCTGTGGAAAGACTCAAGTCCAAGTCACTAAAAATTAACTACTGTTCAAGTAAATGAACATTAAGATTGAGGAAATTATAAAACTCTTAGAATTTAATTCTGATATTACTCTGTAAAGTGTGTACATTTTTACTCCAATTTAGACTCGGTGATTGGAAATGATAGACAATGTATTATGTTCTGATTCATGTAAGGAAGATGATATGAGGCTCTTACCAGTGGACTCTTATTCAAAGAGATGGCTTTGCCTTGTGTTAGAACATAGATGAATGAATGCACGTTTATATATATTATGCAAAAATAAAAATTTCAGTTATATCTTTTTATGATTCCTTGCTTTATTTTGATTAACCTGGTTTCTGACTTGATCACAATGGAAAGAGAGTTTACAGTTGTGATTTAGTTTAGAACCTGTTTTGATGATTTGGTTCAATTTCAGTTTAGTGGTCTTAGGAAATAGATTTTATTTTGTATATGTTTGTCAACTTAATACAACAAACACTAGTGGGGCTTTTACAATTTTTTGTTTTATTTCATTTTATTTCCTTTGTGGGGCTTTTGAAACTGAGGTTTTAAAGCAAATTAAGGTGGCTCATTCTGGATTTTAGTAGATTCTTTGGTTCCTCTTGTAGACTTACAGCATATTGAGAGAGACTTAATTCCCTTATTTTACAAATGAGGAAACCAGGGCCTTGTCAGTGGTGAATTGTGTGGGGTAGTGGACTGAAGTGGGTAGAACCACAGCAGATGGAACCCTCCCCCCAGCCTCTTCTTCTGGGTGGATTTCTCTAGTGACGGTACTGACCTGTGCTCTCCCTTTGGGATAGGACCAACCTGGAGGCCTTGCAGAAGAAGCTGGAGGAGCTGGAGCTGGATGAGCAGCAGCGGAAGCGCCTTGAGGCCTTTCTTACCCAGAAGCAGAAGGTGGGGGAACTGAAGGATGATGATTTTGAGAAGATCAGTGAGCTGGGTGCTGGCAATGGTGGTGTGGTGTTCAAGGTCTCCCACAAGCCATCCGGCCTGGTCATGGCCAGAAAGGTGAGGCAACCAAAAAAAGAAAAGAAAAAAGAAAAGGGGTGAATCAAGCTCGCTTGGTAAACATATGGATCATCTGTTAGAAGACCTAGGAGCCTGGGGACTGGGGTGAAAGGAAGACTGACTTTTCACTCAGTACCTTTCATGCTGTTTGAATTTTGAACTCATGTTATGTGTCAGATTATAGGTAAACACACTAACGATGTGTTAGTGTATTTATGCCATCCCCAGACTAGAAAATAACAGCACGTGACCCTTTGTTAGCTTTCTTTGTGCCCTGGAAAAAATGCTAGGGTGCATGTTTGTAATTTATCAAGTGCAGGAGAAGCTTCTTTCATTGACCCAGCCTCAGGGATGCACAAAACACCCATTTCAAGTTGTGTTCCCATGCTCCGGCCCTGCCAGTGGTTCCCCTCACTTCCCTACAGTATTACATCTCGGATCCCCACCATGGCATGCAGTCTTTGAGCTGGATTTCCTTTCCCATCCACCCTGGGTTCTCCCCTTTCTGAACATAGCCCCCTGCTTCAGTGAAGTTGGACTCTTCCATGTTTTCAGCCCACCATGTTCATTCCTGTTCACATATTTTTGCTTGTGCTATTCCTTCCATCATTTCAAACTGTACATCTTCAAGGCCCACCTCTTGTCTAGCTTTTACTAGCTGCTCCAGCCCACACTGATAACCACAATGAATGTCCTCTGACAATGAGTGGCTCTTTTTTAGAAGTTCAGCCTTATTTGAGAACCATTTCTTATATTCATTACCTGTTATCTAGCCAAAACAAGGGACAAATTAGGGAGATATAAGGTGGCATCTGAGATCCTAACTAAATCTCAACCACATTAACCTTCTGAAGTAAAAGAGAAATCTCTTGGGCAACTTCATAGTTAGGTCAGCATACCCAGTTCCTTATTCCCTTTTACTCCTACAACCTTGTAGAATCAAGCCGGTCCTCAAGGCCACTTTCCCTTCATCTCTACTTCATGGCTCCTTTTGGAGGAAATCCTTCATTCAGCTTTGTTCTTGGGAGGGGAGAGCTCTTCTTCCTCAGTTTTGGCTCCCAGGATCAAAGGTATAGCTGGCCCTCCTCTTGTTACAGCTCCTCAGATGCCAACACCTGCCTTGATATATTGGCACTCAATACTTTGGTTAGGCGGAAACTTATTAAAACTTGGTGGAATGAAGGGGCAGAGCCAGCCTCCTCTTCTGGGTAGATTTCTCTGGTGACACTATTGATCTGTGTTCCTCCATTGGGATGGGACCAGCCTGGAGGCCTTGCAGAAGAGGCTACAAGAAGAGGCCTGTTTCCTCTCATCCTACCTTTAGGAGCTTAAGCATTTAAGAAAGTTTTTATCTACCCATCCATCCATATATTTTTAAAGCCTCTCTTCCTCCCACCTTTCTTTTCCTAGTTAATTCACCTGGAAATCAAACCTGCAATCCGGAACCAGATCATAAGGGAGCTGCAGGTTTTACATGAGTGTAACTCTCCGTACATCGTGGGCTTCTATGGTGCATTTTACAGTGATGGCGAGATCAGCATCTGCATGGAGCATATGGTATGTGGTGATCTGTTGGCCTCTGGAGCCTGCGAGTTGGGTGGCTTTGGTCTAATCTTTGGTCTGAGAGGTGACTAGCTGCTAGGTTCTCCTGGATCCCCATACTGTTTTGGGCATCTGGGAAGCCTCCTGCCTGGGTCCTGCCTTTCTTCAAAGAGAGATGGCAGCAACCAGTTCTCCCGGGTTGGTGTTCCTAGAGCACATCTCCCAGTTTTCTTGACCCCAAAATTTTGATATAGGTAAAATCTGGTTAATATAGTTCAAATTCATTTATTATACACAATGCCATGTGCCAGATACACGGTTCTGGGGTTATAAAGATAAAGGAGATAGCCCCTACCCTCAGAGAGTTTATAATCTTCTTTATTTGTGGCCTGAAGGGGTTTTTTGGGTGTGTAGAGAAGTAATCCCACCTGATACACAGTAGAGAAGACACGTGAAAGGGCATTTATGGGCTAATTAAATGTGAGCTGCCAGTCTTCTTAACATTAGCTGCCTGGAATTCCTTTTTTCTCTTCCCAGTGACTAACAGTAACAACAACAACAACAATAATGTTAGCAGCACTAATATTTGTTGGGTATATATCAAGCACTGTCCTAAGTAAATTAATATTTTATTGCATTTTCATAATCTTACTGAATAAGTACATCATCCGCATTTTACAGGTAAGGAAACAGGATCAGATAAATGGAATAACTTATCAAAGGTCATACTAAGTGGTAATGGTAGAATTTAAACTGATGCAATCTGACCCCAGTGCCTGTAGTTTGATGAATCCACTGAATAGTTATTGGGGCCCTGTTTTCTCCTTGATGCCTAGAACTTCAGAGAGAGAGGCTGGTTTCATGGTTGCTATATTTTTCTGTCCCCATTAGGCAGAATGGCACCAGGGACCTTTGGAATCTGAAATGTTTATTCATATCTCTTTTTTCCACAGAAATTCATGTAGGTACTTTGTCTTGTTTGCCACTGTGACTCCAAAGCCCAGAATAGTCCTGGCACACAGCAGGTTCCTAATAATTATTTGTTTACCAATTGTCACCATCTAATCATAACTTTGGGCAAATTTCATTATCTTTGTGATTCTCAGTTTCCTTATCTGTAAAGTGGCCATTATTTTACCTGTCTCTTTGTGGTGAGGATTAATTAAAATAACAGGTATAAGTTTTCCAGCACTGTCTGACTCAGCATGTCTTCTGCAAACATTAAGTTTTTGCTTTATTATTTCTGGCACTGACAGTTCAGAGATATAGGCTGACATGATTGAGTCTCGATACTTCAAGACTGCTGTGCTTTCAGCGTTACTCAGCAACTTCTCCACTTCCTTTCTGACTCTGTAGACCTGGCCTCTGGAATGAGAGGCCTGGTGCTTGGTCTCAGTGAACTCTAGGAGAACACACTCTCCTTGTGGTTTGACCCTAGCTGGTGTCCCGTTATTTTGAACATCTCTTAATGATCAAGAAATGCCATACACACTGTCGCAGGCATCTGCTGACTTTTCTGGGTGCCATATGGAACATGGATCCTTAAAACATCTGTGTGTCTAAAGGTTACTGAGAAAGTACTCATTCCCTCTTGCTTCAGTGAGAGCAAAGCAGTCAGTTTCTCTGGGAACCACGTGAACATTTCTGGCTTCGTCCTAACCCAGGCCTGTGATGCTGATTATTTTTTACTTGGGTCTTGGCTTTCCTTGGTGGGATGGGGCTGAGAAAGGGTGCTGTTTCTTATCCTTTGGGTTTCTTGGGCTCTTTGTGCTCATTATGGTTGGTTTTCCAGCTCTAGGCTAAGAGTTTTGGATGAATGTGTCTGTGGCGGTGGAGGTCCTGGAAAACTAGAAGGGGGAGAGGGTGGAGGTAATACTGATAACCTAGTGACAGGAAAGGCTAGAGTAGCCTTCTTTCCTCTTAGGTTTCACTAAAATAATGGAAAGTGGGTGGTGGCATGACTAGATATGAAAGCAACTGGCTCTCGCATCTTCTACCACTTGCTGAGTCCTTTTCACATTATGTAAGTTATTGATCACGTCAGGTTTGTCACATGAGCTGGATTATTGACTACATTCCTCACCCCAGACAGTAGATGGAGTAAGGACTTGACAGGTTTAGTAATTAGTCTAAGTCATATAACCAGTAAGTGTAAGTGCTGATTTCCAATCACTGTGTCTAACCTGTCTGCTTTCTTTCAAATTAATACTCTCTCCAAGTCATATACTTATACTCAGGATTTTTCTCATTTCTGCAAAGAAATGTTTGGACCAGATCTTCTGTAAGGAATCCTCCCCATGCTAATATCCTGTGTTTCTATGGTATTTGGCACTTAGAGCCCGTCAGGATTTACATTAATCAACATGGGTTCTGCTTCACACTTATTTTAGTGCCTGTTATATGCAAGGTGCCCTGTGAACCTCAGAGGAGATGGAGACATTGAAAGCAGCATCTCTGCCTCCTAGAGCTGGATGGCTGCATTCTAGGGCCTTCTCAAGTAAGGGGTGTCATTGTGGATGTAAGGGCTTCTTAGCACCACATATGTGTCATTTCCTACCTTCTAAACCATCAGAAATTCTTTCCTTCAAGTCTGTGCCACCCAGAATTCTTTCCTTCAAGTCTGTGCCTTTAATAGGGAAACCAAGAGGCTATTTGTGGGGTGCGTATGGTTGAACTCTAGAGTGCTTGCTTCAGAGGTTACGATTAGGCCCCAAACATTGATAGGCAGTGTCCTATTCATTTATTCAGACCTTGCTGGAACTTCTTTTATTAGCTTTATGTGGCCTCTTGCCATGTGGAGGACAGTCTTTTTATTTATCTTAAATTGTCTTATTTTGAGGCTTTGTCGTTCTGGAATCTTTAATCATTCTGGATTCATAGATATTGATCATGACCTTTGTGCCTCTTGCCCTGTCTCCTTCCATCCCCTCCAGCCCTCCCTTCCAGGAGAACATGACAGGACATGACAAGGCTTGGTTTTCCATTCTCTTGGTCCATTTCCAGTATATGCAGATCATCCCCCCTGTCATGGATTTGGCTCCTTGGGAATAGTGGGGTCCTGCCATACAATGAAGCAGAAGATATTTCTGAAATTGAGAAGCCTGAGCCTGGAAAACTGACTGTCAGAGGCTAGAAGGGTCTGAACCTTTTGAGGGCCAAGCATGGTGTCCGGCACCTGTTAGGCTATATGTGTTAGATGACTGAATCGAGAGAGGCCAGGGTGGGGGAAGGCACTGTCAGGCCTGGAGCTCAGTGGGAAAGAGGCCTTGGAGTCAGCAATAGACTGTCTTTCTGGGTATACACAGGTTCAGACAGCAGCTATAACAATCTGTTAATACTAGTGGAGGGGCTCAGAGCAGCCAGAGAAAGGCCCTGTCAGGAAGCAGTTGTGGCTTGAAGTCCAAGCAGCCATGGGTGCCAGAGTAGCTTTCTGCTCTAGCCCTCCCTGGACACACTCACCCCTTCCTTGGTCCCTGAGCAGGCCCTCCTGCAAGAGAGCTCCTGCACATGCTGCCCTTGACGGGAAGACTGACTTCTGGCTGCTACTTCTCTTTTGGGATTCTGCTTTGCCTCAGTTTATTTCAAAGGTGTTGACACATAGAACTCTGTTCATTAGCCATATCCCAACTTATGAGGTTCTGTGGTCTTCTCTGTCACAAGTCTTTGCATGATATTCTTTGTCATTAACAATTTTCCCCAACACTTTATTATGAAAATTTGAAACATACAGAAAGTTGAAGGAATTGTATAATGCACACTGTAAACCCATCACCTGGATTCTTCAGTTAACATGTTGTCATATTTGCTTTACCACATATTGTCCATCCATTGCTCAAATTATTTTGGGGATGCATTTTAAGGTAAAATTGTGTCATCACAATTTTATTCACCGAGTCCCATCTTCTAAAGCACTTGGCTAGGGTCTGACTGTTCGTAGAAATAAGCTGTGTGTGTACTGTCCAGTCTGAATTTTGATACCCAAGGGGTTAATGAGGGCTCCTTGATCAGAACAGGTATGCTGTCGTTTTGGGGAAGTAGATTACTGCCTCAGTGGTAGCTAGGCAACCATAAGATTGGGGACTCAGGATTTGTGGTTCTTATGCAGGAGTAAAAGCTTTTGAGCTCTTTTTTTTTTCCATAAAGCATTTGTCTCTTCTATAGAAAACCTTCACAAAAGCACCATTGACTTAGTTAATAATCAGCTTCTAAAAATACGCACAATTTCAGCAGCTTTAGTGAGTGAAGGCAAGTCCTTGGCAACAGTGAAGTAGAATTAAAAGGTTGTGAGGTGAGTTGCAGGCAACTCTGGGTAATCTTGACTGTGGTTCATGCTTCTTAAATCTTGCTAATTCCATTGTTCACATTGTAACTTCTTATATCTCGGAAGTTCAAAAGAGCCAAGGTTTCTTCTTTTTTAATAGAAATATTTACCGTAATTCCCAGGGAAAGTGTAAACCAAGACGGTTAATTGTGCTGCCCTCATCCCAGGCTGTGGAACCTGAGAACCACAGAGTTAACTTTTCTACTTTGTTTGAATCAGATTTTGAAAGGATTATTTTTTAATTATTATTTTTTTTATGATGACATTGGTTAACGAAATCAAATCAGTTTTAGCTATACAGTTTAACAATAATGCATATGTGTATTTTTACACAGTGTGTTCACCTCCCATAGTTAGATTTCTGTCACCACATATTTGACCCCCCTTTATCCCGTCTACCTCTCTCCTCACCCTACCCCCTACCCTCTGGTAACCACTAGTCTATAATCCATGTCCATGAGTCTCTGTTCGTTTATCCTGTTCATTTGTTGCTTTTAGGTTTATATCCCACATATAAGTGATATCATGTGATTTTCAACTTTTTCTGTCTGGCTTATTTCACTCAGCATGATTATCTCGAGGTCCATCCATGTTGTCACAAATGGCAGTATTTCATTTCTTCTTATGGCTGAGTAATATTCCATTGTATATATATGTACCACAGCTTCTTTATCCAGTCATCTATCATAGGACACTTCGGTTGCTTCCATGTCCTGGCTACTGAATAACGGTGTGCAAATATCTTTTCTGATGTGGATTTTCAAATCTTTGGGGATTGCTGGATCATATGGTAGATCAATTCTTAGTTTTTTGAGGAACCTCTATACTGTTTTCTAGTGTCTGTACCATTTTGCAGTCCCACCAGCAGTGTATGAGGGTTCCTTTTTCTCCGCACTCTCTCCCAACACTTGATACTACTTGTCCTGTTGATAACAGCTATTCTAACAGATGTGAGATGGTATCTCATTGTGGTTTTAATTTGCATTTCCCTAATAGGTAGCATGTTGAACATCTTTTCAAATATTTGTTAGCCATTTGCATGTCCTCTAGGGAGAAGTGTCTGTTCAGGTCCTCTTCCCATTTTTTGATTGGATTATTTGTTTTTCTTTGTTATTGAGTCACGTGAGTTCTTTGTATATTTCGGATACTAGGCCCTTGTTGGAGGTGTTGCTCACAAATATATTTTCCCATTCTGATGGTTGTTTCTACCTGTTGATGATTTCTTTTGCTGAGCAGAAGCTTTTTAGTTTGATGTAGTCCCATTCATTTATTTCAGCTTTTACTTCCCTTGCTTTTGAGGTCAAATTCATAAAATCCTCTTTAAGTCCAAGGTCCTTGAGTTTTTAGTTCCTGTTTTCTTCCATGCATTTTATTGTTTCAGATCTTATATTCAGGTCCTTAATCCATTTTGAGTTAATTTTGTTGTATGGCGATAGACAACAGTATAGTTTCATTCTTTTGCAGGTGGCTTTTGAAAGCATTGTTTTGTTACCTGGTTTTAAGTCTTCCCTGAGATTTAGGCAAAGTCGTTCAAAGGATCTGAAGCCACATTCGATTGGAAGCAAAATAGCAATGGCTCAGAAACTTTATGCATTGGAGCTCCTCTTCCATCAGTAAAGGAAATTGAGAGGTGCTGCGCATTTCTAGGAGCTGGATGACTTGGGTGTAGTTATTTGGTCTGTGGTATTTATTGTCTTGATTTGGCCACCAAGGGCCTGTGGCATTCTGAAGGCTGCCAGGCTCATAGGATGACCCATACCTCAGCCTGAGTTAGGGCTCTTTCTTCCATGGGCTCTTAGAAAATAAGTGTATTTACAGGGCAGTTCTGGTTAGTTCTAGATTCACAATTCTATTCTTTTGTCTGTATGGAGATTATGGTATGTTTGATTTTTAAGTTGAATTTAGGACTCCTCCACCGTGCTCCTTAGTGGACAGACCTACCCTTAGGACCCACAAATAAAAGAGTTATTTCTGTGCTAGGGAGGTAATTATGATTAGAAGGCAGACATATTCAGGGTGTTCATTTGGGTTTAAGGATTCACATCTGTAATCCAGAGTTGACATGACAGAAAATGATTGGTCCAAACTATCCTTTTTATAAGCATGGAATTTTTAAGTTGATAATCTACTTTTAGAAGTGTTTGGTAACATTTCCTGAGAGATCTGGATCCCTGAATGAATCTTCCTTGTTTTCTCACCTGCTTTAGAAAGAAAGCAGTGTTGTATCTACCTAATAGTGCCTTTGCACAAAATGGGTACTCAGTAAGTATCTGTTAATTTATTTATAGATTTAATTCTCCACTTTCATAAATGAGTTCAATCAAAAAAGGTTAAACATTCAATGTAGAAAATTTATAAACAATAGACAAGCACAAAGAAGAATTATCATGCAACAAAAATCCCTGATAATCTTATTACCTAGATTGGAAATAGCTATTGATAACATTTTTGATGTTCTGGTTTTGTGAGTATACACACATCTTTTTACTTATAAAAATGGGATTTTCCTCTGTCCTTCTTTAGTTTATAATCTTATACATTGTTCTCTGGCCTTACATTCCGCAGATGCATTGTAGAGACTTAGTGATTTTGGAGGGAACTTTTCTCTGGTCTTGCCCACCTCCAGGATCTTGCCTGGCTTCTTTGTCAGTCCTGTTGCTAGTTTTTCCTTTAGCTACTTGGTGCAAGAATCACTTCTTTCTCTGAGCACCTGTAGCAATGTGTGTTCTCTTTAATTATTTGTTCCCTGGCTTATTTCAGAGGAGGATTTAAAGTGCCTTGCCTCTTTATGAATATGTCCTATCTTCCCAGCAGATTGTTTTTTACTGTATTTATAGATTTCCATCCCTAGTTCCTTATATATCCCTGTGCCTTACATAGAGGTGATTAATAAATGATAGGTAATGATGGTAACTTCTCAGTGTAGACAGTATACTTTAGAAAAATCAGTCTGAGTTTGGAATTCTCTCTATTCTAAGGGTAATTTTAAATTGTGGCTGGTAATTGGTTGCACTTGAAGCCATAGGGGCATGAACCTATTTCTGCCTTGACACATCAGAGTTCCTTAAGTGAAGCATTTGCTTCAAGATCTCCAGTTAAAATGTAGAATCTATAAATGGAAAGGCCCTGGTATGTGAGTCCTGCAGAGGCTGGCTTCAAAATACACTTGTGTTCTCTCTTAACATTCTCCGTTTCCACTGCCTTTGCCCAGGATCCAGCTCATGTCGTCTTCCCCTGATTTAATCCTTGCTGATCTCACTGCCTCTTTCTCTCAGCTGCTATGGTTTTCATCTTAAAACACCCTGGTTAGATTCCTTTCCTTCTGCCTTTACAAAGTCAAGTCTTGGTTCCTTGATGTGGCTCTGTGATCTGGCCATTGCTAGCCTGACCCATCATTGCATTTCTAAATGTACCCATGGTGAAATGAACCACGTGTCATCCCAGAAGTAGTACACAATTTAATATTCTCTCCTTTTGATCTTATTGAAATACCTTGTTCTTTTCTCCCCTTGCCCTACTCTTTTTCCAAGTGTGGAAATCATACTCATTCTTTAAAATTGAGAATGAGTATGATTAGAAGGCGGACATATTCAAATACCATTCTTGTAAATGAAGTCAGAATTACTTCTCCCTTCTGCATGTCTATAGCACCTTTCCATACATTTATTTTTTCTTTTTTTTTAAAATATTTTATTAAGAGTTGTCTTCATAATAAAGAGGCTGGTATTGTTCTTCCCACTACTACTTTGTAAATTTATTGAGGTCAGGAACTAGGTCTTTTTCATATTTCTATCCCCTATAGAACTAACATAGTCTTTGGTACTTTGTAGGATTTGTGAAGTGAATGTATTGCTTTCTCTGACATTTAAAAGATTTTTATTCATTATAATTTGTTAGGATAATGCCAGTTGTAAGTTGTGACTTATATGATGGTGATAAAATGGCTAACATTTATTGAGCACTTACTGTGCTCTAGACATTGGTTCTTAGTGCTGTGTACGTTTTAGCTTGTTTAATACTTAAAATAGCCCTATGATTATTGTAATAGCTTTATAATTATTATCATCCCCATTTTATAAGTTGAGTAACTTGGTCAGAGTCCCCTAGATGGTAAGTATAAGAGTAGGGATTTGAATTTAAATGGGTTGCCTCTAGAGCCAGCCCTCCTAATCAATACATACTGTCACAAATGAGGAGCCCCCTTTTTAACCACTGAATTAATAATTTGTTTAATGATTATTCATAGGATTTGAGTTACTAGTTATTTGATAGCCCCCACAGTGTTTCGCACGCATATGATATTTGATGTCTGGAACAAACCAAAGGTACTTACTCTTCTAGGAGTATTTGCTACCTGTGAGATTCACTTTCCTCTTGAAGTTTAACGCTTGAAAGAATAGTTAGAAACGTTGTCACTAAATGGGCTGGTATTCTTGTTCTTAGGATGGGGGTTCCTTGGATCAAGTGCTGAAGAAAGCTGGAAGAATTCCTGAACAAATTTTAGGAAAAGTTAGCATTGCTGTGAGTATACTGTGAAGTTTTTCTTCTAAGTCCTCTCATCAATAAGTTAATGAGTTGGTAGGAAATGGACAAGGGAAGAAGCTAGGAAGTCTACAAAGGGAAAGTTTGTAATAAAATGGGGTTTTCTCACTAGAGTTTTCTCTATCTAGATTATTTATGATATTTCTCTCTCTCTTCCACCCCCACCCCCCATTAAAACTAGAAAAGTGATTTCCTCTGTTTAAAATTTTCTCTATATGAAAAATACCACAGAGTATCCAAAAGAATTCTTGTTTGTGGCATCAGAAAGCCTCTTTTTAGATTGCAGATGTAGAAAGAAACGAATTCAAGCAAAGTGTTTTTTAATGTTTAATCTTGCAATAATCAATTATACTTAAAAATAATACTCTATATGCCATGTAAAAAGATGGTTTCTTTATAAGGCAGGTTAAAAAATCAAATGAAAGAATAAAAAACAGGAGAAGGCGGCAAATTTGTGATGTTAGATCAAATATATTCTAGATCATTTTAAAACAGAGACATTGAGTATTTTTGAAACACCACTATTTCAGTTTTCTATTTTTCTTTTTACATTCTCTTTTCTCTAGGTTATAAAAGGTCTGACGTATTTGAGGGAGAAGCACAAGATTATGCATAGAGGTAAGAAATTACCTGCTAGTTATTGCTTTTTAAATTTTAGCTGAAATCTAAATGCATTCTATTTTGTGTTTTAGTGTAAAAGCCATTTAATAGTATTTTTAATTTTTATTACAAGTCTTTGACTATTTAGCTTGATGGCTGGAGCAGCCTCTTTTTGGTCTGTGGTACACCTGTTACCTGAAGCTGTGACAGGCATAATCCACAGCAAGCCCAGCCCAGAGGCTCAGCTGTACTTTAGTTACCCAGCCCCCAGTGTCACTGTCTGCCCTCTGGACTAGACTGTGCGTAGGCCCAAAGTCATGACTAAATGACTAGATATAAGTTTGACTGTAAAAGAAACTTTGATTTCTTTTAATAAAGGTATATGTGCACTTACCATGTGACCATACCACTCTACATATTTATCCAAGATAAATGAAAATATATGTATGTCCACAGAAACTCTTGTACAAATGTTTAAAGCAACCGTATTCATTATAGAAACAACGAAAATGTTCTTTGACAGGCAAGCAGATAAACAAATGTAGTATCTCCATATGATAGAGAATACTATTCATCAATAAAAATGAACAGGCTACTGATAGACATAGCTTTGATTAATCTCAAAAACATTTATGTTGGATGAAAGAAACCCAGCACAAAATAGTACATACTGTTACTAGTTATATAAAATGACAGAAGACAATGGATCTATAGTGATATAAAGTAGAACAGTGGTTGCCTGAGGGTTTAGGGGAGACCTAACTTCAAAGTGACATGAAAGAACTTTTTTGGGTGACGGAAATACTTTATCTTGTTTGTGATGGTATATATGTGGGTATATGCATTTACCAAAAGTCAAACTTTCCACTAAAGTGGCTGTATTTTACAGCATATAAATTATACTTAAAAAAGGACAAAGAAGTTAGAGGAAAGAATAATTAAAAATGCTGTCAACCATGTCCCTTCAGCTGCGGTGTGCTAACAGCAACAGGTATAAAGAGGGAAGGCTGAGGAAGAGTGGAGTGGAGTGGAGTAGACTGGTGAAATTGACTGGTTAGCTTACGAGTGACCATATATTAGGTGATAACATTCTGAATTTTAAAATAGGCCATTTTTTTATTGTGGTAAATTATACATAACATAAAATTTACCATTTTAACCAGTTTTAAGTATACAGTTCAATGGTATTAAATACATTCATGTTGTTGTGCAACCACCACCACCATTAGTATTGTTAGGGTGCCAGTTTTGCTTTAATTGATCTATAGATTCAAGGCCATTTCCTTGAAAATATCAGCAGTCTTTTTTGTGGAATTGACAAACTGTGTCTAAAATTGATATGAAAATTCAAAGGATGTAGAAGAGTCAAAACAACTTTGAAAAAGAAAAACAAAGTTGGGCGACATATATTACCTAATTTCAATATTTGTTATAAAGCTACAGTAATCAATAGAGTATTGTGTAGGTGTAAAGCTAAACAGAATAGATCAAATAGAACAGAATGAAGAGTTCAGAAATAGACACATACATATATAATGAGTTGAGTTTTGATAAAGATTACATAGTAGTTCAGTAAGGGAAGAATAGTCTTTTCAATATATGATACTGGAACAATTGGATATCCTATGCACAAAAATGAACCTTTACTTCACACCATATAGAAAAATCAGCTCTTGGTAGATCATAGGTCTAACCGTAAGAGATAAAACTGTAAAACTTCTAAAAGAAAACACATGGAACTATCTTAGTGACCTGTGTTTTAAGAGTTTTTAAATGGGACACAAAGGCACAAACTAAAATAAAAATCAGTCGAACTTCATCTAAATTAAAAACATGCTTTTCAAAAGACACTGTGACCAAAATGAAAAGGCAAGCTATAGACTTAAGAAAATATTGGCAAAACAAACATCTGTCAAATGACTTTATGTAGAATATATAAGGACCTCTATAACTTAATAATAAAAAGATAACTCAATAAAAAATAGATAAAAGATTTGGACACTTTACCAAAGAAGATATATGAATGGCAGAAAGCACATGAAAGGATATTCAACATCATTAGTTATTAGGGAAATGTAAATTAAAACTGCAATGAGGTTGTGGTTTTGATGACATTACAAAATACCCACTGTCAAAAGAGGCTGACCACATGTTATTGAGTATGTGGAGCAACTGGAACTCTCAGATACTGCTGGCAGGAATGTTAAATAGTACAATCATGCTGGAAAACAGTGCATCAGTTTCATAAATGTTAAGCCAGTACCTACCTAGTATACATTCAGCCATCTCACTCCCAGGATTTACCCTAAAGAAATAAAAGCATATGTCTAGTCAAGGACTTGTACATGAATGTTCATAGTAGTTTTATTTGTAATAGCCAAAAACTAGAAACAGCCCAAGTGTCTATCAACAGTTAAATGGATTGTGTTATATCCATAAATGAATCGTGTTATATACATAAATAGGATACTGCTTAGCAGTAAAAAGAATAAACCGTAGATAAAATATAGATGAATCTTGAAAGAATTATGCTGCGTGAAAAGAGTCAGACAAAAAGCACATACTCTGTGATTCCATTTGTTTAATTCTAGAAATTTCAAACTGTAGTGACAAAATTTAGATCAGTGGTGGCCTGGGGAATGAAAGAAGGGAGGAAGGGAAGAATTACAAAGGAACATGAAGAAACTTTTGGGGTGATATATTTATAATGTTGATTGTAATGATGTATATATTCATTAAATGATGGAATTACATATATGGATTTATTGTATAAAAATTACATACCAACCAAGCTATAAAAAAAAAACCCAAAAGCAAAAAAAAAAAAAACGTCAAGTTGCTGAAAACCAGTGATAGAGATTCTTAAAAGCAGCTAGGGAAAGGGACAACAACTTTGGAAAAGAGTTTGGTAGTTTCTTTTAAAATTAAATCATACAGCCCATCAACTTCACTTTTCAGTATTGACCTAAGAGAAATGAAAACATTTGTCTACACAGAGATTTGTGCACAAATGTTCATAGCATCTTTATTCCTAATAGCCCCAAACTAGAAACAACCAAAATGTTTATCACCAACAGATTTTGATATATTCAAAGAACAGAAAACAATTCAACAATAAAAATGAACAAACTGTTGATAAATACAGCTTGGATGAATCTCAGAAACATTATGCTAAATGAGAGGCCTGACACAAAAGAGTACATATTGTATGATTCCATTTATATGAAATTCTAGGACAGAATTAATCTATAGTAACATAAAGTAAATCAATGATTGCCTGAAGGGTCTGAGGGATAAGGGTAGTAGAATGGGGATTAATTTAAAAGGTGCATGAGGGAACTCTCTGGAGTAATCAAAATAGTAAATCTTGATTTTGGTGGTAGGTTCACAGATATATACATTTTTTTTTCAAAATTCTTCAAATTATACACTGAAAATGCAAACTGTTATACTCTTCTGCTTTCTAACTGCACTGGCTACCATTTTGCCTCTTTTCACTGGCAATTTAAAAAGTATAAATAGGAGGTATGGTATAGCTTGAGGGAAAAGCAGTTTTTCACCAGTTTTAGGGCCCTTAATCTATGGTTTTTTAAGACCTCTAAATTCCATGTTAGAATATTTTAGTGTGTTAATTTCTAGGAAATAGGAATAGCTGAAAGGAGAAGGGAAATGCACATTTCTTGAGCATAGGGCTCTGTTCTAGGGCTGCAATCGACATACGTCATCTCACTGAGAGGTGCCCATGAGGTCAATGTTGTTAGAAAGATCTAGTGGAGTAAAGCTATTATATCATCTATAAAATGGAATTCTCATGCCTACTCCTAGGTTGCTGTGAGGATTAATGATATTATAAAAGGAAGCAACTAGCAAAGAGTTTTGCATGTAGAAGGGCCTAACAAATGGTAATTGCTTTCCTTATTACTTTATATAATTTGTGAGGAAATTTGAGACCCAAGTGAGATTAAATTCCTTTTATGAGCTGTACCTTTGTGTGCTCCTCACCTTTGTTCCTACTCCTGCCTTTCCTGGGAATACTTCCTTTTTGATTCCCCCCACCCCTACCCTCACCTGCTTATACCTTTGCTAGACTGAGTCTGCTCATCTTTTAAATACAGCACTGAGGCTGGGTAAGCAGCCAGTTCAAGTTCAAATATTGATTTGCTTATGTAAAAGAGTGTATATAAACTCTTTGAGTTTTCTTTCTATTCATCTGTAAAATGAGGATAATTCATGCCAAAGAACAATAGTTAGACGTTGCATACTTCATATAGTTGTGAGAGTTAAATAGTGTTCCCCATAAATCATTAATAAATGTTAGCTAATAGTTATAATGTTATTATTTAGCTCAGTCATCTCTTCTTTTGAGAAGCTTTCCCATGAACAAGTCCATTCCCAGAACGGATTAAGTGCTCTGCCTCTATTCTTTTGGTACAGTGTCCATTTCTTTTTTATTGTAATCAATAACGATGATTATTTATTGAGGGTTTGTTATGTACCAAATGCTGTATTATGAGCATTAATGCTTATTATTCACAACAGCCTTGTGAAATAGGTATATTTTTCCTAGTTTACACATGTTGGAAACCTGTATAAAAAAAGCTCACAGAGTTTATACGTCTCTCTCACTAGTCTTTGAGTTTCTTCAAATCAGGAAACACGTCTAATTCATCTTTGTTGATGTTGTGAGTTTTTTTTTTTTTAATTAATTTTTTTTTAGGCGAGGCAACCTTTGGTTGACTTCACACATTACAAGGACCTTGTCAGCTTACAATTCCTCATTCATTCATTCATTCATTCATTTATTTGTTTATGTATTTATTTATTTGCACCTACAGCACCTGGGCTTCCTAGGTGGTCTCCCATCCAAGTACTAACCAGGCCCGACTCTGCTTAGCTTCTGAGATCAGACAGGATTGAGCTTGTTCAAGGTGGCATGGCCATAGTAATTCATCTTTTATTTCCAGTCCCTAACACAATTTCAGAAAATGGATCCTCCTTGAAAAGTTGTTAAATGGGTGGATATGTGATTAACTTTTGTCGGAACAGACAGGAATCAACAGTGAAACTGGGCCAAGAACCAATGTCTCCTATTCTTAACACAGTCATTAATCCAGTCCTGTGTATTTTTCTACTGTATGCCTTCTCTGTGGTTTTGACAGAAAGCTGTAACTTCATTTTCATCTCAGGGAGGGGAGGGTTTTAACTCATACCTGGAATAACCTTTCAGAAGGGTGCTGCCCCTACTTTCCTAGGAATTTTTTTTTTGGCTCCACCAGTTAGTTATTAGTCTTTGGCACAAGGAACTGCTTTGTGAGTCCGATAGGTCTCTGGACAGATATCTTTGGTGGCATGTTCACTACTTGCCCAGCCAAGAAAGGGAAGTCACTAGAAGGACTTCTGCCTCAGTGAGCAGTGTGTGTGCGGGCAGACCTGGCCTGGCTGCTCAGCTTTTCAGACTCCTGTTTGTGGGTCTTCTTCAGAAGTTTTGAAAGGATTTGCTGTAAGCCCTGGCCTATGGGTGGGTACTCTTACACAGCTTGATTCCTGAGCAAGAAGCACAATGAGTAGATGATTCCTGGAAACCTGAGTTAGGGTGTCTTTAGGCCTCCTCGCTGCCAGTAAGTTCTTCCTTTGGTCTAAATACATTCTTTCCTGATGAAATTTAAACTTCATTCTTCTCATTCTACCCTTGAGGAAAAATGAGGAAGTATAAAGAAGCTTTTTCTCTGCTTCAGAGTTTTACTTATTCCTACTCAATGTTGATTTGTTGGTTATAGCTTAGTGATTATTTCAATTAGCTTTTGCTGTGTAATAAACCACCCCAAACTTAGTAGTTTAAAACAATAACAGTGTATTACTTTCTACACTGTTATGGGTTGGCAGGACCTATCTATGGGTTGGCAGGACCTATCCCCCGTGTTTCCATTTGTCCTCTGAGAGGCAAAAGCCCTTGTTTCTTCCCGTGATAGTCGTAGGGTTTCAGTAGCAGGAGCGGGTAACCCCAGTACTCAAGTATCATGTAAGCCTCAGGTTTGTTACTGTCTTGTTGGCTAAAGCAAGTTGTGTGGTCAAGCCAGTATTCAAAGAATTGAGGGGTAAACTCTTATTTCTTGTTGTGGGAAGCTACAAAATATGATGGCCAGTTTTTTTCACTCTATCACAGTGATAAAAGTTCAGGGTTTGAATCCTGACTATGCTACTTACTGTGTAACCCTGGGCAAGTTATTTAACTTTTCCAAACCTCAGGAAAATGGAGAAAATAGATCCTACCTAAAGGTTGTGAGGATTATTTGAGATAATGCCAGTAATAAAAAATAACAATAATAGAGAATGCCTACAAAGCACTTAGAATTGTGCTTGACACATAATAGACACTAATAGACATTAGCTTCTGCTTAGCAGATGAGTTGGTATAGGTTTTTATGATTACCAGCAACAGAAACTAGCCTAACTTTGTTTAAGCTACTCAAAACTTACTCATTAGAAGGATCCTTTGAAAAACTGAACCCATATACTTTGGTAGGTTAGGAACCAGGACTGCTCTGGTTGGGGAGCTTGGTTACTCAAGCAGAAAAGCAGCTGCCATGAGGCCACACCTACCATAGAGGGCTGCTGCTGAACCAGTTGGCCCTTCTTAGCCTTGTGTGTGTGTGTGTGGGGTGGGGGTAGTGCTCTGAGCTCAGTCACCTCCCTGAGGGTTCAGGGGTCAGTGCTTCTGAAGCCTATACTCCCACAACAATCACATTAGGTACATGTCCCCCTCCTGCTGAGTGTTGGAGGCAGGTTGACACCCTGTTACCTAATCTAGCATGTAGAGGTGACATTTAAAATTTTTAATTATTAGGTTGAAAGTGATTTCTAGCTGTGCCCCACTCTAAGTAAAACTAATGTACAAAAATAATTTATAACACAAGTTGCTCTGGAAGCAATTCATTGCTTTTTAAAAACATTCACTCTAAGATCTTTCAAATACAACTTCTCATAGAATCTTCAAAAAGGCAAGCAAATCACATTAATTTGATTCACATATTTCTTTTTAGGAATATGTTAGTAATACAAAACTAGGCATACCTGCACTTACAAATTACTTTTTAAGTGAGAGGAAGCACAGTAATAATATTTATGGGGAGACCAGCTGTTTTCAGGTGCTATTTAGGTACTGTTTGTTCAGCTAGGTAGTAGCATCTTAAAAGTTTTTCAGTTATCTTTCTTTGTCTTGGTCCTAGTGAGGTACACCACCTTAGATGTGCGCATGCTAGCTTTCTTACATTTTGAATGTGTCCACGCTGGATGGGAACCTAGAGATAAGCAGATTCTCACCCTTGATTCCTAAAGTGACTAGTCTTTGCCATCATAGAGCAGGACTTCTTGGGCAGAACAAACACAGCTGATAGTCCCACTGTCTGAAGTTCTAGCCAGCTATTCTGAATTTTATTTGTGGTAAACTGGTCCACTGTGATCTGTCTTGGCGTTGGGCAGACATTGTATTTTATTTCCCCTGCATGTTCAAAGGGTGAAGCAGCCTGTGTGTCTCAGCTTGGTGTATGTAGTTTGTGTGCTGTAGATCAGGGGATGGATATTATCTGCGACCCCTCTGGGAGTTTAAGTTTTCTGTGAAATCTCTGGGTGACATCCTGGTGGGTAGTCATGGGTAGGTACATGCACATGTTCCTTCATGTTTGTTTTTTTGCCCTTTTCACAGTCACTTTCCCCATCCAAGAAAAGTGCTTTATATTTGTAAAATATTTATGGAACATTTACCAAGTGCGTGGTACTGGATAAATCACTACAGAAGACATAAAGATAGCTCATAAATGAATTGTGTCCTCTAATTGCTTATAGTCTAACAGGGGAAAAGAGATATCTGTAAGTGACTCTAATACTTGGTGGAACACAGCCAGTGTCATTATTTTATGCATGAATCACTACCCTGTCAACTTTCAAATAGAATCTGATGTGGTATAACTAGAAACTCCATTCAGGACTACTTAATCAAAAGAGGGAATGTATTGGTTTGGGTTACCACATGGTCGGAAAATTGGGATGAGTCTGGGGTGCATATGCTAGTCTCAAGACTCTGGTTATCTCTTGGCTTTACTCTTTATGTGGGATTCCTTTTAGTCTGATTTCTTCATTGGAGGTAGCATGTACCTTACTAACCTTAGATACAACTAGTCCTTCAGGCTCCCGGTCTCAGAAAAAGAGCTCTGCCCACTCTTTCCAGCATCCAGATTAGTGCTTAAACTCTTCTTATTGGCTCAGCTTGGACTGCCCTCCCACTCCTGGACCAATCATTGTGTCCCGGGGGCTAGAGTAGTCTGGCTGGCCATCCTGGGTTATAAGCCCACCTTAGTGGTGGGATAACTGGGGTGTCTTGGTTGACACCCCAGCAGAAATGCTTGCTCTTGGAGGCGGAGCATGTCACAAATGAAAAAGAGTGTTTCTATTACTAGAAGATGGGGAAGAGGAATGGATACTTAAAGCAAGCAAATTAGAAAAAAAAGTTTTCCCACTGAAAATACTGTTAAGCATTGAGTCAGAAAGACAAAAAACACAGATTAAAACAATAATTAAGCTTAAGACGGGTGGGCAAACTGGCAGCCTGCAGGCCAAATCTAGCCTGCTGTCTTATTTTTGTATGGCCTGCAAGCTAAGAATTGTTTTTCAGAATTTTGTGACATGTAATAATTTTGTGAAATTCACATTTTGGTGTCTGTAAATGAAGTTTTATTGGAACACAGGCATTCTTGTTTAAGTGTTCTGTATAACCGCTTTTATGCCATAATGACAAAACTTGTGAAAGAGACCATGTGGCCCTCAAAGACTAAAATGTTTGCTCTCTGGTCCTTTATAGAAAAGCTTCCCAATCACTGAGTTAAGGGGAAGAAACTGAGGAAACTTTAGAAGTTATTCACAAAACTCAGCTTTAAGTTTATCAGCTTTAAAGTTCTTGATGAAAACATGGTAGATGACATCAGTAGGAGAGAGGGCTTTCTCCTGACCATGGAGCTCTGAAAGAAATTAGCTATAAAGGTTTCCGTATAGTCTTTCCACTTACTGTTGCAGGCGGTCATAGGTCCACTTCATTCAAAGCTCACCCCCAGGTGTTAGGTTCTGATTTAAACTATTTGTGTGGAGGATAGTAGGGGCTAGAATGCAACTGTTTCGTTTAAAGCAGTGATTTGCATTGTTAGTCCTCATTCATAGCCCACACTAATTACCCATTTAACCCACTCTTATTTTGTTAAAGACCCTGAAGAAGCATGATTTGGATCAATAATGGAGTTCATACAACTTAGCCTGTAAATTATTTCTGCCTTGGAGTTGCTGGCTGATAATCAATAAATGGCTAACAACAGTGTTAAATTATGCCTCAACTTGTTTTTCTTTCCCTTCTATCAGATGAAGCAATGTGTAACCTGTCTGATCTTTATGGCTAGTATTGAATTAGTAGCCTGGGCCTGCAGTGTACTGAGAAAGCCAGCCTTGATTTTTGAGCCAGACTATAATTGAAGCAAGCTGGTGGGTCTCTTCAGAGCTAGAGTAGTTTGTACCTTGGGGCCATCCTGTTTGGAGTGCACTCTAAAAGAGTTCCTTACTGCACAGGAATAAAAGAGTTATAAAGACAGGGAGCTCTCAGGTCAGGATAAGCTTTAAGGCTTCTTTGGGGACGATAAGTGTTTTTGGATCCTAGTCATGGGGGCAGGTGGGATACTTCACGGGTATCACAGCAGCAGCCTCCAGAGGAACTGGGTCCTCAGCCACAGTAAGGATTTCAACCTCTGAAGTCTTCCTCTCACTTCAGACTTGCTGTTGGCACTGATAGGCAAGATCTGCAGTGGCCCAAGTTTGTTTTTGTTTCATACGCTGTTGGTAGCTGACTCACATGTAATGAGTTTCTGAGTAGCTTCTTCTTCAACCCCGGACAGTAAGGCACTGTCCTGCCTGCCAGGTGTTTTCTGGTGTGTTGCCAGGCTTCCATGAGCAGAAAGTCTGTGTGCCCCCTGAGACTGCTTCCTTTTCCCACCAGTCTCATCCCCAGCCATGCGGTGACAGCCTCAAGGGGGCAGTGAATCTACAGGGAGATTCCTTTGAACTCTGTCTAGACTGCCCCACCTTACAGATGGAGAGAAACAGTGACTAATTAGTAGCTGGAATCCAGTAGGCTGGTCTCTTGTTTAGAAATGAGAGTCACATTCTCTCTAGAATTATCTCAGCTGCTAGATGCACAGCGATGGATTATGGCTCCAGATGAGTTTGTCTCTAGCTCAAGTGAGGCAGATGGGAAGTTGGAGGAGGGAGAGTACTTCAGGTCCTTTTAGGGAAGCAGCATGGAGGAGGTGGTCATTCTCCACCCAATGCAGTTGTTTGGAGTGAGGAAGGAGCATTTCTTCCAAAGAAGCGTGTGGTAGAGAAAGGATTTTCTCGGTAGACTACACAAGGAATGTCTGTTACTTTTGGCTTATATTCCTTCTTAATCGGCAAACACACTGTTTTAGTGCTTCCTTTAGAGACTTGTCCCAAGCTAAGCTAGGAAGAACTAGTGAGCGGCCTCTTAACCTCCTTTGCAGACCTCTCTGGTGAATCATGCTGAGTTGTGACCCAGGCACAAATAGTAATGCCTTACTTTGGTAGAGTTTGTGTCACCATAAATACAGTGACGTTACTAGAAACTCTCTCCCACTCTCCATTTTAAAATGAACAGACCTCCAGCCCGTCTTTACCTTTTCTTTTCCGTTGTCTTTTTCTTCTCTTCTCCAGCTGAGCAAAATAAGTCTTTAGCAGGTCAAAATTGGTTTTTAGCTAATTTTCCTTTCTTGAATAGCAGGAGTATCCAAGTTACTATTACTTTCCTGCCCCACTGGTGGTTAATTGGCTTTGTGATAGATTACTTGCTCATCTTCTGAAGTAGCCTACATAGTCTAGAGGGCGAAAGACACTACTTTAAGGCACATTCTTTTAATGGAAAGATTATTTTATGATCTTTGGTAAGGGAGTTCACTTGAGCCATAATTTCTATAGCTGTAAACTGGGGCTGCTCTTCTAAATATTTTTATGGGTCATTAAAAATGAGAGATCAGGGGATCTAGGGACCATAAGCTATTTCCTTTACTCCTCTCTTCCCTTTTTTTCCTCTTTCTCTCTGTCTCTCTTTTTAATGTAACCCCTATATGTTTTGTTCTGGCTTTTGTTCCATTCTATTTAGAATATTTAGACCATTTATTGGAATGGTTTGTGCTACTGAAAACCAAACCCTGACTCTTACAATTGTCTCAATTTTAATTGTCAGCATTTGGGTGCCTTTTGAGTCGGGGGTGACCAGTGAATTTGCAGAGAGGGCCGCACAGAGGTAGAGAATGAAAGCATTTCAAAATTAATGAATCTTGGGAGAGAAGAAGAAATTTGTAATGCAGTTTCTGGACTTGGTTGCAAAAATCTTGAAAGTGGAGAGATAAAAATAGCTCCTTGTTAAGACCTGGCACACTGCTTCGAAGGCTCCCTGTTGAACTTAGTTGTTAATCAGAAGGAGCTGGGAAACAACTTCTAGTTCCTGCTGTTCCTTCCAAGTTAGACTTGTCAAGGAGGATAATGAGATGGAGCTCAGAGGAAGTGCTCACTCACTAAAGCACAGCAGAGAATTATTTTCTCTCACAGCCAGATGTCAAGAATTTCAACCTACCCCAAGTCAGATTCTTTCCCCGGTTAAATTTTGTGATGTCTATAACATGAGTGACCCCCTTTCCCAGCCACAACTTTTTAATAATTGAGAAATAATTGACAGGTAACATTGAATTAGTTTTAGGTATTCAACATAATGATTTTATATATATATATATATATGTATGTATATATATTGAAAAGATTATCACTATAATTTTAGTTAATGTCTGTCACCATACAGTTTTTTTCTTGTGATGAGAACTTTTAAGATCCACTCTCTTAGCACCTTTTAAATATGCAGTACAGTATCGTTAACTACAGTTGCTGTGCTGTACATTACATCCCCAGGACTTATCTTACAACTGGAACTTTGTGCCTTTTGACCACCATCATCCACAGCTTAATGGCTTTTTTGAAACTTTGGAGTGCATCTACTGTTTATCATTTGCTCTGTTGTATAGACCTAGATTATCTAAGCTCTAGATAATCAAGAGTCTGAGTTCTACTCTAGCATCTGCTATTAGCTCACTGTGTAATCTTGACATAACTGGGCCTCAGTGTGTCTCATTCATGCACAAGGGTTTATAATGCTTACTTCACACTACTGTTATGAGGATTAAAGAAGACAATATATTTAAAAGGCTTGGTATAGTAGGTGCTCAATGACCCAGAGCTGTTGTGGTGTCTTCCTGAGTTGGCTGGGCTCACTAGCTCCCCATCTTCCCACTCTAGTCTTTTAGCTATGTTCATTCATCTTAGCTGGGGGAAGGCAGCCAGGGAAGAAGGCTAGAGCCTCTTTTTAATACTCTTGAGAAGGTTGGGTGGGAAAAAGAGATTACAGATCATGACTAATTGAAGGGTTTGGGATTTTTTTCTAAATTTTAATGATCTTTGCTACTTAATTAGCTCCTTGGGGCCACGGATAACTGGAGGTGACTCTGTGGGGACTGTTACTTGACTTATCAGGGTCAGCTACCTTTCCCTTCTTTCCCTTTAATCTTTAGAGAAGGGTTATTAAGGCTCCACCAGGGTTGCTAAGAAGAGGTCATTTGAAGCCTAGAGTCACCATTTAAAAATCTCATTTCCCTTTTTTTCTTTACCCTTAACTCACACTTATACAAGATCATCTTACTTTTGGATTCAGCCTTTGTCATAGATGAGTGTCACAGAGTCTGGTGTCCAAGTGTCACTCAGCTTGCTTCCCTGGGGCTCTCATTTATTCTATCCATTTCTTTTCTGATTCTCTTGTGCTCCCCATTGCCTCTCCTGATCCTCTGCCCCTCTATTCCTCCATGTCCCACCTTCTTCCATCTTGCCTTTCCTCCAACCTCCAGTAGGGAATGTGACTTCTTGTAATATTAGCTTAAACAAAACACAATGAGGTTACTTGAACATAGTACCCTATGGGGTCTGATACCTTGCTTCACCTGCCTGATGGGGCCTTGCCAGCTAGTTAGACTGGCACTGATCCCAGCTGGTTGGAAGAATTTAAGCTATCTGAGTCCGCATTGCTTGACCATATCTCTCTCTTTGCCTTTACTGTCAGACACATGTGCACATGTTCTTGTTACTTGTTGGATTCTGTCTCCCCTTGAGGATAGGGACAAGGGACTGTATCCTTTCTATTTATCTTAGTGCAAGCACTCTATATGTGTTTATAGAATAAACAAATGACCTACTGAATTATTTAATCCAAACCCCTTATTATATATAGAGAGAAATTAAGTTAAAACCATGTCCTTTTCGGGCAGAAATCAGGGAGCTTTAAACAGTGGTTATTTCTGGGGCAGAAAATATCAGAGAATAACATACTTTCTTCCACTTAGTTTTTCATAAAACTTCCTTTTTCATTTTTGGAGAAGGGGGATTTACCCATCCTCATTGTTACAGAGGCTGAACAGGATAGGAGTATCAAACTTTAGCATCTGTGGGTTTCCTAGAGAAGCTTGTCAGCCTGGGAGCCTAGCCGGTGGTGGATGCTTCCTCCAGAGTGCAGCCTGGCTCACCAGGTGCTGGGGTTCCTCCCAGCCTCACCCTCTTGATATGAAAGAGTCAAAAAGAGAACCCGAGGCCTAGAGAAGACCTCAGGAAGTAGGGAAACTGAGCCTGTGATTTAAAAAACATTTGAAATTGCTGCTAGGAAAGATGTGGGAGGAAGCCAACTAAGCCTTTGGGCTCTAGGAGCAGGACAGTATTCCAAGTTGGGGAGGGGACTCAGAAAAACTGGGCACCTAGAAGTAGAGGTGAGAGGGTAGGTGGAAAAGGAGGATGTTTCAGATGCAGGGACCAGCACAAGACCAGCACAGTAAGATAGGGAGGCAAGCCTGAGTCTGGAGGGGGTGGACACAGAGACACGTTGGAGAGGTAGAGAGGGATGATGGAGGGCTTGGAAAGGCAGGTCTAGGGGCTTGGAATTTACTCTGAGGCAGATGGGAGCCAGTGCAGCCTCTGTGCAGGGGCTGTGCCACTGGAGGAAGAAGATACTGGGGGCAGGAACACAGGAGGGAGGGGGTCGCAATTTTAGGAAGTAAATTTGGATGTTGACGGTTGGAGGGAACATTCTTTCTGGCATTGTCTGACATATACCTCCTGTTTGCCCCCAGAGAAGAGCCTGACTTGGCTGGGGCTGCCAGGGAGGATCTTGTCTTAGCCTGGCCACTCTAGCTACATGCTCTGGAGTTGAGGGATTTAGTGTGCCCAGGTCTCCAAGCAACTTCTTGTCAGGCTTCCTGGGTCACCAGGACAGGCCATGTGCAGTGTGTCTGGCTCCCAGAACAGATGTGGTCCAAGCAGAGAAACTCCCCTCAGGGTTTCCTTCTGCTACTCTCTGACTCCACCCCATTGTGGATCTTTGCAGCTTTGCAGGCAGTGCTATTCCCTAGGGTGGGTGGGGGAAGCCAGAGCTGACAGCCAAGGATGGAGGAAAGTATGTTACATAAGTTGGGAAAAAAAGGTTTGCTTGCCATGTGAATAGAAATCAGATATAAGGACAGCTACAGAGGCAGTGCAGCCACTTCTGAGCTGCAGCTGCAGCCTGGAGAGACATGTCTGAGCCCACAAAGGAAAGAATCCCTGGGCTTTGGGGGAAAGGGCTGATGGTGTCTTGTCTTGGAGGGCAGCCTATGAAAGAATCATTCTTTATGTTCCTGTAACATGGCGTGCTTTTTAAATGCCTACACTTCATTAGATTAATCCTGGTCTCCATCTGGTAAGGTTGTGAGAGGCATACCACAGACTAGAGGAGCGAAGTGACTTGCTCAAGGCCACATGTAGAACTGGTGGCAGGGGCGGGATTTGAATACAGGCTCTGTCCCTTTTGCCACTGCTGCTTTTTTGCTTTAAAATAAGGCCATTAGGGCATTCCTAAACAGGCCACGGGAGTATTTGGAAGGTGAAGGAGCTGAGGGCTTCATGGTTCAGGCACAGGGATAGAGGGCTATGGCATTTGTTGAGAGTGAGAAAGAGGCTCATGTTGGCATGCCTTCTGTGTGCTCTCCCCACCCGGCCTCAGCAAGCACTGTCATACACCTGTCTCTTCCAGTTCTGTGCTGTTACTCAGCATCACTTTCCACAATGAGCATTGATCTCCCAGGGTCAGGCACTGGTCCAGTGCTTGAGAATGGGCACAGTACTCGAAGAGGAGGACCTGCTGGGTTGAAAGTGACCTCCTGGGCCTGTCCTAATATTAGACTTGGGAAAGAAACAAAAGAAAAATTAGTCCCTAATCTCCCCATGTGCTTCAAGTAGTTCTCCAGGAGGCCATACAACTTACTCCCTCACTTCATCCGGGTTGTTGCTGGGGTATTCTATATAGAGGCCTTCCCTCATTACCGTGTCACAGCAACACCCCCTCATTGTCTGTGCTCTTGCATGGTTTTGTTATTTTTATTTTCTTCTTAGCACTTGAGACCACCTGACATTACATGTTAGATTGTCAGTTTGATTTTGTCTCTCTCCTTACACTAAAATGTAAGCTTCATTTTTTACTGGGAACTTGATCAGTTTGCTCACTGTTGTCTCCCTGGTAAGATGCCTGGTTCCTGGCTCATAGTAGGTGATCAGTGAACAGTAGGTAATGAGCGAAACAGTTGAGTAATGTGGCAGTAAGAGCAAGGTACATGGGAAGAGGACAGCTTTAAGCATCAGAAGGTCTGAGTTCTGGTTCCAACTTTACCCGTCTTTTGTTATCTGACCTTGGACAAGTCCCTGGACCTCTTTGGGTCTTAGACATTTTGTCTCTACCATGAGGGGAGAAACCAGATACCCTTTAAGGCCACATCTGATGCCTATATTCTGAAAGTCTGTAGGTAGGAGACACAGGGTTGCTGAAGTATTTGGAAAGGTCTCGTATCCTGTGTTCTCTTATCCTGTGACATTATGAGGGCTGGGTCTTAGAAAGACCACACCTGTAGTGTATCAGGTCTTGTCCTGGCTCTGGGGTTACGGTGGTGAGGCAGACAGCCAACATCCCTCTCTTGTGGAGCTGATGGTGGGTGGAGAGGGGCTAGAGCTGGCTAGGGGCTGTGGTTGCGCTACCTGACCTGGACATGATGAGAGGCTAGGTGGAGGTTGAACAGGGAAGGACTTACAAGGACATAAAACGGTGATTTTCTTTCAATTTACTTGTGGAAAGATAGTTAAATAGACCTGTTAGACTCTGTTTAAGAATAAATAAATGCATTCACATGACAGTATTGAAGGGAAAAATAAAATGTTAATAGTGGTTCTGGTAGGTTGGAATTATGGGGATTTGGGTTTTTTCCCTCTGTTTCTCCAGATGTCCTATGTAGTGTCTTTACTATTTCCATCAAAGATTCCCTGTCATAGTTTATGATTTTGCCTCTGGGTGTGGCCTGTTCTTGAGTGGATCTCGTGTTTGCTGATCTCTGCCCACAAAGCCCTGGCCTGGGTACTTTTACCAACCCCCCGCCTCATTTTTCCCAGCTGTAAATGAGACTACTTGGCTCTGGTCTGCCCACTTTTTAGTGGCAGCTGATTTAATCGGAGGGATCAGGACTGGTAATAGAGACACTGCCTTGACCACCCTGAGGAGCAGTTTTTCAGGCCTCCCTAGTTCTCCAACAGTGAGGAGGTCTTCTTGATTAACAGGTAGATGCAGGTATATAAACTGTTAGGAAAATGACCTCAGTGAAAGAGAATCATGTCAGCTCCTAACTCCTGCCGCACATTCATAAAATTTACATGCTTTGTGCTTAAACTGAGATCAAGAACAAGAAGTCCCACCCCCACTCCACCCCTCTTTAGTCTTTGGTCTTATAGCCTCAGCAAACATACAGGTCTTATGATTTGTGTTTTTCTTCCTCCCTTATGATCCAGCCATAGATATTGTGTCTTGCTAATAGGGGTGGTTGAAGCAATAGACTTTGAAATTTTGATTATTCGTGGTAACTGATTCCTTCCTGTGGGTCATCTGGCCAAATCTGGATTCTCAAAGAGTGGAAATCCACTGGCTTTCTGTCCAGCTTCTACAGCAGCTTATTGTTTCCTTTCCTGACAGTCCTTCCTTGAACCTTGAACAAGGGGGAATAGGGGCCTTGCTGTCCAGTGTTTGCAAGCTGAGGGCTAGCTCTCTGGTGAGGGCAGGGGTATGTCCTGGGACTCATGGTCAGGGCTGATCTATGGAGCACTGACCCTTTCCCTTCCCAGCCTACCTGTATCAAGTCCCTACTTTTCTGTTTTATTTTCTTACAGATGTCAAGCCTTCTAACATCCTAGTGAACTCTCGTGGGGAGATCAAGCTCTGTGACTTTGGGGTCAGCGGGCAGCTCATCGACTCCATGGCCAACTCCTTCGTGGGCACAAGGTCCTACATGTCGGTATGAGCAGTGCGTTCCATTTCTTGAGCTTCTTCTTGTCTGCTTAGGGATACGAGCCAAGTGGGTGCCTTTCCCCGTGGAGCCAGAGCCTGCTGATGGTGGTGAGGGGAGAAATGAGGGCTGAGGTATTGTGGTTCCTCCCTGAGAAGATTGCAGTCTAATGGGGAAATGGTTTTGGCCTTTCACAGGCCTTGGGGCATAATTGGGGTACTAGGCCTCTTCTTACTAGAAGGGATTGTGTGATCACATCTCCAGCTATTGCCAGCACTCAGATGTTTTCCAGAGCTCAGCTCCAATTCTGAAGAGTTTGTGAACTCCATGTACCCTCCGGACACCTCTACCTGATTGTTTTCATAACTTCAAACCCAACATGCCCAGACATGACCCCACCCCAAGTTGCTCCACCTTTTCTTTTCCATTAGCAATAAGTGGCATCACAGTTTTTAGTTTCCCAAGGTAGGGACCTGAACATCAGCCTTTAACCTCCCTTCCCAGCTCCCCATCCTTTCATCATCTAGTGGCCCCCAACTCTTGTGAGTCTATTCAGAATTTTTTCCCATTCAGCCTCTTCTCTCCCTCCTTACTGCATGTCTCCCAGTTAACTGCCCCTGCCTCTCACCACTGCATACCAACCTGGCCCCTTGGCTGGAGTCTCTGCTCTAATTTAACCAACACTCCATTACAGAGGTCTTCCTTCCTGCTTCTAACTTCAGTGGTTCCCACTGTTACCAGAGCTCTTTGTGCAGCTGTGCCCACGCCCATGGCAGCATCAGCTTGTTCTTCTCCCTCCTCCATACAGCGAGCTCCTTAGGTGCAGGGATAGGGCCGTAGGTGTCTCTGTTGTCCCTAGGGTCTGGCTTGGGGCCTGACACACATGGTGGGTGCTTAGGAATGCTTGGTGAGTGGGTGTTTGTTTGACTGAATGGGTGGGTATATGGCTCACATGCTCCTGAGAATGATTCAGAAGAGGGAAGTGTGAGTGAATGCTGAGTGGCGCAGGGTAGGGGAGCATTAGAGTGAGCAAGAGGTCTCTATAGAGCTTGAGTCTCTATGAGTGCAGGCTTGGATTGGAGTGGGGCAGGTACAGAGGCTCAGGGTATCTTAGCATCTAGAGTGTGTTATGTGTTCTCTTTCCAGTACTTTATCTTTGAGTGATCTCATTTGATCTGTATGGTTGTCCCAGGAAGTAAAGATTATTATTCCCATTTTAGAGATGAGGAAATCTAGATTGAGGGAAGTTAACTGACCTGCTCACCTAACCTTGCAGAGCCAGGATTGAAATCTAGGTCTTTTTGCCAGTCTCCCTTTGCACAGCATGCCCTCACTAGCCTCTTAGGTAGGATTCATCAGTTGCTCCTGGCCTCCCTGTGTGGAAGTTCACGTCCATGTCTTCATTCCTTCTTGCTTGCTCCCTCCTCCACCGCAGTTCCAGTCACTGTCAGCACTTACTCAGCTGGTGCTAACCCACATTTCCACTCTCCATTCTAGTGACCCACAGTCTTAAGAAACATGAAACTCGTGGGTCCTTCAAAACTCTCTTCTACTCTCTCATCCCCCTCATTGCTTCTTCCTTACATGCCTAAAAACTGAGCAGCTAGCACCCTGGGCCACTCAACTACTAACTCTCAAAATCAAAATCAATTAACAGACTCTGGGATTTATTGATCCAGGGTTTAATGGTTTGGGTTTTTGTGGTTGTATGGTCAGTTCCAAAATAGTTCAGTGTTAGAATTAGGGGAAAATCCTATGGGAGAAGTTAATTTGATGTCTAAAGAAATGTGATGGTCAGAATAAAGATTTTTTGTAGTATCTTTGAAATACATGTGCTAGTTTAAATAATGCTCAATAAAAATGCTTTTATATAGCACTATATACTTTTTTCTTTGACTTTTCCCACCAATAACATCTCATTTGTACAGCATTTTGCAACATCAATTTTCATTTGCTTTGACCTTCTTAACCCTAGTAAGTAGAGTGAGTACTTTGTTATGTTGTTACTGCCGTTATCATCATCAGCCTCATTTTATAGATGAGGAAACAAGAGGTTCAGGACTTAGAAGTCCCAGAGTTGTAATTTGAATCCAGGTCTCCTAACCTCAGATCCTTTGCCTTTTCTATGATTCTGTATTGTCTAAGAACAGTGAGTCCGTGGCAGAGGTGGGCCTAGAACTCAGTTTTACTCTTATGGCTAGTGTTTTTACTGACCGCACCACTTCATTCATGACTCATGTTCCAGAATTTTCATGTTTCAGACTCAGGTAACAAGATGAGCTTCTCATGCTGGTTTCTGGATAGGCTGCTCTGTCCATGCAAGACAGTGATCCGGCTGGGCAAAGTTGGACCACAGCTGAAGTGGCCACCAGAGTTCCACCAGGTTGAATGCTGTTCAGGGCCATTTACAGGGGAGACAGAGCATTGAGGAGGGGTCAGAGCCATGGGAGGTGGCTAGGATTTGGTAAGCACAGTATTTGGGGGCAGGCAGGAGGCTGAATCTAAAAGATAAGTGGAGGTCTTGAAATGTGATGTGAGCTCTGGAGAGAAAGAGGCAGAAGATAAAATGTATCAGTAGACCTAGAGCTGGTACCAGCCAGGGCAGCCCACTCTCTTGCAGTGCAAGCAGGTCTCAAAGGGGCAGCAAGTCCTGAGGCCCCCTTGAACAATCTGGGGACTCGCCCATCCCTCTTTTGTGTGGGCCTGGTAAGCTCACACAGATGATAACTGTGTCTGTCTCTTCTGCAGCCAGAAAGACTCCAGGGGACTCACTACTCGGTGCAGTCGGACATTTGGAGTATGGGGCTCTCTCTGGTTGAGATGGCAGTTGGGAGGTATCCCATCCCTCCTCCAGATGCCAAGGAGCTGGAACTGATGTTTGGGTGCCAAGTGGAGGGAGATGCTGCTGAGACACCGCCTAGGCCAAGGACCCCTGGGAGGCCCCTCAGCTGTGAGTTTTCTGTGTGTCTCTAGCTTAGACTGTGGGAGTCTCTTACTATTGGGCATTTTTAGAGGACTGATTATCTGTCCACTTCCCCAAGGCTGATTCCCTGTCTCTGAATGTCCGGCTGGGGCTAGGGAGAAACTGAGCAGGGGTCTCCACTCAACTATTTTTTGAGTGACTGTTATGTTCCCAGCAGTGCACTTAGTACTTATATGCATTATGTAATTTTTAAAAATCATGACTTTTTTTTAGATTTTTTTACTGAGCTAAAATACACGTAAAATACATATTTAAAGTGTTCAAATCATATTTAAAGTGGTTTTTAGTATGTTACTAAATGTGTAGTGCAGCTATCACAACTATATAATTCCAGAACATTTCTATCACCCCGAAAAGAAACCCCATCTTCATTAGCATTCACTCCTAACTCCCCCGACCCGAGCCCCTGACAACAGCTTAATCTACTTTCTATCTCCATGGATTTGCCTAGCATTATTTAATTTTAACAGCAGTTAAGTGTGAGCACTGTTGTAATCTCCATTTTAGATATGAGGACACTGAGGCACAGTGTTTGACTTGCCAAGACCACTTGTAAGTGGCCAAGTCTGACTCTGAGGTGGTGAGCACTGTGCAGCACTGCCTGCCTCTTTGAACATGAATACTGTGATGTAAAGCTGGTACTCATGAGATCCTGGCCTAGCCATGTTCTAATGTAGTTCATGCCAGGATGTTCCCATTTGACCAAAGAGACCTGGTCTTTACCCTCATGAGGTCCACATGGGAGAGGGCATTCATGAAGGGAGAAGCATTGGGGCTAGGGGTAGCTGATGGTAGATCATTGGAGGGGCTGGTGGCTATGGCCCTGAGGCTGGCCTGTGACTCAGGTATAAAAGGGAGAAATCCAAGTCCAAAGGAGAATTAAAACTAAGTCTTAGTTGTTTAGTATTATTTCATTTGCTCCTCTCAGTATAAGGGAGGGAAGAAGGGCAGATGTAATTATTATGTAGCTCTCTACTTTATAAAACTCAAAGCTAGGCTTAGCATTCAGTTGATTTGCCAAAGGTCACAAACCTTAGATGTGGCAGAGCCTAGACTCATACCCTAGCTAGCTGACTCTGTGGCCTTTGCTGATCCTGTGTTCAGGCCTGATCTGTTGCCGTTCCATCTCTGTTTATTATCTACTACCCTATTCTGGCCCCTGGGATCCATTTCCAACCCCTAGCCTCTTATTTGCAAATAACTTCCTGTTTCTGAGAAGTGTTTTTTCATTTTTTATTTTAAATTTAAATCTGTAGCTTATGGAATGGATAGCCGACCTCCCATGGCAATTTTCGAATTGTTGGATTATATAGTCAATGAGGTAAGTACTGCATGGCTTCCTTAACCTTGGAATTTATTTGCTCTTCCTAAGAAAAAACTCAGTTGATTTGACTGTTTCCACAGTATGGGTTGCTGGGCCCAGGATTCATGGGTTCTGCTTTGTGCATCATGCTCTTGTAATTGAGTGCCTGATTTAGAGGCTGCAGGAGTCCCTTTCCCAGGGAACATCTTCAGGTAACTCTATAAGTCCCTCTTCCTAGATTCAAGAGCCGCCACCTTACCTACTGACATTCTCATTCCTTCATTTGCCAAGCATTTCTTGTGTACTTACTGTGTGCTAAGCACTGTGGGGTGGTGGTAGGAATGAGGTAGGGATCCAAAAATGGAAAATCTAGTCACTGGATTGCAAATATAATTGCAATATAAGTTTTGTCTTTTAAGTGCCATTAAAAAGAGATGAACATTTGAAAATGACAGTGCAGAAATAGATATGAAAAATATTCACTATAAATTGCATTGAAAAAGGTTATAAAATGGTTTGTATATTATGATCAGTTCTTTAAAAAAAATCTATACATATATATACATATAAAATCTGGAAAGAGATAGATTTTACAGGTGAGTAAAGGTTTCTTTTTGCTTAATGCCATTAGCTGACTTTAATACAAGGAACATATATTATTTGTAAATATATATACCAGCATATTTAAATGAAAAAAAGGATCAAGGAAGGAAGACACTGATAAGCATTCATCAAATTTGGGTGGTGTAAGACACTATTGACTAGCACCACGGTTGCTTGGAGCGGGTGATGCAGTGCTAGAGTTGCTGAGCTGGGGGTCAGGCCAGGATTTTATATAATAGGGCCAGCATGCCCAGCCTCAGGAGTAGCATAGGTAGTGGACAACAAGGGACAGGCTCTGGCATGTTTGGGAGGTGGCTGGAGGCCTCCACTCAGTTGGGGTATATGGTAAAGGGCATCGCCCTAGTCTCTTCCTCTTCCTCAGAGATTAGCAGAATAACTTTTCATACTTTCTTACTACTCTCTAAAACCAGATTCCAAAAAGCTCAAAAAGATCTCCTTATCTATTACAGACTCAGCAGGGAATATCCTAGTTCACTCTAGCAGTTAATAAATCACTGGTTCACAATCTACTAGGGATGTTAATTGACCTTTCTTTGTTGTCTGCACAGCTTTAAACTAAGAACATTGAAAAGTTCAGGATCTGATCTTGGCTGTGTAAGGACTTGGGGGAAGGCCTTGCACATTGCATTTGTGGTAGTGTGAAAGCCATCCTCTACTGCTGGGACCTACGCTGAGTGGTACTGGGTGGGAGCTAGAGATGGCCTGAGGCTAAATATGCAGCTGCCAGTTGCCTAGTGTGCACTGCTTTTTTCCATATTTTCCTACTCAGTTCTCCAAACACTGCTCAGGCAGGTCAAATTGGTTTTGTTATCCTCTTCATACAGGTGAGGAAACTAAGGCTCAAGTTCTTCCCACTTGTGCTTTTCCTTCCTTACCAAGTACTCCTCCTATCCCACAGCCCTCCCAAACCCCTACTCCCTCCTCAATGGAGGCTGGGTTGCATGGTGACAGGTGCATGCATCTCACACTATTCTGGAATACAGTCCCTCCATTTCCTAGCCCCCTTCTACTTGGGATGGGACTGGCCTCTGGAGGCCAAGCTGCTGGTTTCTCCCTCGAATGTTCTCTTCCTATCCCCCTCAGCAGCAGAGATAGTCTACAGGCTGGGTCTAAGCTGGGTTTTAGTCCCTGACCTCAGATCAGGCTTATTCATCTGCTCTTCTGGTAAGGCATTCAGGGTAAGAGGGCTAAGCTGGACTTGGTGGTGGTGTCAGTACTTTTTAGTTCTGAATCACTTGTTGATTTGGGCAGCACATCAGAGCATTGGCATCCTGGGCAGTGTCTGGGGGTCAGCTCACAAGGAAGCTGCACACAGCCCCAGCACAGGTCACATGAGGGTGGGTCTCATTTCCTGAGCTGCATGGAGCACAAGAGCCAGGTGCTTCAGGGATGTGTCTTGTGTACCCTGTGTGACCTCCACCATGCACCCTGGGAAAACCAAAGCTGTGTCCCATGTTCTTGTTCTGATGCCTATTAACAGCCTTAGTCCTGGATTGAATATGCAGCTAACATTCTTCCAGACACAGCCCTCTGCCAGTTAATGTTTTATTAACCTTTCTCTGTTCCTTCAGGGCTCAGAAAAGGCATATACATTTTATTAGTTAGCCTCCTATGACTTCCACAGGTGCTGTCTGGGCTGGACCATGCCTGATGGTTTGCAAATGCTCTTAGCTGCTGGTATTAGTAATTGCCATTTGTTTCCATGCCACACTCCCAGATTCAAATTGTAGAGAGCTGGAAAGGGCCTCAGAGATCCATTTGGCCCTCCTTCTTTCATAGAAAGGTAAACGGGGGCTCAAGAGAACAGTGATTTGTTCAGTGAGTAGACAAGTGAATGGTAGAATACTGACCTTGCCCCAGTTTTGTGGTTTGAGACTGATGGTTCCACCAGAGTGACCCAGCAGGCAGCAGTTGACCTCTCACGCCTGCCTTTCCTTGGATGGATAAGGGCAGCACTGCCCAGCAGTGGGGGCTGGGGAAGGAAGAGATGGCTGGGGCAGGAAGCCTGGCATTTTTTACATGTTGACATGTATTTGCAGCCTCCTCCAAAACTACCCAGTGGAGTATTCAGTCTGGAATTTCAAGATTTTGTGAATAAATGGTAAGTTGCCTCCTTGTTCTCTGGAAGAGTACACTGGTTTTGTCAGGCTCCCCACTCCATCTTGGGGAGCACAGCTTCACCCTTTCATGTCTCCTGTGATCCCTTTGACTGCTCTTCTTCCAGAGTGCTAGGACTTAATTGACCTGACAACAGCAGTGTGTAAAATAGCTCTGGCTTTTGGCACTTGCTGTACAGGCATTGGCATATTGCCTTTTGACCTTAGTTTAATTCAGCAAGCACTTATTAACCTACTTTGAGCATTTATTAACCTACTGTAGGCATGACATTGTGCTAAGAACAGGAAGGTGAATAAGGCTCAAGCAATTCTCAGAGCCTATAGGGTGTGGGGAGGACAGGCAGGCAAACATTAAGTAATTGGATTAAGAACCAGCTCCAGGCAATAGTTCTCACATTATCTTTCTTCCTTTAAGCTTAATAAAAAACCCCGCAGAGAGAGCAGATTTGAAGCAACTCATGGTAAGTCCATTTCGGATTCTTACACTCCCTGTTTATTCACGTTCTCTGTCATCCGTCCAGTACTTTGAGCCCATTCCCTGTTTTGCCTTGACTACTACAGTCCAGCTGACCTCGCAGCTTCAGGATACCAGTATCAGTCTCCTGTGTCCTCCCATCAGTTTAAAGGAAAAGCTGCGGTGGCCCTGCAGCCTGGGGAACCCAGGGGAAAAAAGGGGCCAGCCTATCCCTTCACAGGGACAGGGTCTTTTTCTATTACTGACTGGCTTACCTTATATTCAGCATCCTCCCTAAGCCACTCTCCACTTGCCTCCTCTTGTTTTGGTAGTAGTGGCAGGGGGAGGAGCTGGGAAGTAATACTATAAATGTCTGAGCTTCCATGCCTTCTGAAGCCTGTATGGTATAACAGACTTTGAAGTCCATCAGTTCCATTTTACTTTTAACAACCCTGTGAGGCACTGAAGGCAGAGCTGCTATCCCCATTTCACAGTGCTGTGAAAGCAGGCTCAGGGAAGTGAGTTGCCTAAGGCCTCACAGCTGGTATAACTGGCAGAGCCAGGCAGAGCTGCCAGTATTTGGGCCAGCAGCTGGCCCTGCTTTCCTGGCCTGCACTGCTGCTCAAGGGCATAGACTTCAGGAGCTTCTTCCAAGTGTGGCTCTTGAATTTTCCTTCTTGGTGGTTTTTTAACACCACTTCCTGTTTCTTTCCACACAGGTTCATGCTTTTATCAAGAGATCTGATGCTGAGGAAGTAGATTTTGCAGGTTGGCTCTGCTCTACCATTGGCCTTAACCAGCCCAGCACACCAACCCATGCAGCTGGTGTCTAAGCATTTGGGAAAAAGCCAAGAGCAAGTCCCCTGCCGAGTGGCATGCCATGTTGCTTTTGGGCCTCTCTCCCATGTGTGTCTGTTCATAGAAGCATTTCACCTATGACAAAGGATGAAGAACACAGCATGTGCCAAAATTCTATTTATGTCATTTTTAATATTACTGTCTTTATTCTTGTTACTATTGTTATTCCCCAAAGTGGATTGGCTATTATTCTCCAAAGTGCTTGGGGCTATTTTTGTGTATGCTGATGATCAAAACATGTACAACACTGAATTACAGTGAAACTGGTGACTGTGGGTGTCATTCTTACTGAAAATTGCACTGCTCTCCCCTTACCATGACTGGCTGGCCATCTGTATTTTGCGGATTCTTTGACACTTGGTGGTACTTCATTCTTGCTGGGCGTACCTTGTTTCTACTTGAGGAAGGAGCCTTGTAAGATCCTTCACAGGCAGTGCATGTGAAGCATGCTTTGCTGCTATGAAAATGAGCATCAGAAAGTGTATATCATGTTATTATGTTTTTGCTTTTGGTGTAGAATTCAGCAGTTTCCATCAAAATCTACCCAGAGCCCTTCACTGCCATGATAATTGGGGCTTCACCAGTCTGTCTACTCTGATGATTTGTAGACTTCTGGTTGTATTTCTATATTTATTTTTAAATATACTGTGTGGGATATTTAGTGGTATATGTCTCTTTAAGTTTGGATTAGTGTTTCTAAAATGGTGAAGTTACTTTTAATGTTACAAATGAATCAAGGCATTAAAATGTATGAGATTTATCTTTCCCCAAATCCCAGTACTGATGCTATTGTAACCAACAGTGTGTATAGTGCCTAAAAATTGTATGAAAATCCTTTTAATCCATTTTAATCCAGATGTTTAACAAATAATCTTATTCTAATAAATATACTATCAAGTTAAAAGTCTTCGAAGGATATTTCTACTTTTGTGGTAGAATGATCAATGTCTCTGGTACACAAGAAATCAGATGATTTGGCCAAGCATTATTGTGAAGGGAAAGATAAATACAGGAAGGAGGCTGAAGGGTGGGAATGCTATCCTGAGGACAAGTTCCAGTGCTTTGAACTAATGGGGCTTCCTGTAATTCCAGTCTTTGGACTTGGTTCAACTCTTCTTAGCAAACAGCCTTAACTGTAAATGTTCCAACCACTTTTCCTGTGGACCTGCAAACAGATTCCATCTACTTCTTCCATCTCTGTATATAAGAGAAAAGCAGTTGATGGGGGTCACCATGCTCACAGGAATGCCTTGCTGGTGGCCAGTGGTGCCCGGCTGGCATTGGAGCCTCTACCCAGGACAGTCTGTCCGTGCTATTTTGTTTCACTGAGCAAGTTTCCTCTTACACCAGTACTACACCTTCCTGGAGGGGAGAAAATGTGCCTGGTACTGGCTTTGTCATGCCTGCAGTGAGGTCATAGAAAACAAAGTCACGTCTCAGCTGGCCACTGGTACCCTTTCCTTTTTGAAAAGTGACTTTTGGAACTTGGTACGTGTGAAGATGCCTGGTCAGCACCTCTTCCCTCATTTTCTTTGACAGAGGTTATAGAAAGGCATAGTAAGTATATATTTAAATATAAAAGGCCAATTTTGTTTTCAAATTAAAAACAACTTGGGTAAATCTCCTGAGCAGGTAATTCTACTCTGGATCTACAAGAGCTTGGAACAGCCAAGATTTTAAAATCTGGTCAGTATGTACTGTTGCTTCAGCTAGTCAATCATTTTATTTGCTGTGAGGCTAGTATCTGTTCTAAGTCAACAGTCTAACATGTTTTTTCCCCCCCTCTTGAATTATCCGCCCCCTCCACTTCCACCCCTGACCTATGGATGTTGTCATTTCCCCTTAAGAACTGGATCTCTCAAGGCGGGGTGTTTCCTCCCACATGCTCGCAGCATGTACACGGGGCCTGGCACCCCCAGCGCACTCAGGGAGCCTGGAGCACCCGGGGTATGGTCCGTGGCTGCACCTGGGGTGCGAACCCAGGACCTTCTGTGTGTAAAGCAGACGTGCTAACCACTACACTATGGAGCCACCCCTAACTTATACATTTTTGACATACATTCAGGCCAAAGCTTAAGATCCACACCCTCCTCAGACTATCTTTTGCTAACAGAGAAGATGTCACCACTGCCAAAGATATCTCATTAAGATGCATGCAAGCTGCATCTGAGGAGGAGGGAATGGTGTAACCTGAGTCTAAAGCCTGGATCTGAACACTTTCATGCTCAGTATCTTTTGAGGAGTTGTTTTTAAAATCTCTTTACATCCAGAGGTATCCAAAGGCAAAATATTTTTATCTAGTAATTACTAAGAATGATCTCATTTTCAAGAATGATGTTCCCTGACTGATGCTGTGTTTTGAGTTCCCCGTGCCAATTTTTTTCCCCTCAAATTTCTGAGACACCAACAGTAGTAGGATTTTTCAATAAGAAGTCATTAGTACCTTACAGTAACCTGTAAAAAACGCTAAAGCAGATATGAATACCCTCATTTTACAGATGGGAAAGAGTTGCAGAGGTGCGAGGACAAGTGATCAGTTAGTAGTAGAGTTAGAATTCAAAGCATTTTTCTAGCTCTTAAAAACCCATGCTCATATTTTGAATAAGACTCCCTAAATGTATACCTTGATGCTTTTCATTGCAAAACTATCTTCACATTGTATTTTCCAAGAAACATGCTCAGTTAAACTTTTGGCTATTTCATGTAAGAGTAGCTCAAAGTAACTTTAATAAAACAAATATATCCATGTTCTCTTCTGGAATAGTTACATAAGAAGTTCTGCTTGAAGAAGTTCTTTGTGTTTTTTTAGCTTTTTTGTTGCTTGGACAAGGCAAATAAACAACTACTTAACTGTATATTCAGTGGGAAAGGGACAGTATGCAGACATGAATCTCACCTTCAAATGCCAAAGTTATAACAACACTTATTCCACAACTGTCATCTCTTTATTATAAAAATGTAGTCTCCCAAGCATAGTGATTCCTTCAAGGGAACGTTTCCCTCCTAAGTCCATCCTGTTATATTGTTTTCCCCAGAGGAGGAACTGATTTGTTTCCCTGTTGCTAGTGGAAACCAGCAAGTTGATGATGGTTATTCATCTATAATTGATTTTTAAGTACATTTTACCATAGAGATGTCTCGACCTAAATGTGGTGACAACCACACAGTCTACAGTGGGCAGTGTGTTGTGATGTTATTGAGAGGTGGCAACAGCTTAACCTCTCAAGTGGCTCTGCTTACAAGGGTTCAATGGTATGCAAATAGCCTTTAATTGGTTTTCTTAAAAGAGGCTTTGTTGACTGGAAAGGCTGGCTTGCATTTACTCTGCCCTTTTTGCAAATGTCAGGCTTTCTCAATAGCATTTCAGAGGACATTTTTTGTTTTGAATACAATTACTGTATCTGACCAGAATACAGACAAGAGTACCACTCATACTGCTCAATGCTAAGACACTGCATCTTTGCTTTTCTACTATGTCACTAATTTTTTAAAGCATTCTGAAACTTGAATTATTTATGGAACCATTTTTACAACTACACATCCTCCTAAAGTTCCTGCTTTCTTTTAAAGCAGGCTTTAGGGCCCATGGCATGATTTCTTTGAAGAGTGAAAGTTCCTGAGACTTTAAAATTTAATTTGTACAACTAACCCTGTCTCTTTCTTCCCCTTCAGGAATCTGATTCTTCCTCCTCCTCTTCCTCCTCCTCTTCTGGCACATGGCTCCTTGTGCTCAACTCCAGTGCAGTTTGGTTGATTGATGCTTCATTGTCTACATGCATCAACATCTGCTTTAGCCAAGGATATTACGGATTAGTAGGAAAGATACTGGCCTCAAAACAGCAAATTCTTAAAAATACTTTAAAACCAAATCTTAACTGCATATTCATTCTCAATATTTATCACTAAGAGGTATGGCCACTTTCCTATTCCAAATTCTACCCTCTCTCTAAACCCCCATTGCCAAAATAGGGTAAATGTCCTAGATTTGATAAGAATGTTACATGATTTACAAACATGGTTTTTACATAAGAATTATGCTTAGATGTGCGCTCATTTCAAAAGGGTTTAAATGACTTTCAAAAGGAGAAGTGGTGCTCAAATATGGTATACCTAGAAGACCATTTTTCTAATTTACATGAGGGCATTTGATAAAGAGAATGTGATGAAGACTAGAAATCACTTTTTAGCACTATGCTTTGTAGTTGAAGCTACTCAGTTTCTGAATTCCAAACTTACTTATTCACAGAGCAGCAAGAGTTTTGACATTTTCCCACAAAGATCTCCACACTCTCTCTAGTTTCATTGGAGTAACTAGAAAAGATTGATGACTAGAATAGTGGAGGTAATATAACTACCTAGTTAATCAATTAAAGTGTAACCAGCTGATAAAAGGTGGGCTGTTCCCTCTCTAAAAGAGTATTATGGAATAGCCATTTATCAAACTAGAAAATTCTTCACAGCTCTTCCCAAGTCCTTTGAGCTTGATAATGTGATTTACAATTTTTGACTTCCATGCAGCCTGAGAGTAGAATGGACTTTGTATTCTCTCCCTAGGCCCACACTTGATTAGCTTACATCATGTGACTGTTCAGGTGCAGGTTGAGAAGACAGCATTTCATCCCCTCTTCTAGAACTAATCATTGATTGGAGAGCCAATTCTTCAACCTAGAAAAGAGTTAAGAACATTCCCTTAGTATTTTGCTGGTCTAGTGATGTGAGAAAATTTACTGTTCACATTGTAAAAGGTTGGCATCACAAGGGAAAGTGAGAACAGTTTAATACAGGTGGGGCCCTAGAGGAAAGGATGGGTCTCTTAAGCTTTCCCTGTCTTTTAAGGAAATGAACAAAGAACACGGCTGGCCCCTTTCCCCTGGGGTGTACAGTTGTTTGTGCTGAGCCAAGGATTCCACTCCCCCAGACCTAGCATCTCCAGGAAGAAAACCAACTGAGCCCTTAAAAAAGCCAGGTGTCTTCTGATTCTACAGAGGGCAGATTCCTTAGGCTTGAGCTTGTCTACCCAGTAATAAGAAACCGAACACAGAAGAATGAAAAGCGGGAGTGTTTCCAAGAGCATAAAGGAATGTAGGCCTTGGAGGTCATGATCAATACACACATACATGTATCTGTTAAGTGTAGGCCACCACAATTGTCCTGAGGAAAAGGACTTATTTTGAAATGCCACAGTTGTACAATGCTCTTCAGCTTACAAAGGGCGTTCATAACCCTCATGTTATTTAGACTTGAAGAAGGGTGCTGAGCAGGGATTATCAGAATTATTGCACTGGGGCTGAATTCGCACAAGTCTGGGAAATGGTCCTAGAAGGCCTGAATCTCTACTCCTCCTTAAGGCCGTGGAGTCAGTAACCACTCCAGGAAGAGAAGCTACTGGGAATTCTGTGAAAAGTCTCTTCTCACGGGCCTGTATTTATCAGCACAAGAGGAGAACGTGAGAGTCTTCTGTCTGCAATGCTAAAGCTGTTTGGATCAGCAATACAAGCTAGGAAACAGTGGCTACTAAATGCTGTAGGAGCTCGGGAGGAAGAGGTCGGTGAAAGGGGAAGGTCAAGGCAAGCCTTAGGGAGGTCGCACTTCTCCGCTGTGAGGTGGGAGGAATAGCTAGCTGCATTTCCGGGGTGTCGGATGTGGGAGTGAACTCGCCAAATGGGCTGACTGCTGGGCCTTAACCTAGCCCTGAAGTTTCAGAATTCTAAGGTGGGCCCATGACCTCAAAACAAGCTCCTCATGGGTCAGCAGACATACAGCTAGATGAGGGAGGGGTCACCCGCAGCAGGGGGGCGCCACAGACGCTTGGGGTTAACGGAGAGCCAGGGGGCCCGGGATAGGGGCAGCGGCGGGGGTGAGGGGTGGGAGGGTAGGGGCAGTACGCCGCAGGTTTACCTTGAGCCGGTTCAGCTGGTCGTGAAGTGCTGCCTTCAACCGGAGAAGCGTCTCCTCCTCCTTGCGCAGCTCTTGGAGCCGGCTCAGCATCGCCTCTCACTCCCGCGGCCTTTCAAGCGGCCCAGTCGGCCAGTCGCTGGGTTATGACGCCGCAGACTCCGCGTTCTCGGAAACGGAAGTGGGCTAGCGACACGTGGGACAGGATACTTCCTGCCTTTTGTCGCAGGACGAACCCAGTTTTAAATCAAAAGACCCAGGCTTTAATAGTGAGCTAGATTCCTAAAGCACAGGGTGTTGAAGCCATGAATAATCTGTAGATAAAAATGGTGAAGTGTAATTGTCAAATACTTCAAAGTACTTGCTCATTTCCAATCGTTGCTGCAAATGGCTAGCTTAACACCATAAAACCTGCAGACGCATTTGAAACCAGAAATTGATAACACCTTTTAGCACACAGTACCGTTTAAGGTTTTTGTAGGCAAGTAATCCCGGCCACTTGAAAACACTTACCGATGAGTGAAATTAAAGGAGCATAAAAAGAAACCATTTTTTAACGAATTGGGAGATACTTTTATATGCCGGGGAACTGAGATCTCTTGATCGCAAATGTGATTATACATCACCTTGACTGAATTTTTGGACTGCTGTGTTGGCTGGAAGATTACCGCTTAACATTAATTGCTTAGGAAGATTACTGCTTAAAATTTATTACTTGCTGGAAATTACTCTTCAGCCATTGCCATGAGAACATAGGCTGTTCATTATGGGAAAATAAACATTCTAATAACAAGCTTTCTGCTTCTGTACCCCCACTTGCACACCTGACCTGTGTGTTGACAGAATGAGGAATGGGATTTAGGGTTTAAAAACCCTGTACCTCTACATTTTGCTGCTGCTTAATTTGGGGTCTGCGTGCCCCTGGCAGACCCAGGTGGCTGAATAGTGTTTCCTAAAACTCACTGATTTGTGGTGGTCCATTTGTCTTTTGGGGGTTAGTGGCTACAACGCAGAGGAAAAAAAATTGAAGATTCTGGCATGAGACAAGTAGGTTTACAATAGGTCAACTCTAGGGTGTTAAGACACTGACAAAACAAAGCTTTAGAACTCTGGTGGGTACATTTTTCTGCACCAGGCGTTGGCAGTTTTATTAGGGGATGTAAAAATGTAAAGTATACAAGTGGTTCTTAAAAATGCTTCTGGCACTTTTGAAGGCCAAAATATTGATGGCCTGCATTTCCTCCAGGTGTATACAGCAAGTTGTAACATTTCTCACAACTGTTTCTTACAGCTGCTCAATATATGTAGTGATTCTGCCCTCTTGTGGTTACTGAAAATGCCAACTCTTCACAGCATTTTCCAAGGTTTTTTCTGAGGGTGCAGGGTGGGGGGGGTAAGGAGAGGCAGCTTAAATTTTAACAGCTTCTGTATTTATGAAACAAGTTCTTTAACCACCGTTCTCAAGACATTACTTATAAAATGGATTTTGTATCTGAATTTATGGAACATCCTAATTCAACAGCAGGGATTTAGTATGAATCCAATGCTCCATTTTATACTGGACATTAAAAAACGATTCACACAACACATCCAATTAGCCATGTTTCTAACTGCCTCTTTGATCACGTTTTTATTCAAAATTAGCTGTCCCAAAGTCATCTGACTTTTAAGGAATAAACTAATTTCAGTTTATGCCACAGGCTTCTTTTCTTCTGTGGTGGGTTTCTTTTCCACGGGCTTCTTCTCAGCTGCTGGTTTCTTGGTAGCTGCAGCCTTTTTTCCCACCAAAGGCTTCTTCTGCTTCCCACCACCAACAGCCTTCTTTCCTTTCTTCCCTGCCACGGGCTTCTTGCCTGGAACCCCCTTCTTTTCATCTGATTTGGCTTCTAGTGCTGCTGCTGCTTTATCTACCCGGAGCTTGTGCTGCAACAAATTAGGAAGAAAATCTAAGGACCAAATCTTTCTAAAAGCTTAACATTATCTGCAAAAAAATTATTGCTTACATTCTTGGCCTGGCGAAGAATGGTGTTCCGGCGCATGGTCTTTGCATATGGGTTTAGCTTCAACATGATTCTCAGGTTTTTCAGTGGATTCTTCTTTAGGACTCTGCGATGAATCTTCTTACTATAAAAAGTAGACACTATATTAGTATTTACATTATCCACATTTTAAAATAATCAGTTCCATGAGATTGGGACAAGAATTACTGTAAATATTACAACTTTACCGTGGTGCTCGGAGGGCTCTCTGGATCTCTGGGCTTTTCAAGATTCTGCTAAGGTCTGTATTGAGCATCTTGTGCATGGGAAGGCTGAGATAAAAACCAAGAACTGTTGACTACTGGTGCTCAATTCTTATTTCTCATATGATTGACTAAATATGAACCTCAACAGAAGATAAATTTTTAACCATTTAAAGCTCTTCAGAATTCTATTTCCAACTATACTAGCACTTCTCAGAACATCTCACACCATTTCAGCATATTACATCTGTATGTAAACGGAAATGACAACGAAACACAATCCATTACTTAGAAAACATGCAAACCAATTGTGAATATTAATATCCACAGTATAAACATCTATGTTCAGTATATGAATACTCACTTGTAGTTACTCTTGAGAGAGGCAGCTTTACGCCAAGTGCCATACAGATCATCTAATTTGCGGAAAGCACTTTCAGTCCAAATGCAGAAACGGCCCACATGCCCACCAGGAGCAAGTTTCAAAATGTTCAGTTTGCTTACATTAAGCAGAGTAATTCCTTTTAAAGGGAAAGGAGAATCAGGAAGTATTTCAAAAGAAACACAAATCATCTTTATGGCTCATGTGCTACGTAACGTACCTGAGAACTATCATTAATCATGCTCTTTCAACCATTAACAGGACATTCAGCCAAGAATCAGAAGTTCCACAAAATCATGTGTTTCAGAAACACGGACCAAAGTGGAATCTCATCATAGTAATAGCTGAGTAAGCTTTCATAGTATGGGTGATTAAAATACATAGGCAATACAAGAATTACCAGGGATATTTCTGAAGGCTTTGATGATGCCATTGTCCTCATTATAGATAATGCAAGGTCCCCTGCGCTGGATACGACGACGGTTTCTCATTTTGCCCTTGCCAGCTCTCATTCGTTGAGAGGCATACACCTAGAAAGTGAGGTTTAAGCATTTAAGCCTTCTGATTAAGATATGAACCCTATAATAAATTTTCAGTTTAAAAACCCCATTTTACAGATGAAACAGACACAAATTGTCTAACACTGAAACACAGCTATAAATGACAGCCGGGAATCAAATTCAGGTAGTTATGTGCTGCATTAATAGGATGTTTTGGTCAATGAACTACACATGAACAACGGCATATTATACAGCCTAGGTGTGGCAAGCTATACCATTTAGGTTTGTGTAAGGACTATTAGGCACAACAAAATCGTCCAACATTGCATTTCGCAGAACATATCCGTTAATCTGGGTAAAACTGTAATATAGTAAGAGTCCTTGCTCTCGTAACCACTAAGGTTTAGTTAATACTGTCCCCTTCAGTAATCTTTTGAAAATTCCAACAAATTTGTGAAGGGCTACCAAACTGTGTCTATTAAACCTACCTTTTTTATATCATTCCAGGCCTTAAGTTTCTTAAGAAGCAAAACAGCCTCCTTGGTCTTCTTGTAGCCTTCAACTTTATCTTCAACCACCAAAGGAAGTTCAGGAACTTCCTCAATTCGATGACCTGATAAAGCCAATTAACACTAACCTGGTAACCCTGAACCTTTTGAAAAACTGAGAAGCATTTTATATAACCCACAAAAGCAAAATGGTACACAACTTGCCAAGTCAGAACTTCCACATATATCATGTGTTTCAGAAACACGGACCAATATGTAGAATTTCATCACTTTGGCAGAACAGGCAACATGATGTTTGACAGGAAAGCTTTCAAACAATATACTAAATCACTGTATTTGAATCACTGATGACTGATTTGTTAGACTGAAATTATGATTTAGAAGAAAATTTAACTAGGCATTCTGGGATGAAAAAATTTACAGGCTATTAACATAAATGAAAGGTTCAGGTGAAGGGGAAAAAATGAGTTATGTTGTATCACTCCTGTAACACAAAATATTACAAACCTTTAGACATAACCAGTGCTGGTAAGGCTGAGGCAGCCAGGGCAGAGCAGATAGCGTATCGCTTCTGTGTTGTGTTCACTCTGCGGTGCCAACGGCGCCAGGTTTTGGTTGGTGCAAACATGCGGCCTCCGCGGCACATCTATTTTCCCAGTTAAGAATCACATTTCTTAAATATTAGAAATTAAAAAAGGTTATGTCTTGCTCAGTAAGAATTTTCGTCACTCTTCTGAACCAGCTTACTGACAGCAGGCAACTGTCACCGAGAACAGAGTAAGACGCAAATTACGACATCATTGCAAGCAAAACAATGTCAAGCTCCTACTGTCTTCTAACATTTGACAAAAAAATCTTCCAAATTCCAAATCTGCCTACAACCTGGAAACTATTAGTGTTTTGAACATATTTCAAACTACTAACATGAATAAACCAGGTCTGCCAAATTCCATGATGGCTGACTGTCTAGGTAGTGACACAAAGGATACATTGCCAAAAGCACCCTGGCCAGAACGATGAGTCCCACCGCCTCGAACTCTGGGAATTCGAGCCACAGCTCTGCCAGTACCCCACGACTCAGCACTGGTTTGATGACCTGAAATTGGAAGAAATACAAATTTTAGCTACCCAATCATATCAATGTGACTAGTATGCATGGTAGCAAACAGCATCAGAACATCCAGGAAAATCATCTGATTCAGAAACACGGACCAATGGAGTAAATTTCATCACTGCTGTTAAGCAGCTCTTAATTCAGCCCACAAAAGGTCTATATTCATACCTGCTAATTCACTCACAGCATAGGGCTGCCTATTGTTTTTGCGCAAATTGGTGTGAACAAAGTTCACAATATCTGGTCGAATGGGAGCCTTGAACACAGCTGGCAAAGTGACATTTTTGCCAGATGATTCCCCCTTTTCGGAGTACACCGATATCAGTGGACGAGCACACGCCTGGGAAAAAGGAAAAGACATTTATATCAACAAGCAACGTTAGAGGCATTCTACTCATGTGCCAGCAATATCATTAAACTCTCAGTTAAAAGAAACTATTTTAGTAAGGTAGACAATGCTTAAAGCTAAAACAAAGGTTGTTACCAACATAATCGAGTTCTGCCACGTAATTTTCATTATTTTCTGAGAATGGTTTATTATTAAACTTTCAAACTGGGGCTTACAAATCAAGATGATCAAAACCATACTGTAAGGTTTGAGAATGCTGTTTAAAGCCACCATCCAAACTCTTTCACTCCAAATGTCAGCAAATCTTGTCTACCAAAGGACTATTACTCCAAACTTCCAACCTCACCCTTCATGCCCCAGTCTAAACACATCTTTCAAAGTTATTAGTAAAAACACCAGTCATGTTATTTTGCCCAACTTTCTCCAAAGACCACCTGAAACTAAAACTTTAGTCCCAAGGATGGCCTACACAATCTGCTCAACCTCGATTCTCATATTCTCTTCCAGAAACACTCTCCACACACAGGACATCCCCTTCAGAGGTACCTGGTTTGCAAGACTTTTAGCATGCTCCCTTACCTCCTTCAGGACATTCTCTAAGTTTCCCTGATCACTGTTTAAAGCCCAGCCAATGCCTCCTCAGCTGCTGGTTTCTTGGCAGCTGCCGTCTTTTTTCAAAACAAAGTCATCTTCTCCTTAGAGCATTGTTTTAAGTCCAACTACTGCCTCTCTTCCAATTCCCTATGTCCACAGCACTCATTACCATAAAACATTACTGTGTGTTTCACCTATTACGATCCAAGCAGTTTTTTGCCTATTTTGTTCACTAAACTCCCGATGGCTAAGTACACTACACAGTACACATACGAACATTTCTGGAAATGCAGTACATTAAACATTAGCCACACTGATGTCCATATTATGACTTGGCTAAGAATTAAGACTTAGAAGACATCAAAAAGTTAAAAGAGGCTCAGAAAGCTTTTTACAGAGCCGATTAAGGTGAACAGACCAGAATTAAAAAAAAAAAAAGTAGAAAAAATTTACCAAAACCTCAAAAAGATGGAATATCCTTTACTAATCAGCACATGGAAATATAAGGCCTAAAACTCACTTTCACAATTGTCTAAGGCCCCAAGAACTTCCAAGTCTTCAGTAGAGCCCATGCCTTCTAAGATCAAGGAGGTTTAGAATCCCAAAGGTCCCTCTGCGCCTAAGGACACAATCTGGTGTCCTACTGTGTTGCTTCCAGGCGTGCCTTATGCCGGGTCGCCCACGTTGCCTCTAAGATGGCTGCCGTATAGCCGCACTACACAAATCTCCGCAATAGAAACTTTTGGTCCCCATCTCCTTTTCCCTGCTTTCCCTCCTGAAAATCTTATGCCCTAAACCCCCCAATTCACTCCTGCGAGCCAGAGAGCTGGGGAAAGTCCAGTCGACAGAACGTCCACTCACCATGGTGGGGAGAGGAGAAGGCCGCGCTCCTCTCAACCCCGTGGCTCCCACAGGAAAAGGAAGTGCTTAGCACTCCTGCGTTCTATATGTAACCTTCAACTCGTCCCCCACCCTGCCCCGCCTCAGAACCAATCCAGAGACATAAAATATCTCTCTACCGCTTTAAAAAATTTTAAAGTAGTGTATTATTTTTCTATGTGCGTCAAATTACGGAATCTATTGATTTCCAAAGCCAATAATAGCGCATAGAAGCGAGGACTCCTTTTCGCGGAATAATTCATAAGTAGGCGTGACCAACTCGCGCGAGTCGCGCTGTCTTCCCTTCAACTACTGTAACGTATTTTAACTTTTTCTTACGGAAGTAGAAAATTATTGGGACAGGAAGAATCGCTGTGTGCTCTTAAACAGAAGTTTAACTTGTGGACAAACGGGACCTATTGTAGGGGGTGGGGAGAAGTTAAAGTAGTCCCGACGGGGCGGGTCCTGACTCCGGACGTCAGCGGCCGGCGGGGAGTTCAGTTTGGCGGGTTAGGATATACTGTTAAGCAGAGGCGGGATGTGGTCGCTGATGAACCGAGCTGCTGAGGAGTTTTACACTCGTCTCCTGCAGTGAGTTGTACCCCCTCCTGTTGCCTAGTTTGCGGGCACTGCATTACTACCTCGGGGTATCACAGTCCTCTCCAGCCTCCTCCTTGCAGCTTTGGGGGTTAGCATCTTGTCAGTTCTCAGAGGCGAGTACGTTATAGACTAAGTTAGCTTTCTTGGGGTCCGGGAGTTGAGGAAAGGCCGGTTATCTGCTTATTAGAATAAGGTTGGCCCTGTGGGGGCTTTGTTGTAGTCTAGTTTAGGAGAAAATAGCCATACGTTATCAATCGAGGTAGAAGGTGACAAGTTTTCCAAGAGGCACTTTATTCATTCGGATAACGCACACAACTTGCAATAAGCTATACCTTCCAGGATATAGAAAACTAGATGTTGGCATCCTTTATCTGTTTCAAGCCTTGCTGAAACGTATTGTTATAGTCTATTCAAGATAGTTATCATATGAGCTACAGTTGTAATGATAACGTGATGGTCTGTTGGTTTTTTGAAACACTCTTATTTCACTGTGCACTAAGACTTCATTTTATTCTCATAGTGAAGTATTAGTATCAAAGAGGATTCCATCTGATTCTGCATCCAATGTAAATATCGAATCCAGTAGTTCTCAGATCTGAGCGTGCATCACAACAGCATCACCTGGCGCGGGGCGGGGGTAGTCAAAACACAGATTACTGGGCCCCACCTCCAGGATTTTTGATTAATAGGTCTGGTTGGGGCTAAAGAATTTGCCTTTCTCACAGGTTACAGGTGGAGCAGATGCTTTTGGCCTGACACCACACACTTTGAGAACCACTGATATAATTAACCCCTTATTTTCTAAATGTCATAACTTTTCATCATTACTCTTTATTGGTTTTTTTTTTTCTGCTTACAAAAGTGGTAATTTCTGTCAATTTTTATCTGTAGAAAGAGCACCTGCTTTTTAAAACTAACAATGTCTTGGATAGCTTTCAATATAAGGCTGTATAGATCGGTCTCATTGTTTTTATTAACTGCTACATAATATTTAATTCTATGGTTTCAGAAATGATTGTTGAATGATTGATTGAATAACATCCCTGAGTTATACATAAAATAGACATCTTTAAGAATAAGTCACAATCTTGTCCAAAATGGCAAAAGTGAATCAGTCATAGGCCTATCTGTCCAGTTATTTCAGTAAGTCATAGAGTAGATAAAATAATAAATGGCATTCTGAAACAATTCCTTTGTCTAAAGATTTTTTCCTCTTTCAGAGTGTAGATCAGGCTGATGTGCATTTTGTAATGTTAGTTTACATGCTCAGGGATCACTATTTTAAAACTTTCCGGGCTGAAATGATAATTTTTAAATGATATCCAAGAGTTTATGCTTACATTTTAAAAAAGAAATTGTTTAGCATTAAATTTATTAATCATTTAGTAACATCTCATTAAAGTAGAGGAAGGATAGATGCTTCCATTTTAGCCATAGAAATCTAAGGCCTGGAACCTTTAAATAACTTCTCTATAGTTGCTTGCTTTTTTGGTGGCACATCAGAATCCAGTCATTTTTACTTTCCAAAAGTCATGTGGTAAATTATATTTTAATAGTAGCTAGTAATATGTTTTAAAAAGCATAAGAGTAGAAGTAGGTACTCTAATTTCCTGCTGCCTCTGAGAAGTGGCTGTACCCAGTTGTGAGCAGCAGTCTATTAATTTCTACCACATTTCTTTGTCCTCTTCTTAACCTAATATTCTTTTTCTGTCTTTTTCCCTCTTCCCAACTATGCCTTAGAGCTGCCATGACTACTTTGCATTTTGCTTTTCTCACTGGTGTCACGCAGAGATGAAATGATGACTAACTCCTGAGTTTAAATGACAGAATACTATAGCACTGTTTTTCACATGTGGTTCTACATTTCAGGATATTTGATGAAGAAAAAAAAGGAATCTGTAAAGATCCATTTATCTATGAGGTATGAAAAACTTATTTGTTTTTTAAACACAACTTTATAATCCTAAAACTGTGAATTTTAAAAACCTGGGTTTATGGAAGTTAGTTTACTTAGAGTTAGTTTCTATGAGCACAGTTCTATGAATTTTTGCAGATTGACTGAGTCATATAACCACTCCCATAATGAAGATATAGAACACTTCTATCACCTCCAAAAATCTCCCAATGTCACTTCATAGTCAACACTTTTCTCTGCTCCCAGTCCCTGGCAACCATTAATCTGTTTTCTATCTTTGTTTTCTGTCTTCTGTTATGCTTTTTCTAGAATGTCATATAAATGAAATCATACACTATGTAACCTTTTGGGTTTGGCTTCTAACAATGAGTTTAATACATTTGAGATTCATCTATGTTGTTGTGTGTATCAGTAGTTCATTTCTTTTTATTGCTGAATAGTATTCCATTGTATGGATGTACTACAATTCCGTTATTTATTCACCAGTTCATAGATTCTTGGATTGTTTCCAGTTTTTGATAGTTATAAGTAAAGCTGCTATAAACATTCATGGATGTATTAAGCATCTAATATATGTCAATTGTTCCATAGGTAAACTCCCCAGAGAATTTAATCCATAAAATAATTACTGAACTAAAGTAAATTATTTGCAAAAATTTACTAATGATCTGGGGAGAAATAGTCATAAATAATAAGTGTAATACCCCAATATATAAAATATATAAACGATTTAAAATCAGGAAGAAAAAAGAAACCATAATAATAGGACACAAATAAGTAATCACAGGAAAAAACAATACAAATATAGTTATCTTTTACTATCTGAATACTCAGGAATCAAGTATATACAGGTAAATATATTAATCTCTCCCTATCTGAATTCTTGCCATTTGATACCTGTATTGTAACTACTGTAACAAAGTACCACAGATTGGTTTGCTTAAAACATCAGAAATTTATTCTCTCACTATTCTGAAAGCTAAGTCTGAAATCAAGGCGTCAACAGGGCCTTGTTCTCACTGAAGGCTCTAGAAAAGGATCCTTCCTTGCCTCCCAGTTTCTGGTGTTGTCCAATAATCCTTGGTGTTTTTTGGTTTATAGACACATGTTAATCTCTAATTTCTGCATTTGTCAACATGAGGTCTTCTCCCTGTATATCTGTGTCTCTAAAATCTCTCACTCCTTATAAGTACACCAGTCATTGGATTTAGGGTCCATGTAATCCAAGTTAATCCTCATCTTGATTACATTTGTGAACACCCGGTTTCCAAATAAGGTCACATTCAAAGGAGTCAGGGGTTAGGACTTCAGTATATCTTTTGGAGGGACATATTCAACCCACAACAGTATTTGGAACTCAGGAACCTAGTAGATTAGAATAACTCAGCATCCTTTGTTCTCTGAACTTGGTATCTAATGCTTCAATTCCAAAGTAAGAAATTAAATAGATTTAAATAATAAGATATTTGTCAATAATAAGTATATTAGAGTGTTCACCTTCATTAATGATCGAATAAGTGAAAATTAAAACAGTAACAGGTACTATTTTTTGTTGTGAAAAGGTAAAAATAGATACTGAAAATGCTCAGTGTGTTTACATAAGTGATGGGAATGCAGACGTGTGGGTATGATATTTCAAAAGCAATTTGACAATATCAAAATGATTTTGTACATTTTAAGAAAGTAATTCAAAATGTATATTATAGCAAATAACTTGAAACTACCTAAATGTTGAACAGTATGATAATAGAGCCATGGTACGACACAGCCAAAGAAATTTAATGGCATGAAAAGTTCATGACATAAAACTATTAGAATATTCTATTATTAAGCAAAATCCTATCTGGGTATCTAGATAATAGATACACTTTGATTTAAATAGATATATGCCTGGAAAAAGATTTGGCAGAATATACACCAACGAGACTAATAACAGTAGTGATTACTCCAGCTAGTAGAATTATAGGTGTTTTAAGAAATCTCTGTTAGCTATCTATTTGCAAACTCTTCTACAATAAATGTGTGTTGTAATTGGAATGAAAGAATATTCATTTCCTATAAACTGATAAATTTCTAAATTCCACAGTATAATCAGAAGAAGGATAATGTTTGGTAAAGGGTTAATTTTGGTACATAACAATAAATACAACATGATTAGAGGAAAAGATTCAGTATGATCCTAATCGAAAGAAGGCTTTACAAGGCAGGGTGCACTTTAGATGGGTCTTGAAACATGTATAGATATAGATAGGAGCTAGATTTTCTAAACATGAAAAACAACATGGACAAACAATAAATGAAATCTTTTAAAACATTATGTCTTGTTCAAACTCTCCTTTTCAGTTACTTGCATAGAACTGGTCTTTATGTGTTTAAATATTTGTACAACTATATATATGTATATATATTTTAAAAACATTGCTTGACATCTGTTTTTAATAGGCTGATGTCCAAGTGCAGTTGATCAGCAAAGGTCAACCAAACCCTTTGAAAAATATTCTAAATGAAAATGACATAGTATTCATCTTGGAAAAAGTGGTAAGTAGTGCTTGGGCTTTGTGGTTGTTTAATTCTTAATAGCCAAATTTGGTTTTGTGGTAATAATCTCAGACATATATGTTTTTAAATCATATTTTTGAAAGAAGATTCAATTCTTTTAGGAATAAGTACAGTGATGTCCAATAGAAATATAATGTGAACCACATATATAATTTAAAATTTTCTCATTAAAAAAAAAAGAAATAGGTGAAATTATCATTCAGTAAAATTGACTTTTTTTCATTTGTTATTCCAGTTCTGTGAATTTTAACACATTCTGTATAATCAACACACAAAACAGTTCCATCACCCCAAAAAACTCCCTTGCGCTATCCCTTTAAAATCATACCCTCTCGCAGCTGCTACTGCTTGGCAACCATTAAACTCTTTTCCCTCACTGTAGTTTTATCTTTTAAGGATGTCATGAATAGAATCATACAGTGTATAATCTTTTGAATCTAGCTTCTTTCACTCAGCCTTTGATATTCATCCAAGTTGTATATCAGGGTTCATTTCTTTTAATTGTTCAGTAGTGTCCCATGGTATGGATATACCACAGTTCATTTACTCATTCACCCTTTACAGAACATTTGGGTTGTTTTCAGTCTTCAACAATCATGAATAGAGCTACTATAATAATTTTTTACAGATTTTTATATGAGCATAACTTTAATTTTTCTTTATAATACATACCCAGGAGTGGGATTTCTGGGTCTGAAATTAGGTTTGATAATGTTTTTATTTAATCTATTATATCTGCTATTATTATTTCAATGCCTAATTAGTATAAAAATCATTAATGATATATTTTAAGTTCTTTTTTTCCATATTGCATCTTTAAAATCTATTGTTTTGACCACATTTCAAGTGCTCAATAGCTATGACTCATGAAGTTTTACTTTAATTTTTGTTTGTTAAATGTAACAAAAGGGAACTTCTTACTTTTTGTATCACTTTATAATTACAACCTTAAACATTTGTGTTTTAATTATGGTAACTGTTTTGGTGTGTGGTTTTTATTGAGTGCTGATAATGCTGTCACATGATACCAGTTGCTTAGGGCCAGCATCCATTCCTTTGGTTACATTGTTTCCTGAAGTAGATAGGAACAGGATCTAATAGGGGAAAGTGAAGTTCCTTTAGAAGGAAGGCCCCTACTTGGTTTAGGACTCTTACACTGTCTGGACAAGGATTGTGACAAATGGACAGGGAGCTCTTCATTTTAAATACACACACATGAAAACTACTTTCTGAGGAGGGGAGGTACTTGTCTTTTATGTTAATGAATGAGTGTTATTTGTGCATATGTATGGTGGACAGATGTTTGGAAAAAATAGATGAATTATGAGGTTGAGCTTGGACTTTAATGGGGAGAGGGGAAATGTATGTAGAGCAAAAGCTGAAAAAAAATGAAGATGGTTGGATGAAGATGAGTTATCTTGGAAAAGGTAAAGATGACAGAGGGCATTTGTGGAAATCTGGTTTAGAATACCAGTAAGAATGAGGCTTGGAGTTGTGAGGAGTTGCCTGGAATTCAGTGAGGCCTGGAATTTTTGGATGGTGAACAATTAAAATGGCCTTTGTTTCTTCAAAGACCAGTAGAGCTTAAGGCATGAGTTTTAGGTACATGACTATTGAAAAGTGGAAACAAGGAAAAAATGATATTTCTTGGGTACCTCTAGTTTTAGGAACTTTTTGGAAAGCCAGACCTAGAAGAGAATGAAATCTGGAATCTGGCAATAGAAATTCAAAATTGAAGAAACACCTAGGTCTCATACCTATTAAGTCAGCAGAGGATTTACTGCTAGAATAGATGACCTAGATTCAAATGTTGGCTTTGCACTCAGCAGCCATGTTATCCTAGGCAAGTATTTTGGCCATTCACTACCTCAGTTTCTCCATGTCTAAAACAAGGTTAATGATAATATCTATCTCAGGGCTTTTATGAACAATAAAAGAAAATTTAGAACAGTAGCTGGTACCTAGTAATGTTCAGGAAATGTTAACTCATAATTATTGTTATTGGCAAGGCTGAGCTAATTAATTACTTAAACACATAGATATCAGAACCGTGTAACACAAATGAGAACTGATAGCACTGAGAAGAAGAACTTTAAGGAGTAAGGGCTATAGATCTTCAAATTTTAGTCTTGAGGAGTCTAGCAAAATCAAGGAGTCTCCCATGGGCTTCCCTTGGTATTTTGTCTTTGGTGCATCATTTCATATGTGTTAGAGAACTTGCTTTTCCAATGGCGTCAGATGCTTCCTTTATCAGTAGCAATTTGCAGCAATATCTTTTGATAAGACAGTGAGGATACTTCTAATGGCAAGATTTATTGGTACTAAACTGATCTGTAGCTATAATTCTTGTTATAACCCAATCATTTGTGTTTAAAGTTTTAGAAATCAGTACATTATATTCTAGAATAGTGAAGAGTTGACTGTTTTCTTAAGTGTGCTTTTACCTGATTAAATAATTTAAAAACATTTTTAAAGCCTTTAGAAAAGGAAGAAACAAGTAATGTTGAAGAGCTACAATCTGAAGAAACTGCTATTTCTGACTTCTCTACTGGTGAGAATATTGGACCACTTGCTTTACCAGTTGGGAAGGCAAGGTAAGTTTTTTCTTAGTATTGGGGTAAGAATAAGGGTGGAGGGTAGGAATTTAAATTGAAGCATTGGGGAAAAAATATGTGTCTAGTCTAGATCCCTCCTCCCCTCTCCATCTCCCCACCCCTACCTCTCTAAGGATAACTTTACTAGGTATCCCAAACATGACCCAAAAGGTGGTGGTGATCTTCCCTTTTTCTAGTCCCCTATACCGTTTGTTGTCGTTGCTTCTTAAATGCTTTCCCTGTGTCTAATCTGGTTCCCCTCCAATCTTTCTTCCTCACTGCTGCCAGAAAGCCTGATTGTGTTCTTTCCCTGCTTATAAATCTCTCAGTGGTTCTCCCTGCCTCATGATAACATCCAGATTCCTTTTGAGTGATATATAGGAGCCTTTCTTGTCTAGTCCAGTGGTCCTCCACCAGGGGTACTATGCCCAGCTGGCATTTGGAAATTGCAGGGTACTTTTTGGTCCTCATGATGACTAAGGAGAGCTATGGGCCCGGACCATGTATTATAAATGTCCTACAAGGCATGAGGCTCTCCTGCCCAATGAAGAATGATCCCACTCTGTTAGAAACCCTGTTGCCTCTGTCTTCCTTGTCATCTTCACTTCCTGCCTTCTCCCTGTGTAGCCATGCCCAGCCTCCCTGACCTCCAAAACCAAAAAGTCCTTGCCATCAAGGAGTTCTTCTGAAGGATATAGTCATATAAATGGTAACAGAGAATAATAACTATAATAACAATAATCATAAAGTGACTCTCCATGGTGTTTTTTGTTTGTTTTGCTATATAGAAGCTTCTGACATTTTTGTGTAGTTAAATTAACATTTTCTTTCATGGCTTCTTAATTTTAAGTCCTATTTGGCTTTTTTTCTTTTCTCCCCCACAACCTAAACATTAATTATTTGTATTGTTTTCTCCAGCCAGTGTTTGTTGGGATTTACCCATATGCTTATCATTTCTTTGCTCTCCATTTCTTCTTGTGTTTCAGACCTTCCTTCTGGGATTATTGTATTTCCTTTTTGAAGTACAATCCCTTAGAAATTCCTTTCCTGAACATCTGTTGGTAATAAATTCAGTTTTCATCTCTTTAGAAAAAAAATTAGGTCACATTTTTGGGTAACTTTTAATTTTGATATACTTTCAAATTTATAGAACAGTTATAAGAATAGTATAGGAACTTCTGTATATTCTTAGCAGAGATTCAACACTTGCTGCATCTGCTTTGTCATTCTTTCTCTTATTCCTTCTCCTTCTCCTCCTTTTCCTCCTCCCCCATTCCTATCATCTATATAATATACACATCTCACACACACAAATTTTTTATGAAATATTGACAGGATGTTGGTGATACTATACTTCTTTACTCCTAAATATTTCATTATGTATTCCCTAACAACAAGTACATTCTCTTATATAATCACAGAACAATGCTCAAAATCTGGAAATTTAACATTGTTACAATACTGTTATTTAATTCACAGTCCATATTCAGATTTCTTTAAGTGTCCTAATGACTTCAAACATCTTTTCATGTGCTTATTGGCTTCTACTTCTTTCTTTTTTCCCCAGCTTTATTGAGCTATAATTGACATATCCTTATTTCCTTAGCTTAATCTCACACCCTACTTCCACTCCCACTGAACCTCTACTTTTGCCATGTTGAGCTTTCTGCTTGTAGTAGCTCTGATCCTGTCACTTTCGGGTATGTGAGTCTTGAACCTCCATGGTGTACCCTTCTCTCACTTCTTACTGGGTGAACTATTAATATGCATTTTTCCACTCATTTCCAGATTTTTGTTTCTGGGAAATCCTTCATGATACCTTTGGGGGAAAAAAATTTTTGACTGATTAGCAACCTCTACCTATAATTTATTCTTCTTACTCTTGTTTTTAAGGCAGTTAATTGGACTTTACACCATGGCTCACAATCCTAATATGACCCATTTGAAGATTAATCGGCCAGTTACTGCCCTTCCTCCCCTTTGGGTAAGGTGTGACAGCTCAGATCCTGAAGGGACCTGTTGGCTGGGAGCTGAGCTTATCACAACAAATAACAGCATTACAGGAATTGTCTTATATGTGGTCAGTTGTAAAGGTGAGAGCTCACTCTTACTATTTTTATGGGTGTATTTATTTGATAGTTATTGTTTTGTGGTTTTTACTAAAAATGGGTATTGTTAAGAGGGAAGTGCACACAATGGAACTTGTGTTAGCCACCATGAATCTACTCTAGTGTATAACTTGTAGCATGTAGGCGATATTCCAGAAACACCAGAAACAGATCTGCAAAAGTCTGTACAGGAGTTTATGGCTGTTTGTTTGGGTTTAATTTGATTTACATGTGTATATTTTTTGGAAATTTTCATTGCAGGATAGAAAATTGAATATAATGACAATATAATTCCAATTTCAGAGTAGGCATGTAATTATATTTTTGGTGGTATTGACCTTTGTTCCACTTTCATTCTTTTATAAATATTTTATTTGTGATTTAAAATTTAATTTCATCTATTATTAATGTTAAGTTTTAGTACCGTCAGAATTTGAATTTTCTAGTGCTAAGATGTCATTTTGAATTATATCTTAAATGTTTTTCTTTCTTTCATGTCTCATAGCTGATAAAAATTATTCTGTAAATCTTGAAGACTTAAAAAATTCACATAAGAAAAGACATCACTTGTCTACTGTAAGTATTTTACAGTATTATTTTCTTTAAATTGTTATTGAACTGTTGTCCTAAAGTTTTTTTTTCACTCATAATATGACTAGATATTTTTCTGTAGTATTAAAATATTTGTATTTTCATATCAGCTATTGATTAAAGTTAATATATATGCCTTCTTGCCTTTTAGCTTATATTTGTGATTAAAAATAATTGTCTAATTTTTCCATTTGTGATAAAATTATGACACTTTTTCTTTTGGGAAAAGAATCAAAGTTGTTTTGATAAGGAGCCTTTGGTCATGTGAAAGCATGGCTAATGGCCTGCTGGATGCACTCTTTTCAGGTTACAGCCAGGGGTTTTGCCCAGTATGAGCTCTTGAAATCCACTGCCTTGGATGATTCAGTCCCAGCATCACAAACTGCAATCACTTTGGATATTTCCTGGAGTCCTGTGGATGAGATTCTTCAAATTCCTCCACTCTCTTCAAATGCAACTCTGGTAGGAATGAACCCTATTTTCTGTCGCATTTACTCAATGTAGGTTTCCTTTTAACTTGCTTGTTGCTGGTGCTGCATGCTTCCAATCCCAACCCTTACTGAGCTCTGAAAGGCTCAGCTGACCCCTGGAGTCTCACCAGGGCAGCCAGTGGAGGTGTTGCCAGGTGATCTTATCTATCATTTGTCCACAGTGCTGCAATTATGTAACTTAAGAAGTTTCCAGTGATAAAGGCTTGAGTTAGGACACAAGTGAAATCATTAAAGTGAGTTATCTCTGCTGTTCTTAAAAGAGTACAGAAAGAGAGTGGCAACACATCAAAAATCATTATACTATTAAGCCTTTTCACCCTGTATTTACATTTTTAGGTATCTGTCTTAAAAAATTAATCAGAATTGCTAACAAAAATATATGTACGAAGATAGTCATGATGATATAGCTGTGTTTCCAAAACAGTAAAAATAAAACCTGGAAATTCACTAGGGAAATGATTTCCATGATGAAAATAGATTTCCATGATGAAATATGATATATTCCTTGAAAATCATTATTTAAAGTGTCTTTAGTAAAGTAGAAAATGCTTATTAAGCAAACAAAATGAAAAAGGTGTGCTTTATGAAGTATATTTTTAATGTATGAGCAGTTTGAAATTCAAGTAACTATGACTCTTATGCCAAGAAAATGGGATTATCAGTGAAAACTGACTTTGGGAACTTTTTAGAATATTAAAGTGGAATCGGGTGATCCCAGAAGTCCTTTGAATCATCTTCACAGAGAACTGAAATTTCTTCTTGTGAGTATGCTTCTGGAATTTGTAACTTGCATTAAATCTTTTGTTTCCATAAAAATGTTTGCTAAAATTGTTATTTAGTTTTGTGTCCTTCGAAACTGATTCCAAATGTTATGTGTGCATTAGATACTCTTAGCAATTTAGACAGTTTAATTTTATGTGGTAGTTGTCCTTACATTTAAAGGAAGCGTTCGTTAGGTAGTTAATAGCTACAATTCTTCAGCGTTTTCTACTGAGTGTTTGGTTTTTATTTATACGATGGATTCCTTTCTTTCCAGGTGGGTTAGCTGGCAATTTATTTCAAATGCACATATAATCTGCTTGTTAATAACTTAGGTTATGATTGATGCTAAAGATTAATGACCACGTACCTCAAGAATCTTACATTTCAATAATTTTAGCTCTACTCTACAAATTGAATCTCAAGGGGGTTCCTCATTTTAATGCAGTAGAAATTCCAAATGTCTTAGCCTGGTATACAAACTCAGTTATATTCAGCCACTGCTTTCTTTCTTTCTTTTTTTTTTTTTTAACTTTTAGCTTTCTTGAGATATAAATTACATCCCATAAAGTTCACTTGTTCAGTGATTTTTAGTATACTTACTGAGTTGTACAGCCATGGCCATATTTAATTTTAGAGCATTTTCATCACCCCAGAAAGAAACTCCATACCCATTAGCAGTCACCTCCCATCCTCATTGCCCCTGGCAACCACTTTCTGTAGTAGTTCCTGCTTTTTATTGCCAAATAGCATTCCGTTGTATGGATACACCTAATTTTGTTTATCAATTCATCAACTAATGGACATTTCAGTCGTTCCAACTTTTTGGCTATTCTGAGTAATGCTGCCATGAACAGTCATGTACATGTGTTTGTGTGACATATCTTTTCACATCTCTTGGGTGGAGTTGCTGGTTCATATGGTAACTTTATGTTTAACCTTTTTGAGGAACTGCTGAACTGTAACTGTTTTCTAAAGTTGCTGCCATTCTACATTCCTACCAGCCATGTGTGAGGGTTCATTTTCTACATATTATTGCAAATTCTTGATGTTATCTGTTTTTGTTTTGTTTTGTTTCATATTTTATTATAGCCATCCTAATGGAGATTAAGTAATATCTTGTTATGTGGCATTTTCCTGATGGCTAATAATATTTAGCATCTTTTCAGGTTTCTATTGGTGCCTACTTCTTTTTTTAGCTTAATCTAACACCCTACTTCCACTCCCAATGAATCCTCAACATTTGCCATATTGAGGTTCCTGCTTTTATAGTTCTGATCCTATCGCACTTTGTCACTTTCTGGTGTGTGTGTCTGGATCTGCCTGGTGTACCCTTCTCCAGCCTCTTTGCCGTGTGAGCTCTCTGTGACATCTTCGCCTGGGATGATTGCATTGATTCCCCAGAAAGGCTTATGCTGCCTGTGCTTTGAGCTGCTGTAGAATTCCACACATACCTCTTGTCAGAGTGTTCATCGAACAGTAATTTGTTTACTTACCTGGCTCTCTTACTAGACTTCAGTGCCAGTTAACCTACTGTGCTCATAGCAACTAGTGTAGTACCAAGCATTCTTAATATTTTTCCCTCTTATTGTTATTGTTTCTATGTTTGTACAAAACTTGATACTTTTTCTAACTTTCTCACCTTTTTGAAAGCTCCTCTTTCAGGATCATTGTGGTGGGCTGCCATAATACTTCCATCCTCATGTCTCTGCCCTTCTCTCTTCACCCTGGCAGAGAGCTTATACATTCAATGATTTGACTAATGCCTTTGAGGGAACTCCAGATCCCATCTTTAAGTTCCCATTTTTCCTACTTCCACCAAGTTGTTTCTAATTTGAGTGGAGTGCTATTGCCTCAAACTCATTATGTCCAAAATGAAACATGAAATCTCCAGACTAGATCTCCAGATCAGAAATCCCTGTCTGGTTCCACCATTCCTTCAATTTCTCTTATATAGTTGACCCTTGAACAACACAGGGGTTAGGGGTACTTACCCATCCTCACCCCACCAAACACTCGACAATCCAAGTATGACTTTTGACTCTCCCAAAACTTAACTACCAAAGGCCTACTGTTGACTGGATGCCTTGCTGATAGCATAAACAGTCGATTAACACATATTTTGTATATTTTATGTATTATATTATATTCTTACAATAAAATAAGCTAGAGAAAAAATATTATTAAAATCATAAGAAAAAACACATTCACTGTATTTATTGAAAAAGTATGCATATAAGTGGACCCACACAGTTCAAACCCATGTTGTTCAAGAGTTACTGTATTTTACTTTAATAAGAATTATTTCTATCACCACCACTTACTACCACAGCTAGAAGCTGCCATGTGGTGCTAGATGGCTCTGTTATTTTGCCTGAGGCATCAGCAACTGGTAAGTGCAAGAGCTGATTCAAAACTCTTTCAAATACGTGTGTGCCTTTCTTTTCAAAGTCTGTGCTTTGTTATAATCCCCCTTATAAATTCACCAAATCTTAGATGTGCACAGGGCCATAGTCTCTCCAAGTTCAATCCTCTATATTTTTATAAATGGATAGGAGGAATATATTGTTATTCCTTCGAAGTTTCTCTCCCTGTGCCCATCTTAGTTAAAGCCTTTGTCACCTCGTTCTTGGACCACTCTAATGGTCATTCATTGTTTCTCAGCAGGGAGACTATTGGCATTTTGGGCAGGACCATGCTTTGTGGTTTGGGACCATTGTACACACTTTAAAATGTTTAGCATCCTTACCCTCTAACAAATTAAATACTCTAAGTGCCCCTGTACCCTCAGCCATTGTGACACCAAAAATTATCTGTGCATTTTCCCAAAGACTTCCTGAAAGTAGAGGATGAGATCACCTCTTTTGAGAAACATAGTACTTTCTCTTTTCCTTAGAATCCATTCTGGGTATTTCTGATGAAGGATTTCTGAACTACTTGATCATGCCATTTTTCTTGTCAAAAAAATCAATAGTGGCTATTGTCTTCCATGTTAAATAAAAAATATTTTTAAGTTTTAAGATCACTATTCCTGTCTAGCTTCTAGTCTTTATAATCTTCTTTCCCAGTATTCCCTAGGTATTTTCTCCACCTTGGTTGGAATCATCCCACCCTCTTCATCACATTCCATGCTCCTTCCCTGTTCTGTAGCTGATGGTTTCCAAAACTGAGTTGGAGTTGAGCTGAGGCTTCACATTGTTCCTCTGGCTGTTCCAGCCTAACTTGACCCCTTTCCATAATACTTTGGTTTAGATATTGTATGTATAGGCATATACATTTGTATTATTTTTATATAAACTTCCGTTTAGTTATTTCATCTGTATTGGTCCTTCTTAACTCAAATTAAAAGCATCTTCAGGGAAGACTCATCAGTCCTGAATCCTGTAACATCTTTGCATGTAGCATCGCAGTTCAGAACACCATCTTTGGATATATGTCCTGCTATTGTCAGTTACTAATCATGTGATCTTAAGCAAGTTACTTAGTCTCTCTTAGCTTCAAATAAAATGGAGGTAAATATTAATATCTATCTGCCTCAGAGTTTTTGTGAGGGTTAAATGACCTGCTAATATGAGACAACAGTTCTTGGCATGAGATTAAACATTCAACAAATTTTATTGTAACTAATATTGTTACTAAATATATCCTTATTGATTAAACAATATTTTCTGCTAACAAGCTTTTGGGTTTTTTTAATCTCATATAGGTTTTGGCTGATGGTTTGAGGACTGGTGTAACTGAATGGCCTGCGCCTCTGGAAGCAAAATCTGCTGTTGAACTTGTGCAGGAATTTCTGAATGGTGTTTGTTTTCCTAATTTATGCTTCTACCTTATTTTTCTTAATTGGGAATTTATACTTACAATATTTAAATAAGTTGTCTTTTTAGTCTTGGTATTTGTAGTTGGGATGTATAAAGCTATGAGGTCTGTCATAATCAGAAGGATAACTTTCATTCTGAATTGCTAATGGAATGGCCTAAGTAATTTTAAGAATAAGATTTAATTTAAAATTTGTATACTACAGTCATACTTGAGATTGTAGGAGAAGGTAGATTGGAACAGTATCCTTCGAGTGCCTATCATGTATCTGACATTGTGCATTGGGGGCTTTGACTGTGCCTCAGTTCATCCTCCCACCCCTACCTATTGGGTATATATATATGACTTCCCTTGGAGAGTTAAGTAATTTGCTAAAATTCCTAGTTATACTTTTACCATTTTCATTTGCCATTTGAAAAAAATCAAGATGGAAGTAATTTGGAAAGCAGAAAAATTAAATCCAGAATTAATAAGCTTAATTTGCCACTTTCTAGACTTAAATAAGCTGGATGGATTTGGTGATTCTACAAAAAAAGACACAGAGGTAAGTGATTATTATCAGTTAGAAATATATACTGAAATAGCTTTTAAAATGTGGTTGTACGATTATCTTTCATGTTTTGCCATCCATGGATCAGATGGATCTGGTACAGCAAAAGCATTGTTTTGAGGTTAATTTTTTCTTGGTCTTTAATGTCAGCACTGGTGATTTTTTTTCCTTAAAAGCTGATAAATATTTTTAAAGAGAACTAATATGTATTATTATTAATTGCTTAACTGCAGAGAAGTTGAATTTTAATATACTATAACATGGTATTACATTAATATACTAATATAAGATGGCATGTTAATATTCCAGTGGTGGTATTATTAAATTAAGCTAATTGTGTTGTCATTTGACAAACAAGAAAATGGAGAAAACAATAATTTAATTAAATATTTTTATGTGAAGGAAAGTTGATGCTTGTTTTTAGGCATCATAGTTTTAAAACAATTTCAGGGGCCCAGCTTTTCATGGTCTGTTGATTTGTATCTCTTTTCTTTGTGTACATTCATGGATCCACATTTCCTCAGAGCAGCATTTGAAAGCTTATTGGCCTTAAATTATTTCACTTTTTAAAAAATTAAACTGAGTATTCTCTGACACTTCTTTTTCAGACAGTGAAGCATGACAGTGCTGCATTTGATCGTTCCATTGAGTGTCTTTTCACAGTACGGTGTGATCTTGATTTTGCTGAGCAGCTGTGGTGCAAAATGAGTAGCAGTAGGTGTCCATGATTGTAACATAAAATTTTTCCTGTTACTTCTTAGGTTTACTTTTAATTAAGTCTTTGGAAATAATGCAGTGTGTACTACTAGTTCTGTGTGGAAGTCTGGTTCCTTAGTTTTACAGATTCATTTCTAATAATGCACCGGCATATTTTACTCAAGAATTATACTAAGACAAAGCAGTTCATAGACTCTATTCCTTTCTCCTGCCTTAAGTATAAGACGTAGATTATGCTCTGTTTATGTGAACCAAAACATGTACCTTAGTAAAATTGCAATTATTAGAAAAAGGAAAAGATATTTCTTAATATTTTACTAGATGTGTTATTTTGTGGCAATTAGTTTAATTTCTTTCTTTAGAAATGTATCGTCTTTTTTTTTTTTTTTGCCTTTTTCTTTCCTCTTCCTCCATCTATAAAGTACAGATACTTCTCTTCCTCTTCATTTGTGTATCCCTAAAATTAATGACATATTTGATTTGCGGAAATACCATGAAAATAATGTTAGACTGACTTGTTTTTCAAGGTGTGATTTCATATCAAGACTTGGTGAAGTGTTTCACATTGATCATCCAGAGTCTACAACGTGGTGATATACAGCCATGGGTAGGTTTAGTGGTGTGTGTTGAACGTTTTCTCAGCAGCATAGCATGACGGTTAAGGACACAGTTTCTGGAGCAGACTGCCTGAGTTTGAGTTATAGCCCTGCTGCTTACTAGCTCTGTAAACTTGGGCAGATTCCTTCACTTCCTGTGCGCCCCAAATTCCTCATCTGTAAAGTAGGAGTGTTATTTTAAGATTAAATAATTTAATTCCTTCACTTCTGTATGCCCCAAATTCCTCATCTATAAAGTAGGAGTATTATTTTAAGATTAAATAATTTAATTCATACAAAGCACCTAGCTCATTGTTATTATTGCTATAAATGATAATTCTCCTTTACTACTGATTAGGTTACAAATTGGAACATTCTCTAAAAAGTAATTTTGATAATGATCCTCAAATTGTCATGACCTTTGAATCAATAATTCTTTTGTCAGGATCCATCCTAAGCTCATACACAAAAATACATTTAAAGATTTTATGTATCAGAATAGTCATTAGAATCTTATTTATGGTAGCAAAAAATTGCCAATGACCTAAATTTCCACTATTAATGGAATAGCTAAATAATAATATAATCACATAATGGTTCATATAATAGTTGCTAAAAATGATGCTGACAGATAATGTAGAGAATGCTTATAAATATTGGTAAAAAGAAAGGAGTATACACTATTTAAAAATGTAAATTTTGGAGAGAAGAACATGGAAGCAAATATGCTAAAATGATTTAGCAGTCGCCTCTAGTGGAGGGTTACAAATGGGTTTTTCCAAATGCATTATATATTTCTGTACTTTATGAATTTTCCATAATGAATTTATGCTTTTATAATCAGGAAAAAGCTAAATAAAAGCTAGAAACAAAAAGATTTGTCATTTAATAGGAATTATTTTCAATAATGTGGCTGCCAATTCAGGGATGTAAAGCTTTGACACTTTCAGAGGTATGAACAAAGAAAGCTACAATCCAGAACAAAGGAGTGCACACTCTGCCCCTAATTGGGCATAAGTCATTCTAGGAATTTAGCCTTGGCCATTTAATTTTTTTCCTGAGTTTCTGTGTTTGTGAAATGTTTACAGGTATATCCCTACCATGTGTAATGAGTGCAAATGAAGTGAAAATAGTTTAAAAAAAAAGAAAATATAAAAGATTGTGATGAAAATTAGAGATAGGAAGACAATAATGAAGAAATAACAAATATTTTAAGTATGTTAAAAATTGTAAACAATTTGGAGCACATGTTAGATCTGTAAATTCAGAGCTCTTTTTAATTTGCAAATGATCCAGTTAATATGTTGGATATTGTAACCAATAAAGAGTTCCTTGTAACACATGCATGGACCGTTGAGGAAGAGTTTTCCCACAGCAGCGGATTTTCAGTGTAGTTGAAGATGTTCTATTTGGGTAAAGATGCCCGATAATGCTTAGCCAAGAGAAGAGAATTCCTAGTTGTTAAGCGTCAGAGGACCAACTCTGCCCTCTCTTTGGTGGAATTACATCTGGGAGTGATAAATTTAAACCCTTAATTGCTTAGGACTTGAGTAAATGAGGCAAGAATGGCACTTTAGAAACTGGCACTTTTGTAACTTCTGGACTTCTATTCAAACAATTCATAGTATCTGGAGACTAAAGATGAAAGCTTATTAATTTTTAGCTTGTAGCTAATACAATTTGTTTCTCTTCCTTATTGGATTTATTTGTGGTTTTATAAAATTTTCTTGATTTCTAGCTCCATAGTGGAAGTAACAGTTTACTAAGTAAGCTCATTCATCAGTCTTACCATGGGACTATGGACACAATTTCTCTCAGTGGGACTATTCCAGTTCAGATGCTTTTGGAAATTGGTTTGGACAAACTAAAAAGAGATTATATCAGTTTTTTCATAGGTAAGTTCCTTTTCCAGCTCAAAAAATTAAAAAGTGCATTACATTTGTCAGCCCATAGGTATTCTCAGATTTTATCTTTCTGTTTGTCCCTAGTCATTTGTGATCCTGTCTTTGCTTCTGGTTCACTGCGAGACAAACATTTTCATTCTGTAGGCTTTTAGTTTCCCCCTTGATAAAAATATTAAAGATAATTATAGCTTTTGTTTGTTTGTTTTTAGTTAAAACATTTTGAGATTCTATAAGGTTAATTTAGTAAATACGATGCCTTTTATAAGATGTTGTTTTAATATCCAACACTTGGTTGTTTTTATCAGGGCAAGCTGTGATCATTTTTAGAATAAATACTGATATATATTTATGGTATAATGTGCCAGAAAATTTGGCCGTTTCTGAGGAACTATTCAGCCTGAGCATCTCTTTTATATGTGAACTACAAAAATTTTTACTTAAATTCCTTAGCAGACAATATCTAAAGCTCATTTTTATATTATTTTTCATAAATAGGTCAGGAACTTGCTTCTTTGAATCATTTGGTAAGTTTATTTTCAAAAGTTAATTTTTTTATTTATTCATTCTGTATATATTATTAAGTGCTTAATCTGTATTAGCCTCTGTCGTAGGTCCTAGGAAATAGATAAATGAGACAGTGAGCACCCTTAATTACTACTGTCTCGTAAGAGAGACAAAAAGGTATCCCACTTAGTGTCATTTCTCATTCTTTATAGATTTATGATGCTGACAAGCCAATGTACTCCCACAACTCTCTTTCAGCTAAAATAGTTAGGGAATGCCTTTCTTCGATAGACTCTATAAAGGAATTTTTGCTTTGTATTCTCTTGACCCATTGCTATTACACATAAATTTCTGTTAGGCACAAATTTCAAAGAATTTGTGATGTTCTTTAACATAGTGATTCAAAAGAGATTTCTAGGTTTCAGGGTCATGATTACAAGATTATGTATTCTTCTAGTATTTTGATTTAGAAAGTTTAGGAGATTGAACAGCATCTGTACTGACCCTTGACATTCATTAGAAGATCCTTTTAGAAATAGTTTTGTAGTATCAACTTGTTTGTTGTTTGTCTCATAAAAATGCGAGATAAAAAATTCTAGCTGTGTCTATTATGCAAAATAAGACTCAATTGGATTATTTTTGCTATTCAAATTTTAAACATTTATTAAGAGTATGTCTTTTTAGTGGAAACATGCTCTTTTTTTTTAATTTAGAAAAGTAACAACATTTTTGAAAGTTAGAATACTGTATAGGGGAAATATTCCTTTAATCTTATCACCAAACTATGAATTCCCCTCTAGTCATTTTATATGCCTTTTGTTTTTTCTTTTTGTATGTTTTTACTCCACACTTTTGACACAGTAGTTCTTAAAGTTGAGAATCTCCAAAAGTCTTATTGAAATGCTAATTCCTAGGCCCCAGTGACTCTGTAGGTCTAGGGCTCAGGAATATGTCTTTTTAAATAAGCCATCTCCTACTCTGAATGATTCTGATGTTTTTTTCTTACTGTATTAGTTTTCTGTTACTGCATAACAAATTACTACAAACTTAAAAGCTTAAATAAACACAAGTTTATTATCTTACAGTTTCCAGGGGTCAGAAATTGGGCATATTTTAGCTGAGTCCTCTTTGCTCAGGGTTTCACAAGGCAGAAATCAAGGTATCAGCTGGCTGTGTATTCATCTGGAAGCTTAACTAGGGAAAGGTCCACTTCGAAGTTCCCTCATTTGTTGTTGGTATAATTCATTGGCTTGCGGCCCTATGACAAAGGTCTCCAAGATCCTGATCTTGGACCAGGATCAGTGTGGTCCTAGAGGTTGCTTGTTATTCCTTGCCATGTGACCCTTTCTACAACATGACAGGCAGTTTGTTTCTTCAGTGCCAGTAGGAGAGCATCTATAATGCTTCACCTTCTTTTAATGGGCTTATCTGATGAGGTCATAGTAATGACCATAATCTCCCTTTCGATTAATTCAAAGTCAAACAGTAACCTAATCATGAGACTGACATCCCATTTTATTCAGAGGCTCTGACCTTACTCAAGGGAAAAGGATTATACAAGATGTATACTCCGGGGGTGGGAATCTTAGGGGCCACCATCGAATTTCACCTACCATATTTACCATGGATTATTTCCTTAGGATGGGTTCTCAGAAATAGGATTAGAAGATCTGAGCACTTTATGGTGCTTGGCATACATTGTCAAATTTATTTTTTAATAGGTTGTACCAATTTACAAGTAATATATTTGAGTGGAATCTTATCAATACACTTGCTTAATTTCTTGGTACTTCAAGTTTACTACCTGTTTTCAGAGGTGGGCATTGTCATCAACCTAGCAAGAGTATTGAATTTAAGAATTATGTTGTGGATTTGCCATTTATTCCATCTAGAGGAGTTGGCAGGTGGCATTAGTCACCTACCTGAGCCTCCTTCATGAAGCAGTTCTGTGATTTGCCTTTACCAGAAAATACATGTAATGGTTTGCTTAAAACGTTCCCAGTGAAGGCTTTACTTATGGATTAGTTAGAGGAATAGCATTGAAAGGTGGTAAATTCTATCTAGCTATGCCTTCTGTGTCTTCCCCCTGCCCCTACCACCATGAATGAAGCGTCTAGACTCAGGTTTAGCAAGCATAGCTATATTCTTTCCAAAGATTCCACTTCTTTAACTCCCTATTTTGCTTATACTTTTTTCATTCCAGGAATATTTCATTTCTCCATCAGTGGATATACAAGAACAAGTATACCGTGTTCAAAAACTCCACCATATCCTAGAAATATTAGTCAGTTGCAAGCTTTTCATTAAACCTCAACACGAGCTCCTCTTTTCTTTAGCACAGTAAGTATTTCTCTGTGGTTTATTATGTAAAAATGTATTCTCTTCTGAAGTAGTTGCAGCCAAAATATATACTTTTTTTATTATCAGGATAGAATCTATGCATCTTGTCTTCACAATAGCAGAACGGTTCTAAGTCACTCTCATAGGAAGGAAATTCTTTGGATTCTGAAGGAATCAGGTTTGACACTTGATTCTAGCACTTCCTAACTTACAGAGAAGTTTCCTTTAATTGCATTTTGTTTTCTTATCTATAAAAAGGATCTAACAACCTCATGTTTTTGATATCAGGATTAAATGATATAATGTGTATAAAGTACCTGATACTTAATCAGTGCTTAATAAATATTAATTCCTTCTCTTTTTTTTTTTACATACTTATAAATTTGGGCCAAACTAATTGCCAGCCATCTATATGGTAACTGAATGGAATTAAATGTTATTACTAGTATTGCTGTAATTTTAAGATATTTCTGCCAATGAGTTTGACTAAAATCGGTTTGGAACAATCCTCATGTATGGATTGTCATTGTCTTATGTGTATTGGAGGCCTCAAACTGGAAATTAGTGAACCATCCAGTGGAAGGACTGGGCTTCTTTTTCCCTGTGGAAAGAAATGTACCACCACTGCCTTTTCCAAAATAAGAATTTGCCTCAGTTATAGAGGAAATTTTTGAAATCATTATTATTATTTTTTCCATTAAAGATAAGTAATATACATAAGTTAACACTTTAATTCCCTAGACTCTGAAAACCATGGAAGCTGTATCTTTCTCTTTTGCTTCTTTGTTGTTCTTTTTCTGAAATCTTTCTCCCCACTTAAACTTTTATTTGGGCTCAACTTAAATATATTTACATTTATGAGAAATGTGTCTACTATTAATTTTTTTAAAGTGAATATTTCCTTTCAAAGAAACAAAAAACACCTAAGTTTTGTTGGGAGGTGGGTATGGTGTGTTTGTTTTCACTTTTGTGTCGCTGAAAGTATTGTTGTTGATATTGTGGTTAGTGGTATTCAATAAAATGTTTCCCTTATGAGTTTTAGGCTACCAGAAAGACTTTATGTCCACGTGACAATTTTTTCCCAAAAGAGGTTCATTTTTTAATTTTTTTAGATCCTGCATAAAATATTATAAACAAAATCCCCTTGACGAGCAACACATTTTTCAGCTGCCAGTCAGACCAACTGCTGTAAAAAACTTATATCAAAGGTAAGCAACTTAATAATTACATTATACTTAAGTCTTGTCATGATTTCAGGCAGTTTTGGTGTCTATTCCATGGGGACCTCATGACCCAAGCTACTTCACCTCTGAAATCTTAATTATTTTACCCCCTCTCTGGCCATACTCTGGTAGAGTTCTCCTGCTTTCTCCCAGACCTTTTGTCTACTCTCTTTAGGCTTTTAGGCCTCAGCAGCTTTCATTTTTCTCTCAATTTGTTATTCCTTTGGCAAACAGGGTAGAACATATAGCCAGAAGGGAAGTGACAGATTGGAAAAAAAGTGATCAAGGTAATGACAAAGTCAAGGGTATGGCAGTGGAAGTGAGAGAAGAATTTGGGATTGGGGAGGTAGAGACTGAGACAACAGATTGGCCATCCATATGGACACTAAGCTTGCCTCAAATGATGGTCTTCCCTCAGCACGTATACTTGAACTTTCTTTTATAGTCAAGTCACTCTATTTACACTCTCCCTCTATTTGGTTCTCTCTGACCCAAATCCCAGCACTCCCATTAAACTGCTCTGGCCAAGGTTGCCAGTGGCCTTCTACTTGCCAAATTCAGTGGACAATTTCCAGTAAAACAGTGTTTTTTAGCCCCTTGTGTAATTAGCAGACCCACCAATTCTTTCTCTTTCCATAAACACTTATAAGGCGGTTTGGCATTAAACACAATTGCCTTCTGGAACCTACCCCCTTCCTTCGTTTCTGTATCTGACATAGCATTCTCTCTTAATTTTAATTCTACCTCTCTGGCCCACCTTCAAGACAGAATGATTCCCTATCAGATTCTTCTTCCTCTCCCTGCTTCTTATGTGTGAATTTTTACCAGAAGTCTATCATCTGCCCTCTTTTTTTCTTACTTTCTATCTTTCCTGGGTGATTGCATTCATACTCAAGGCTTCATTTCCTCTGGGCTCTTGATAATTTATAACTCATCTCTTCAGCTTCTCCTGAGCTTCAGACCCATGTTTATAAATGCCTATCAGATAGGACTCCCCAATTTCAGTGTCCTGTGTAGGTAGTTCGAACTCTAAAATACAAAATTTAGAATTGTGACCTGTTCATCTCTTCTTCCTTAGTGCTTATCACATAAGGACTTCATTAAATAACTATAAAGGAAGAAAGGGAAATAACTAGGTTTATTTTTCCTTCGATGTTTTTTCTTAGTGAGAAGCCACAGAAATGGAGAGTGGAAATAAACAGTGGTCAAAAGAAGGTGAAAACAATTTGGCAACTGAGTGACAGTCCACCTGTAGACCATCTGAATTGCCACAAACCTGGTAAATATGGTTTGTAATCTATTTAGGTAAATTGAAAATGAAAATAAACAAAGTTTTGCTGATAGAGATCATTATAATAGCTCTTGTGTTCAATTTTAAATAATTTTTCTGAATTCTAGCTGTAAAACATTTATTCTGAAAAAAGTCTTGAAGGGGTGCTTTTTTTTTCATTATCCTAGATAGAGGAACTTTTTTAAAAGAGATGAAGTGATAGGGACATAGGAATAAAAACAGGCTCTAAGATTAAAATGCCATACTTTACATTTCTGTGCACTGTTTAAAATAGTAATGATATTTTTGCCCTAATGTCTTCTCTGTGTCTAAAATAAGAGTTGAGATTTCTAGTATTCTATCAAAGATGGTTCACATTAGTAAAAGAATGTCTTTCAGTCCCTGATGTAATTGGCTGGTCCACCAGGTCTTCCTCCTTCAGTAAGCACCTATAAAATTGTTATCTTCACGTATGTGGATTGTATGGTTCTGTCATCTTTTATTTGTATAGGTCTTAAATGGCTGCATTCAAATATTGCAAAGATTATCCAAAATAAAATCTGTTGGTTTTAAGAGAGACTCCAAGAAGATTTCAAAAGCCTGTTGTTAACCACTGCTGGGAATACAAATACATTGTCTTATTTAAATGATTGATACTTTGCAAAATTATTTCCAGAAAATGTTTATCCTTCTACCCCAAATATATTTTTATTCAGTCATGATGAAACTTCTCTCAACTAGAATGGAAACTTCTCTATTCATATGACTGAACTGCTGAAGTCCTAAAGAAACTGAAAGAATTTTCCTGAGAATCATCAGTTAAAATCATGCTGTCTTTTCTGTGTGATACAAAACATGGAAACTATAAAAGATTGAAAATCAACTGTATAAAAATAGAAAATGTTCTGTATGGCAAAAAATAGCAAAGACAAAACAACAGACATATAATGAGCTAGGAAAAGAAATTTGCAGCTCAAGTTCAGAAAAGGGCTATATTCCCTAATAAATTTCAAATCAGTAAGAAAAATACTAATAACTCGATAGAAAAATGATCAATTAATACGAATAGTTTACCAGAAAGGAAATTCAAATGTCATCTTAAAAATAAAAAGTGCTCAGCCCCACCACAAGAAGAGAAATGCAAATTTATGTTATATATTATGTTTTATATTATCTTTCACCTGTCAGTTTAGCAAAGATCAAAAAGTTTGATGTCACAGTACTGGCAAGGACATGGAAAACACCCATTGCTGGCTGGAATGTAAAGTTGTACAGCTTTTTTGGAGAACGATATCCACCAAAATTTTATAAGAATATGTTTTTTGGCCCAGCAATTTCATAAAGAGGAATTTATTCCACACATATAACCAGATGTGCAAAAAGACCTATGAACAAGGTTATTAATTGCTGTATTGTTTACAGCAGCAAAATATTGGGAAAAAACATGGAGAAAAAGGTCAGGAAGGATACAACCAAATTCCCAAGGTGTGGAATGGTGAGGGCAGGAATGGTTTTCAGCTTTGGCCGAATATTAGAATCATCTGGGAAGCTTTTAAAGTTCTAATACCCAAATAAGTAAATCAGAATCTCTGGAAGACTGGACATCAGTAATGTTTAAATTTTCTAGGTCATTCCGTCGTGCAACTAAGGTTAAGAACCATCAGCTTAAACATTTTATTTTATCGACATATGTTGTTTCAGGTGTTTTTTTTTAAAGACATGTATTTTATGATTATAAGAAAGTTTTAAAGACATGAACATATGTGATACATTTTTGAAAAATGCTGTTTTAAAATTTTATTACATAAAGATTAAACCTCTCTTTTGAGGAAATTCATGCAAAATTAAACACCTTTTTCCAATGATGCTGAATAAGTGAAATGTACTGAACATATTTTTCAGTCTTTTGAATGCAGTTTGCTTCAAAAAGAGTGAAAGTGATTGTGAATGTTAGAGTTAAAACAATTTATGGATGCATTGGTTCAATGACTCCTTGTATGACAATAAAGAATTTTTATGAAATTATATATTTGTGCACTTAGAAACACACTCAAACTCCATTTTGCCTTGAGTTTTATAACCTTTTCTACCCATCATATATTCTTTGTGTGTTTTGTCTAGAAATTTTTCAGTGACTTTTGGCCCAAAGCAAGACTCACTGTTCAAGGAGGACCTCATTTATATTCAAACAAAGCCCTGGTTGTAAATATTAGAGCCCAATAATGATTTTTTTTTTTTTTTGCTAAATATATATGTTTAAGAAATTAGACTATTTCATTGGCCTGAGCTTTGGTCAAATACTAGTTTTTTCAGAATATCTATGGTGTGACACTCTTAAGTAAAACAGTTGATATCAAAAGAAGGAAGACCTAAGAGAGAAAAGTGTACCTTTGTCTGCTTTGGGAAGAAAGAATAATGATTTGAGGTTCATAGGGGAGAAAAACAATATCCAGTAGAGTGCTGCTCACCCAGTGATTGTTCAGCAAATGATTGTTGATAATGGTGGGAATATGGAAACCAAAATGTTGGCCCACAAAGAAGTGGATATAATTTCATCTAAATGTTAATTATACCACTTATTTTGAAATACAACAGTCATCAGGAGAAAAAAAAAAAGGATATATGTCTAGCCCTAAGACTGAAAATCCTAAGGAGATAATGTTTTCTGAAATATATATTAAGATTGAAAAAAGATGATTGTTAACCATAGCGGATGAGGCACAAAAAAATAAAGCAGTAGGTTTCCAAATTTAAAATATTTAATTTTTTAAAAACTCTGCTTCATAGTTTAGTTTGTTTAGTACTGTTTTCAGTGCACCAAGAGAGGTTTACTATTTAAAGGAATCGTCCTTGCTGATTTTTGTCTAAGAAATTCTCTTAAAGTAGAAGACACATAATCATTCAGACTATCTCTCAATTATTGTAAAATTCAGCAGTATACATGGTAGAAAAGCCATCAGGGTGTAAGCAGTTCTGATCTCACTATCTTTCTTGTTACAGATTTTTCTGAATTAACATTAAACAGTAGCCTGGAAGAAAGGACATCCTTTACTAACATGGTTACCTGCAGCCAGGTGCATTTCAAGTGATATGATAGAAGGGGGTTCCTCTATCAGGTAATATGTTCACTTTTTGTTCACTTCGAATACTTTGTAATGTTAAGTACCTTAAGTTTTAGTTCTTTCTATAAATGCCAACTTAATACATTGGGAATACGGATTATTTATCAGTAATCACATAAAAGGCTCACCATATGTTACTGAGCAGTACAAGTCTTTAATTTCCTTTCTACTTTCTGTAGTCGACTTAATAGGTCAGTTTAATCATAAAACCAGAGAAACAAAAACTTTTTTTGAGTGGTAATATCTTTGTATTTTAAATCTGGATAGAGAGTAGAAAGAGAGTTTGATTTCAAAAACGTTGATGGAAGAGAAAAATCGTAAACAGGCGTATTGATGTGACATTGAAAGCAAAGGTTTGTTAAAAGCAATTTTACCCCAGCCCAATTGTATGACTAAGCCCCCAATATAAATACCATTTTAAAATGTTTAATCTGAAATAAGATTAGCTAAAAGGATTAATGGAGTAGCATTTTCTACTATCTTTACTATTTTTGTGTTTCAAAAACAATATTAAATAGAATCCAATGAGTAAAACACCTGACATTATTCCATCTTAAGCCGTGTTTTGTTCACAAATAAATGGAGACTAGTCAATTTTAGCATAGTTAAGAATAAAATAAACACTTATTTTAAAAACAAAATATCTAGTTACAGAAAAGATATATAAATTAAATATATAATATTTCTTCGAGATTTTTCTTAGAGTGAAATGAATTCAGAAAAGTGTTATGTGCTCATTTGCTTGGTACTCACCTAATGCTGTTCCCTGGTTGCCTAATAAAATTTACAACCTGAAAGAATTGTTATCTACAGATGGTTAACTTTAACTATCATGTGTAGAAGATCACTGAGATGGCATTCATTTCTACATTAAAGTAATGTTTCTGGATAGATTTAAAAATGAAAAAAAATTAAGTCATAACAGTATGATCCCTTTTTGCAAAATGAAATTAGATGCATAATATACAGCAGAATATTAACTTTGAGAGGGGTGAGATAACAGGTGATTTTTATTTTATTTATTAAATGTTTGTTTTTGTTTTCTAATTCTTACATCCCAGCATAAGCCCCCAAAAGAAAAAAAAAAATTATTACAGAGCCTGAAAACAAAAATGTATGTAAACCTTTGAAGCAGAAAGAGGAGGAATATCTGGAAGATTCTCTCTGAAAGATGAAGCTGCAAAATGGTAGTAACCCTGTCTCAGTTCTGGCTCCGCAGGAGAAGCATTAGGAGAACCGCAGCAATTAGTACACAAAGGGTGCAGACCGTAGGTACCACGATCTCCGTTGCCATCTGCATGTGACTTAGCAAAGGCTCTGAAATGAGAGAGGGAACACCACCACAAATGGGAATGTGATCATTTTAGTGAGTCTAGCTTCGTCCTGAAAGTTTTAATTGTATTGAAGAAACTTGGGAAATGGCTTCACACTTTCTAATTCTCATTTCCTATAAAAGAGAACCTGGTGAACTAAATGTTATGAAAAATTATGTGAGGGCTTTGGAAAATACTTCAGAAAATATGGGATAAAGAAATGCCAGAATTTGGCTCTACCACAGCTACTGTAATAAAATCTACATGTAAATTAATACTTGTGTTTACCATAATTAATCTCAGAATATTAGCAGCTATATTCCATGGTTTCTATAATTTTCACTGGGGGGATTTGTGAAAGAAAAATCCGTGGGAAACATTTCCAACCTTTCAAAGATGTTATTGTGTATCTTAATAGATATAGGAATTTCTATATTGAAATTTTGTATGATAGTTCTTACATAGTTAGGTAAGAGTCTTAAAGAGTTAAATGTTAAGCATATACCATGTACATGAATAAGGTAGTGGACATTGATGTAATACCTACTTTTAGGTTTTGTGTCAGATGTAATGGTTACCAACAGAAATAAGACACAAGCCCTGCTCTCATGGAGTTCATAGGCTTAGTAATAAATTCTCTATAATGTTTCTACATGATAAAATAAGTTTTATTTTAGTTTAATGGAATGTACATACTTAGTGGTTATTTAGATGGGACAGGGGAATGGGCACAGTGGTATATTGACCTATAAAAATAACTGAATTGATAGGATTTGGTCTAGCACTTTCCAGCTCTGATAACCACATTAAAGATGACTTTGTTAAAACAAGGAGAATATTTCTCTGATTGTCCTTCTAGAGAGAGAAAGACAAAATCAAAGAAACAAATGATATGCCGTTGGCATTTCTTGATGTATAATTGCATCTTTGTTATTCTACATTGTAGCATTTTAGATCCTATTGCATAAGAAATGATGCCTTCTATGAGGTCAGGGTCCTTGTTTTGTTCATTGCTATATCCCTAGGGCTTAAAACACCCCCTGGCTAATAGTATTTAACAATTACTTGCTGAATGAATATAATATCTGAAGTTTTCTTTGACCGTTTTTTCATTCCATTTGATGTAATAGTTGAATTTTCTCTACCTTTCACAAAGCCCACTATAATAAAATAGCAGATTTATAAGTTTATAGTATGAATCAGAAAGAAAAAATCTAGAGTGGATAAAATATTTTTTCTGGAAGGTTTTTAAAATAATATTTAAAATGCTTATAAGGTAGAAACTTGACATTGCTTCAAAGTGAAGAAAAAGCCATTTTTAATTGTGGTTTTGGAAGATTGACTTAGGGTAGATCAACATTTTGAGACTTTGATAATGTCATTATTTATATAATTATGTGGTTTAATTATCAAAGGGAAGAATTAAAATATACTCACCTGCAGCAAGCATCTGGTTATTGATAGAGCAAGTTTCCAAGGCTTGGAAGTACCAACTTTCCACCTAATAAAAAGCCACTTGATAAGTAATGTTGTCTTATACTAATTTTTTGCTGTTGAAGTTATTTTTGGAATAATGTGGAATAAAAAAAATGTAATATGCTTGTAGCTTAGTTAATGTTTATTGAACACCAATGTGCGTCATTATGAAGGGGTCAAAAAACAGTATTCTTGAGGAGCTTATAATCTAGTGCTTTTCTAGTAATGCAAAACTAGTGAATGCCTGATAGCTATCAATCAGTCACTGCTTCCATGTATATTCCCACTGGGCTCAATCAGTCACTGCTTCCATGTATATTCCCACTGGGCTCACTCTAAAAGAATGTTGGTAAACAAGTGAGATTTATTTTTAAAAATTATTTTTATTAATACACTCCAAATTACAATTTGTATTCCCTGCCATTAGGTGCAGCAATATAGAGAGCTGATAGAAAAAAATGTGTAAGTCATTGAAAATGTTTGGTAGGTTTTAAAGGATGAAGTTTGATTATTTTTAAATCTCATTTGGGAACCAGTGCATTTGTGTGACTCTGCCATTTGATGGGAAAAGAAATGAAAATTATGTGGTCATTATATATTTGATTTACTTAACTTTTCATATATGTTGAAGAATAAGCAGTATTTGTGGTAAGATACAACATTTAGAATAAAAGTCTCTATTATAACCTAAAGCAAACAGGACTCCTGCATAACCCTCGTCTGCCTTAATATTCTGCATGTTGGGATTGAATTTTAATGTGTGTTTACCCCATTCCAAGCAAATAAGCAAAGAGGTTGTACAGATTGGGGGAAGAGACAAAGGACCATGCTCTCACATACCCCTGTCTTCTTTCAGGGTGGAAAGAGGACAGGTTCTTGTGAAACTGCACCCTAGCTGCCTAGCTCTTCTAAAATCCAGAATGAGTAACATGGATAAGTAGTCCTACCTCTCTTGGACTGGGAAACCCATTGGCAGTGATAATCTTCTTATAATATTGAACTGAAGCCTTTGGGTAGCGTGGCTTATTTCTGTTGTTAAATTCGACGTAGTAGAATCCATATCTATCTGAGTATCCTTTCTCCCATTCAAACTTATCCAACAGAGACCAGGAAGTATACCCTTTTATATTAGCACCATCTTTTATAGCTGCAAAGACATATTTTTGGCATATTTAATATATTTTATTTACTTGGAAAAATAATATTGTGAAGATAAATGTTTTATGAGATTTAGAAACAAGTTTTAGACAATCATGTGTATTATCAAATTTTATCCAAGTTAGATAGAAAAATTCATGAAGACAGTCTTGGTTTGTATCTTACCTTTTAGCATTTCATTTATATATCCTTTAAGGTATTGAATTCTCCACTCATCACATAATTGAGTACAGTGTAATTTTTGAGATGCTCCATTTTCCATCACATATATGGGAGGATCACCATATTGAGTCTGGAAGTCATAGTAACAAATATCTTAAAATTTCTAACTTACAGGTGGGTTTGTGAGTCTGAGGCACATATTGGCACAACTGGTCAAGCCTTCCATATTCTAATGGAATGTCTTTAGTGTTTAGTAGATGCCAGTTTGCACGTTTATTTAGATAGGCATGTAGGTAAGAGGCAAATTCATAAGAATATGTTTTATTAACAAACTAGCATCATTGTAGAGAAAATGTATTTCAGGTCTTATTATTTCCGACATATTCCATTTCAGATGAAAAGGGCAGCAGAATAACAAAATGTGGGATAAGCCTTTAAGCTATAGTTGTATACATTGAAATGGTTATTCATAGTAGGCATTAGTCTGTTAGGTCTATATCTGGTAGCTTCTGGAGTATGAGTAACTAGATTTATTTTGTTTTATTAACTTTAAAATGTAAGCACCTGTGCTTAAGCTCTAAGATCATGAATTCAGGTCAAAAAATGCCTTTTAAATAGCTTAATGTGATAATCACCTGAGCAAAGTTGAGGAGTCTTCTAAATCCCCATGGCACAGAATATAGCCCCTTAGACCCCAGATCAGGCCAGTTTGGGTCAACCAGTTCTACTAAGTCACGATCATTCTGGTAGCTGGGACCCTGGCGGGAGGGATAGTTCCTTTCTGTGATGTACCGAGTCGTAAAATGACCTAATCCCAAGAAATCAGATGTGCCTTTAATGTAGCTCTTTTCCTGGCGTGTGAACACTGGTAACCGTGACAGGTCCAGGCCTTGCTCTGCACTCTTTCTTCCTATTAAGAGAGAAAAATTGAATTTAACAAAGTTTTACTTTCTCACAATCATTTTATATAGCTTGATGAGTAAGCATGTTGACATATAACCTGTTATCCAAATCCTGGGCTTTGGGATTCATTTGTATGGAAAGTGTAAACTGAGCTTTTTAAACTGGAATGTTGACATTTGAGTACTATCCCAAATTTAAAAGTTTACATTGCTTAAAAGTAATACTTTCACAGATTATTCAGTAAGTGGTATGTGGACAAATGTATAGCCATCTGGAAAAAAGTAGAGTTGGATTCCGATATTATTCCTTCTATCAAAATTGGCAATTTTGGTTGCCCCTGGGCAGGGAACGAGAAGCCCAGTGAGTGGGAGGAGGATATGGTCACATTCATGCAGTGTTGTAAGTATAAGCTGGTTGTTGGGAAATTTTGTCCTCGCTTTCAAAATTGTAAACGTATATATCCTTTCACTGACCAGTTCTAAATCTTTTTATCCTACATGTTACACATGTGAAAGAATATATGTACAAAGATATTCATTGTAGATTGAATAGCAGAAGGTTAGAAACGATCTAGACTGGTTAAAAAATGATGGGATATCCATTAGTGCAGCACTGCAGCCATTAGAATGAATGAGCAGCATTTTGTACACCAATGTGAAAAGAATGCCAAGATACACGTTTAAGTGGAACAAAGATGCAGAGTGTTGCATATATAACAGGTACCACCTAGCAGCAGTGTTTCTGCTCACACATGGATAATCCATGTCTAGAAGTGTGCTTCCTCCTGGGGAGGATAGGAGCAGTGAGGAGGAGGAGGGTCAGAAGCCTGACTTTTCACTTTTCACTTTCAAAGTTTGCAATGTGCATGTCCTTTTGTATAATCTATGCAGAAAAAAAGTTTTAAATAAATAAAAGTAACATTTTGATAAAAATATAACCATAAAAATGTTTATACAGAGGCTATTGGTTTAGATTAAATGAATAAAAAGTTCATATTATTAAATACCTTTAAAATATTAGCATTTTATTACTTTTACATTTAATAACTTGAGAAAAACTGCAAGTTATTGTCACTGTACTATCCTAATATAGTAGCCACTCACCACATGTGGCTATTGGAATATGGCTAAGGTAACTGCATCTTTAGTTTAGTCATCTCGAAGGACTGAATTTTTAATTCTTTAAACTTTTAATTTAAATAGACACAAATGGCTACAGGCTATCATATTGGACATCACAGATATATATCCATATAATATATATCCATATATGTCATATCTATATATGTGTATATATACAAATACACATGCACATCATATACAGCATTTCCATCATCACCGAAAGTTATCTTGGTCAGCACTGGTCTAGAATTACTTTCACACATATATTTATCATGAATAAAAAGGTGCTTGAGATGCCTGGAAGTAATTTGTGAACAAGATTTCAAGCAAATGCTTTCACTACTAAAGAAAATATTAACTGCTTGGAAGATCTTTCTTTCCACATTGTACAAAGGGAAAATTCAGCCAGTTTCCACTTGAGTTATCACAAAGTTGGTGGGGTCTGGGAGTTGAAGTTGATTGGCCTTAAGCCCAAGAACTGTTCTGTGACAACTAATCACTTTGGTTTTTTTAGTGCAATCCTGTTCTGCCTCCTGCAATGGCCTCTGAGGGTCCTGAGAGAGTGAATGTACTATGTGAATGAAGAGATGGGCCTGCAGGAACATGGGCACTGTCTGTTCTTGAGGGTTTTTTCCTTGTGCATCTTGAGGAAATCGTTCTCAATATTTTGAGTGTCACAGAACTGGTTATTGCCAAAAGATTGTTAGAGGTTATTTTGTCTAATTCTTCATATTCAGATGATAAGACTGACATCCAAAGAGATGAAGCACCTTGTCCAGTCATTGGTTAGTGGCACAGTTGAAATCAGAAGTTGCTGCTACTATTCCAGATAAGTCTGATAAATGGTGCTTTAAAAAGGGAAAGTTTTGAAATGTTGACAGTCTTTCTTAGTCAAACATCCAAGGTATCCTTGTTGTGTGAGACTAACCTATTTCAATGTCATCCTTGTCTCTTTATTAGTAGGGTGCATGCTGGTACATCGAAACACAGATAATACATTTAGATTCCTAAAGCCAGATACTGCTGGTTGCCTGCCTAGTAGTCCCATGCTGTCATCTTCCATACCTTCTTCCTCACCCTCTTCCAAGGGGCTGTCTCTTTTGTATGAGTCCTGGTTCCTCCCCAGCCTTTGAGAACCTAGTCCTAATGGTCTAGGGCATTCCAGGGCAAGTGACAGTTCTGTCCCTCAGGCACAAAAGGAAGGCAACTTAAGGTGAAAGCTGTTTTCTGGGAAGATTTTTCTTGTTCTTAAAAACAGTTATGACAGAGTTATTTCCTTCTTTCTGCCTCTTGAGTGGGTGTTGATGTGTAAAAGATGTGATGCCTAGAGCTGCTGCAGCTATCTTGTCACCATAGAGAGTAGTGATGGGCTAGCTAAAAGTGCCCGAGTGGAAAGATGGAATGAGCCTGGGTCCTTGAAAACATTCCTGAAGGCTGATTGAACAAAGTAGCCCTAGACTATCCTTTTCTGGACTCAAGCGAGATGATAAATTCCCTACTTTCTAAGAAATTTTAGTTGTAGTTTTCTGTTATGTGGCACTAAACAGCATTCAGACTGAAACAACCTTGTGAGCTCTACTGGTCTTTTTATTCTCTTCTCTGACACTGGAAAACAGCTTGGAAAGTATTTCTCAAATGAAACCAGCAATAGAACTGACACTGCCTATGGCTGTATCTTTGACTTCTCTCTCCCACTTCACTGCAGTTAAAATGGAGTGGAGTGGGGTGGAGGAGATAGGACAGCAGAAGACAAAAGCAAGCAGCCCAGAGACCTGCTAAATTTCTCACCTGGGTTCTGAACTCAATTTCCATGTCTAGGGGTCTGGGTGTTCCCCCTCACCAGCCCCATCCCAATTCAAATGACTGGTTCTTGATTCCTTGGGGACTGGGTTATCCCCTTGAGTGCCTCACCCAAGCCCAGTGTGTTCTTCCATCCCTGCCTTTTTGGTCATTTCACTTGAGTTGAGTACTGTTGCTGTAGCATCTGGAGTTTAAAAATGGGGCTTGGCTCACCTATACGCTCCTTCATGACTTGGGGGTAGTCACCAGCATAAATAGGGTTGGCAAACCAGCCCAGGCAGAATTGTAGGTATCTCTCAGCTGCTTCTATGTCCTTGGGGTTACTAATGTCCACGGGTTCCCCCCAATCGCAGTTTAATGAAATCCCCACCAGCCCTTACAAGAAAAGAAAGAAAAGGTGTGGCAGATAGAAATGACATCGCTTCTCTGGGCACTCATTTGTTCTCAGTACATGTGCGGTGGTAAAGCTCACCTTTCTGCTTGCTGCGCCATGTGTTGTTGTAAGAATGCCAGGCTTGGGCATGGGCCTGAAAGAGGAGGAATGATCATCGGAGATGCCTGACCTGTCCACTTCTCACCTTCCATCTGAGGTAGCCTTTCCTTCCTAACTCTAGAGATCCAGTTGAAGTCCTGTCACATTCATGAATCCAGCCTTGACCTCCAGGGGCATTTACTTTCTTTGTATGATAGAGGAAAATTGGTCTAAATCTGGTATAAACACATAAAGTACCACTTTGTGCTACTTCCTATTTCTAAGATTTCTTCTAAAATTTTTTGTATTCCTGATTGTCTTCTATAGCAATTACGTAGTACTTTTCCCATAATGAGCTCAGAAAGTTATGAAAACACCAAGAATCTGGAAAAATCTTGAGAAATGGAATTCAAAATGTGCCGACCTGCCTTCTCTCTCTATTCTCTACCAGTGATCCACTGATGTCTTCAGAGCTCTGCTCTTCAAATATTCATAGTTTACTAAGTTATAAGCCAAATTTAGAAAGTTCTCTTCCTAACATGAATTTAAGGGTCTGGTATGTCACCCAGTGACCCCTTGCTTTCCTGCTTGTTCAGATTGTCCACCTTCTGCTCAGAGTTTGTTGAGGACTTCTGTGATGTCTCATACTCCCATTCTCCAGTCATTGTCACCCATACCCTCATATGTGTGTGTCCTAAATGTGACCCAATTCTCTCCCTCCCTTCTCAAGCCTTTCCAGTAGGCCTGTAACTCGTGGTGAGTCACCATTGTCTTTGAATGTCTCCTTCACTTTCGTGCCCTAACTGAGCTTGGCTGCCCCTTAAGACCACCCCTACTGCAGCTTCTGGCACAGGCCATTTTTTTTTCTCACACCACACGTACCTTACAGAAGTGTCTGCCCTGCTCTTTATTGCTGCCTCCAAACTGTTTCTCCTTCTTCAAAAACCCCAGGTCTCTTGACATCAGATGAGCACTCCTAACCCATTCTTACTGCTGTCCTTCATCAACCTCCAGTTACATCTCATTCACTGAGAATTTTAGCCCTGGTTCACTGTCATGCCCCCTCCTCCTGTTCCCATTCCACACAAGACAGTTTAGACCTATAGGTGACAAGTTTTCACATGCATGCACTCCATCCCTTGGCTAGATTGTAAGCTCTAGATAGCAGCCACCATATTGTCTTAGTTGCGGTGTGCAGCAGAGCACTGCAAGACAAGACACCGCATAAATCTTCATGGAAGGGAAGTGGACAGTGCAAAAGTGCCATGGAATACGCTGGCTTTGAGGTAGAATGGCAGAGGACTGAGCTCAGTCTTGGGCCTGGGGCAGGCTGAGTTGACACTGAGGCTTATCCCTCCACATGAAACCCAGCCTTCCCTCCCAGAAGGACCCACTTCACCTTAATGATGTGGTGTGCCGCCTTGTACAGGCCCGTGCCGTGGAGCTTCAGGCCTGGTGCGTGGTGGCCCGTCTCATAGCCTTTTTCTGCCATTGTCTACATGGATGGCAAGTGGGGACCACAGAACCATGAGAGGTGGCAGGGTATGCTCCAGTCTGGGAAGTGGGTTTCCCTCCCTGGAGAGGGGCCCCGCTTACCCGAGGATCACTGAAAGTGACCCAGTGCTTCACCCGGTCCCCAAAGGCCTCAAAGCACATATTGGCGTAATCACTGAAGTACTTGGTCATGCTCGCGTTCTGCCACCCGCCATACTTGACCTGGAGCAGCTGCAAACAGACAAATGGAGAGAGAAGCAGGTACCCCAAGTGTCCGTCTTCAGAAAAGACCTTTGAAGCCAATTGGCCAAACATGGAAAAACATGGGCGATTACGGCTACAGAGGATGTTTAGAGGAAAGGAGAGCAAAGAGGTAGGGTCTTGGGCATTAAGACTTGAAGACGGTGGCAGTGATGAACTGTGAAACAACATAAATGTGGAGATGAGCTGTGTGACATACTTTATACAGACAAGATGGAGGAACTTAGATTGAATATTTAAAAAAATTTGCTAAGGGAAAGAGATTGTATAATGGGAAAAAAAATCTTGAATATAAGTTTTGAAGAAACAAGGTATGATACTGGGCATGGAAGCTCTGGTTAGGATTTTGGGGGCTGTGTAGATGTAAGAAATCTCCCAGAAATGAGAGTGGGTTCTGCTTTCTTTAGCAGAGGGCTCTCCCCCACCCAAAGGCACCTGCCAAAGGGTATATTTCTCAAGATTCACCATTCTATCAAAGTTACCTACCAAGCTCTCCTTGGTGGATTTGAGGGGATGCTCAAGCGTTAGGTTAGTGAAAGCAATTAACCGAGGAAGAACCTGGGAGAAAGTTTCCAGTTCATCTCCCTAAAGCCTGTTCTATGGCCTCAGCCCCAGTTTTAGAGGCCTCTGGTGACTCCCCTTACCACAGAACAAACCCCAGTCACCTTAGCAGCTGAAGCCTTCCAAGTTACTTGTCCAGTCTCCTTCCCCTGCTGCCTACTCCCCAAATTCTAACTGAATCACTTGCCCAGCCTCCCTGCCTCCTCGCCATGCTCCCTCCAGCTAGAAGATCCCTTCCTTTCACTGCATGCCCCAACCCTTCAAAGTGCTGGTAGGACTCCATCCTCCTAGCAGCTCCCTATAGCCATGTCTCTATCCTCTCACCTCCCTCCTGCCACCCTGTGTCACAGAGTTACATATACAGCTCCTGTCCTGGTTAGGCCATGATCTCCATGGGGCCTTGATGAATGAATAAAAATCACCTGAATAGTGATGTTCTTAAGCATATTGGGACTTAATGGAAATTGCTTGGAGAGGGATTGCGGCTCATATACGAGCATGTATGGTGCTGGCTCAAACAAACTGGAAAAAAAGGCTAAACAAAATTGTTAATTATGCCATGTCATCAGATTTTACTCAAGAGATATTTCTTTCTTTATAGTTTGATGTCTCGTTTTTAGGGCACATGTTTTAGAAAACCTCAAAATTTGCACTTATCACATTACAAATGTCGGTTAAAATAGCATGATCTTCCTGCCGTGGGTGAGTCAGATTTCTTCTTTACTCCAACCCACCTTTCAGTTCCAACCCCAGTCTTTGCCCCCATTTTGGCTACCGCAGGTCCCCAGATCAGGCTCCCTCCTGCTGAGTCCCCCATGGGCCTCTGAGCCTGCACAGCCCTCACCTGCGGAAGATCCCAGTGGTGCAAGGTCACGATGGGGGTGATGTTGCTCTTCAGAAGGGCATCGATGAAGTCGCTGTAGAACTTGATTCCCTTCTCATTCACTTGGTCAGCTGAAGGTAAGAGGAAAGGGGACTTGACAAGAAAGGACCATGGTCTTGGCCTTCTGAAATGCAGCATTCGGAAGGACTGAAGGCACCTCAGCCCACCAGCACCTCGGTCTCAGAGGGGTGCTATAGGTACTCCTGGGAGCCCAGCTACCTGCAGAGCCTGTGAGAGCTGCTGCCAGAAAATACCATGTTTGTGGTCTCTCTCTGCAGTACTCTGTTGTCCCTACAAAGCCAACATGGCCAAAAGGGTCGCACTTGCATTGGGGAGAGGCTGCCCTAGCTCACCTCGTACCCCAGTGGGTAGAAGCCGGGGCCAAGACAGGGAGAATCGGTAATGGTTCACATGCAGCTCCTTCAGCAGAATGATGTCTTCCTGTGCAGACAGGGTGGGAGGCAGGCAGGGTCACTGGGGACCCTGGGGTAGGCAGGTAGGTGTCACACTGGGGTCCCCCAGGCCAAGGCTCACTCCTGTCCATGCCCCTAGTGAATGAGGAAGCAGCTATTTCCTCATTTACACAATAGGTGCAATACACCTGCTCCGGCTTCCTCCTGGTGATGTGCCAAGAGTCAAATAAAATGCAGGATACAGGGGCAGGGGCACTTTGAGAACTCCATTTGGGTGTTTCTAATAAACTTGGGGGTGAATCCCCCCAGAAGTGAATCCAGAGAAGAAAGTGGGTGCTGAGCAGAGGGGTTGAGGATGAGCTGGCTCCACTCCACAGGGGGTCAATTCACTTGCAGGGACCTGGGGTTCAGGCCACTGTGGCCTATAGGCTCTGGAACCATGACATTACCCCTTGGTCCCATTACCTGGACCAAGGCCCTGGCTCAAGTGGGACCCTGCTTTCCTTTCTTCCTACATCTACCTTCCCACAGCCTGCACACACCCAGTCCCCAGTCCCCACTGACCCCGCATCCTTTGGTGGGGGTGTTTAGCAGAGCACTGGATTGACATTGTCACCTGGGCTTCCCCAGTATGTTGCTGCACACCACTCAGCTAGGTGAGTGCTCTAACACACACACATCCTTCACTCACCTGGACCTTGTAGTAGCCATCACACGCCACATCTGCTGTCTCATCCCCAAGCACCTTCCCCTTCCCGCTGTGCGTGAAGGCATCCCAGATGCTGGGCCCTTTCCCATCCTGATCCCAGGCGCCCTCTGTCTGGAAGGCAGAGCTGCCCACACCCCAAGAAAAGTCTGCAAGCAGAAACCCCAAGCTGAGCTCTGAGCCCTCCTACTTCCCACCCAGCCTCAGACTACGGTCTGTGCCTCCTGGGCACAGGGCAGTCCCCTCCTCAGTAGCCCGTCCCTGTCTCCCTAGGAGTGGGAGCATGTGTGGCAGCATGGGTGAAGACATAATACATTAAAAACATTTTTTTGCACAGTTAGCTCTGATTAACATATTAACTGTATAATAACTTTAAAAAATCTGTTAGGAATTTCTTTTATTTTAGGACAACTACATGGAATAATATTCTACATTCTAACTGTCCGGAAGCTAAAACACCGAACTCCTTGACGAGCCAGTCAAGGTGTGCAAGCTGACAGACGGACAAACAGAAGAATGGACATACCAGGTGGGAAGGTTCCATAGTAGAAGGAGGCCTCTTCTGGGGACCCTTTCCTGGTGGCCCCCAGCCTGGATACCAGCAGTAGCACCCACCAAAGGGTGACAGCTGGGACTGACTTCATGGTACCCGGACCTCCCCCATTCCTGGAAAAGTACACCTAACAGGTACAGGCCCACACAGCCAGGGTTGGGGGGCCTGATCACAGCTTGGGGCAAGGCTAGGAGGAGAGGAGGACGGGACGAGGTGGGGCTGCTTTATTTAGAGAAGTGTTGGCTCTATTAGGGGCAGCTGGTCCATGGGTCTGCTGGGACCCACCAGCAGAGGCTGAGGATGAGGACCAGCTACGATTCCTGTGTAAAACACTAAGAAGGAGATGAACGCTGGGCTTGGGGAGTTCCAAGTCTGATGGGAAAGGCTCTGAACTACTCCCAGCCCTTGTGTGCTGGGAGAGACCCAACTCATATCCTGCGAGAGGCCTCATCTGATGGAGAAATGACCTCTGCCTTAGGGAAGCTCCAGTCTGATGGGGGAGGCAGGACAACCACAGGGTTCCTGAGGCACCCTCACCTACACACTGTGGTATGTGTAGAGGGACAGACTCCTCCATAAGCTGGGGACCCCCAGTCCCGAGGGTCAGGGTGATTCCCTCCCACTGGGATCCCCTCTCTAATGCCAGCCTAGCCAGCTTACCTAGGATTGTCTTCAGTCCCAGACACTGGCAGAGCAGCAGCTGGTGGCCAGAGGGCTCTCAGACTGACCCCCAGGGCTTGTGCTGCCCCCTGAGAGCAGAGCCCACAGCGCAGCGAAGGCTCTCGGTTGGGGGCGTGGTCAGTGGCCTAACCTCGACCTAAAAAGAGCTTCAATAGCCCCATTCAGTGGGACGGGCAGGAATGCTGAGCTGGCCTGTGGGGCCTGAGTCAGCAGCCCAGCAGCTTAGCCCCGGGCCTCGGGCATGTAGTCAGCCCCGTCCCAGGGCAGAGGGGCAGTGATCCAGTCCCCCTGGCCCTTTGTAGGCCTGATGTGTGCGCTGCACCTTAGTCGGCTAAGCTTAAGGTGGGAGTGGAAGGGTGGGGATCAGCATATGTGGGTATCTGTCTCCTTGTCTACCCCTCCCTGCTGCAGAGAGAATTCACTGTAGAAGGTAAAGTTGATTTTTCCACCTCTTTAGACACCTCATTTATTCCTTCACTCACTCATTCAGCCAGGACTGCCTGTTGTAACACACCCTTCCCTCAGCATCTCCTCCCCACCCTCATTGTCTAGGTTTCCCACCAGGGTTCCCTTCACTGCAGTGCCCCATACCTACGCCCCTTCCCCTCTTGCAGCTACCTTCACCTCACTCAACCCACATCCTTCTTGCCTTTAGCTGAGCCCTCACTGTAGCTCTCTCAACTGGGAGGGGTTTATCCCTCTGTAGTTAATTAACTTTTCTATTCATCTTTTAGGTCTTCCATTAGCAGCAGCACCTCCTCCAGGAAGCCTTCCAGGACCAAGTTAGGGCTTACCCCTCCAGCCCTGCACATCTATGTCACCTGTTTTTGTGTGCGCGCCCTCTGCCCACCTGTAGGTGCCTGGGAGGAAGGGGCATGCTTGCCTTGCTCACCCAGCTTTCCCAGAGCCAGCACTGAGTTGGCACTCAGTCATGTGAGTTGAGTCTAAATAACACTCACAGTAATTATCCTAAAAATGGCTAACATTTATTGGGTGCTTTCCCAAAGTCCAGGTGTTTTCACACATTGATCAGTTTAATCCTCCCAGCACCTCCTGTGGCGGAAGCAGCCTCAGTCTTGGTTGGGGAAAGAGGGTGTGAATTTCTGGGCCCCCAACAAGGGCAGGTTTGTACTGCTGTGCAGACAGAAGTGGCCCCTTTGGACTTCATACCAGCCTGAAGGTGGCCCTGCTCTGAGCCTGGCACCACTACTGGATCATCCTGAACTCCTTCACCATTTCCTACCTGAACTCTTCCGTGCCTTGCTGCCCCAGCACTTGTCCAGAGATTTGCAGAGGGAGGCCTGGGAGCAGGTACCTGGACAGAGGCAAGGATTGCTTGCCTTACCCCAGGGGCTCAGCTGGGGGCTGCGGATGACTCCCTTGGGCTTTCATTGGCAAAGCCTGTGGGAAGGGAACTAAGGCTCTCTCCCTCTAGACTCTGAGGCTCCCCAGGCACATTCATGAGGCATGACTGCTTCTCAGTGGTTGCCAGGCCTGGTCCCTCAGCAAATACCTAGTAAAGGGATAGGATGCTGAGTAGTGCTATCTCCCCATTGTCTGCTCTCCAACCTTTCCTCCATAAACACTTCTTGAGTCTTCAGCAAGTGCCCTGAGAACCAGAGTGAAATAGGACTTGGCCTGTGCCCTCCAGGGACTCTAGTCCAATGGGGGAAGGAGAGGGGAAAAGGAAAGGAAGGTGGCTCCAAACATGGTTCAGAGTGACCAGATCTCTAGTGGAAGGATGGACAGGACACTGTGGAGGATCTGGGAGGTGGGGCTGGCTGCACAGGGGAGGGGACACTAGACTGGATACTTGAAAGATAGAAAGGTGTTTTCTAGATGGTATAGAGCAGGGAAGGCAGGGATTGGATAGAGGAAACAGCATGAGCAAAGGCCCCGAGGCATGTTTGGGCACCTGGGAGATCTTCTCTCCCCTTGCATCTGTCCTGCAGAGGCAGGGCTGTGTCCTCAGAGTGAGCAGCTACCACTGGACGGCTACCGTCACAACTCTCTATCTTATGGGTGGACTGCTGAGAGTGTCCAAGGTCAGTGATGTGCCATTTGCACTGGAGCTGGTACCTGCCTCTCTAGGCTCATGGGCTCTGGGGACGCTGCTCTCTGGGCTGAGGTAGGCAGGAAACATAAAACTTTAAGAGCTGATGTCATTTCTGAAAAATGCCCACAGAGCCAGGGGCCCTGTGTTTGTGTTGGAGGTTCTGCTGGTTGGCCAGACATGGCCAGGGCGGCCTGGGATCTGTCTGTGGACCCAGTCTCCACTGCTTGATCCTGCTCTCTTCCTGTGGCTCTAAGCCTGGCTCTGGCTGGAAGGATGTGGGCCTCACAGCTGGGTGAGCCCTCTACAGACTCCCTCCCCCAGGTACACACCCTTCAGATGCTGCTAGGGCACTGAGGCCTGGAGCAACCGGGACAGGACCTTAACCTTGGGTGGGATCTGAAGCCCTGGAGGCCTGGTCTGGCTAAACAGCAGGTGTGTTGGGGGTAGGTTAGCTTTAGGGTCCCTGTAACTTCCTCCTCTTGCCTCCTTGCCAGGGGCTGCAGAGGTGGAGGCCCCTCTCCCAATTGCCCCCGCAGAGCCCAGGTTGTAGCCCAAGCTCTGTGACATTTAGGAAGGGACTTGGTAAAAACCAAAGGTCTGGTCTTGGGTCCTGGGGAGCACTGATGGGTCCCAGGCATGTGATGGGTATGGATATGGGGAGGTACAGCTCAGGGATTCATTGGGCTAGACCACTCCATCTTGCTCTATGTCTCTGAATCCTTCAGGGCAATTTCAAGGGCAACGTGGGAAGGACCCTGGGGTTCAGGAAACAGATTCCTGCTTCCATGTAGCCAGGAACTGGCTGTAGGATCCAATGACAGGTACTTCCTCTCTCTGGAGCTGAGGATCCCCATCTATGAAATGAGAGTCATTCTTTCAAGGTCCTCTCAGTAAATAATGCAGGGCCCAGCAATTCTCTTCCCTGGTCTTAAGAGTTAGTCTTTCTGTCCCCTGGGGAGTCTCAAGGCCCCATCCATCACCTACCACCATCACCCCAACATCCCTGTAGCCCAATTCAGCTCTGCCCAGCCCTGAGCTAAAGGGACAAGCTCCAAGAGACAAAGCTCAGCACTGGTGTGCTGTATGACATTGGGCCAGCCACTGCCTCTCTCTGGGCTTTTATTTCCTCTGTTGTAAAAGCTAAGGAGCCTGCATATCAGCTGTCTGAAGTCTTCCCTAGCTCTGAGATTCTATTAAAGAGGCGGCAGGCTGTTTTCAAATGTCTAGGTTTTGATTTTACAGTAAGCAAGGAAGCCGGTCAGAGCAGCTTCCTGGGGAGCAGAAGCACGAGGGCAGGAGTGACGTGCTTGGTTTGTAAGCAACATTCAAGGCCTGCGTCAGAATTTCTCCCGAGCTTTCTTCTAAGGCCAGAGCAGAGACAAGTCTGTGACAGACCTTTGGGGTAGGGGTTAGGAAAAAAAGTGGAAGGGATAGGGAGAGCAGGTCGTGGAGCAGAAAAGGGCAGGGTTAGGACTGAAGCCTCCACAGTCAAAAAGAACTTTGAATCCCAGCTCAGCCTTTACCAGCCGAGAGTTACATACAAGTTACTGAACTTTTCTGAGTCATTTTTTACATATAAATAGGAATGACGATAGTACCTGCTTTATAGGGTCATTTAAACATTAAATGACATGTAAATGCTTTATGTGGTGCTGGCAGAGAGAAAAGCCCCAATAAATAATCCTTGTCATCAATGCCATCATATTGTCAAGGGTGAAATCCAACTCTGCCTCTTAAAAGGATGTTCTGGGCAAGGCACAATGCTTCCGAGGGGAGCTGCTCCTTGATGGCTGGACAAGGGGTTTCTGTGATCTGAGTATTCTGTCTGAGAAGTGCCAAAATTTCACCATGCTGCGGGGTTCTGCAGGAGCCAGGCCTCTCTGTGCCTGCTGAGGCCAGAGCTCTTCACCCGAGAGCACCTGTCACTGCCCATGGGCCAAATACCTAGGTAGTCAGCTGCTAGCTCTCGCTCTGTGAACAAAACTGAGGGCTTTTACATTCTGGGTGTTGATGGTAACTTCCAAAGCCTACCTCATTTCTCAGAGCCTCCAACCTTTTATTATAAAAATGTTCAAACACACAGACAAGTTGAAAGAATCATACAGTCCACACTGTATGCCCAGCACTGAGATTGTTTTACTACATTTGCTTTATCGCATATCAATCCCTCTATTCCTCCTTTCACCCAGCAATTCATCTTTTTTTTTTTTTATGTATTTCAAAGTAAGCTGTGAATGTCGGTTCACTTCATCCCTAAACACTTTAGCAGGCATATCATTAGCTACATTTGTTTATAATTCTTTTCTTTTTGAGGTAAAGTTTGCTGACAGTAAAATGCACGAATCTTAAGTGTACTATTCTGTGAGTTTTGGCAAATGCAGTTATTTGTGTAACCAAACCACTATTAAGATATGGAACACAAATTTGTTCCTTTTTAACTCTGAGTCACACTGCATCTTTCTGAGGATTTTTTGGGGAAATTCCTGAAGGTCTCAAGGGTAGGAATCCATGCCATCTTGTTTCCTTCTTAGCTCTGGCTGCTTGGAAATTTCAAGATACATTCATGGCCTGCCTTTTGCAGATGCACAGGACTTGAGTTATGCATTTCGGTGTATCATCTTACTCTCCCTTCTCCCCAGTTCCCTTGTCTGTTTAAATCCTCTGAAGTGTATACAACTTTGCAAGCTGGTTCTCAAATCTTTTTCTTTGGAATGAGACTGAAGGAGTGCTACATAAATAATCATATTGGAATTTTCAGGATATTTCAATGATTTGTGATATCCAAATATGTGAAAATTGAGGCTGTTCCAGTCAATCTGGAATGAATTGACACCCTATCCACAGAGTATGAACCTGTGTGTATAGTATACGGTGCGCGTGCATGCGCGCGCGCGTGCACACACACACACACACACACACACACACACACGAATAATTCTTTTCTTGGTCCAGACACTGGCATTGGTAGTGAAACTACTGCTTTCAGACAAAAAGATCTCACTTAGCACTGGCATTGCTGACCAAGACCTCTGAGGGCCAAGGCTGGGGAGGAGATGGTGGTTAGACTGTGGCCTTAGATGGTCTGAGGTCAGCATCTGTGAACGAGATGATGGTGGTGACAGGTCTGGAAACAGCCTGTCCCTCTGGACAGCACATCCCCGCCAGGGCTCTTTGGTCTCAGTCATCTGCTGGTGATTTTCTGGGTCTGCCTTGCATTTTTCTCTTCATCTCCACTTGTGGGGAGTCCGTGAGGCAGCTGCTGAAGACCCCACCACGTCTTCAGGTTCTGGTTCATGAAAGGTGAAAAGGATGCAGATATGGGATCGGGAGAGGGGGAGAGTCTCAATGAAAATGAGCGGGGAAAAGCCTCTTTAGCTTTTCTCTCCTCAGGACTTTCTCTTGGTCTCACTTCCAGAGCATCCATCACAGACCTCATTTCACTTTTATTTAGGAAGTGTTTGTTTAGATTATGTCCTCACTATAATCTTGTCTACTGTTATTTACCACTGAATCCCTATGGCTTCGCTCAGGGCAATGTTATTTGTTTAAAGAAGAAATGAATGAAGGTTTTAAAAAAAATTTTTGTTTTCATTTTTTTTTTTTTTTTTTTTGCCTTCATTCCTGCACAGATGGTGTGAGAACTAGCTCACAGGAACATCCCTGGGCAGGGAGCAGGCCTGGGGTAGGGGTTCTGGGGTCTGGTCTGACAAACTTCAGAGATACATAGATACCTCACCTGGGAAGAAGTGCCATCTTAGAAGAGGGGAGCTTGGGTCTTTCTACAGAGAGGTGACTTCATCTCAAGGAATAAGTGCCCAGTGATGATCACAGAAGTTTTCTAAAACAATAGCTAGGAATTAGAAATTTTAAAGACAGTAAAAGATTTTATATAATTATATAAAATTCAACTATAGAAAACTATAAAATTTAAAATATATAATTAATATATTAAAAATGAAAAAAAAATAAATTTTAAAATTAAAAAGGTACACAGAAAATATATGAACATATTCACATCACAAAAATTGCCAGCTCCTTTCCATGCTACCCAGAGAAGTTGTCCACAATGCATTTTTCTGCTTTCCTGTTGTAACTTAAAGGGAAACTTTCACAGTGACTAGAGCCCCTGAGATCCTGAAAACGAAATAGGAGGATGTCCTCGAATTTCTTTCAACAGGAAGCCACTTAGATGATACCAGCTTCAACTTCCTAATGGAACAGTATATCCACAAAAGGAAAAGTGAGGACATCTACATCACAAATCTGAGGAGAATCTGGGAGAAGCTTCTGGTGGCAGCTTGTGCTATAGTTGCCATAGAAAACTGGGCTGATGTCAGTGTCATATCCTTCAGGATTCCCAGCCAGAGGCTGTGCTGAAGTTTGCTGCTGCCCTAGAGCCACTTCTATTGCTAGTGCTTTACTCCTGTAACCTGTTCTAATCAGATCCAGGCAGCCTTCCCCAAGACATGACTTTTGGTGGTTACTGATTTTGGAGCTGACCACCAGCCTCTCACAGAGGCGTCTTATATTAACCTGCCTACCATCGTTCTGTGTAACACAGACTCTTCTCTGCGCTATGTGATCATGGCCATCCCCTAGCAATAAGGAAACTCACCAATCAGGTCCAAGGTGGTGCATACTGGCCCTGGATGCTCTGTGCATGCGCAGCACCATCTCCCATGAGCACCCGCAGGAGGTCACCTCATTCTCTACTTCCACAGAGACCCTGGAGAGCAGGCTGCTGCTGAAGGGGCTGTGACTGATGAGGAATTTCAAGGTGAACAGACCTCTCCAGCTCCCCAATTTACTACTGCTCAACCCAAGGTCACAGACTAGTCTGGAGGTGTGCAGGTGCCCCCAGTGCCTGCTCAGCAGTCCCCTACTGAAGCCCCACTGCTCAGGCCACTGGATCGGTAGGAACACCACTGCATTGTCTTAAGTCGTTCTTCTAGACTCTTCAACAAAAACAGACAATAAACAGTTTTGGGGGGTGGGGGGACGGGAGAGGAAAGGAAAGAAGGAAGGGAGAAAGAAAGGAAAAAGAAATGGCAACCGTTCCCGAGGTATCTGGAATAGAAAAGGGTAAAGCCCTTCTCCATATCCCCTCTCCCCACCTTCCCTTCCCCAGATGGCCATTTCTGACCACAGGCAGAGCCATTCTCTGCATTTTCTCAGTATTTTCATACAAATAAGGTAATTTGGTTTGATTTTCTACCTTAGTGGAGATAAATAGGTGATATTGTTTGGCAATTTGCCTTTTATCATTTTATAATATATGTTGGAGATCTTTCTAGATCAGTGCATCCAATACTGCCTTATTAGTTTTAATGACTTCACAGCATTCCATTGCACAGATGTTCCATAATTGACCTCACCAGTTCCCTGTGGATGGACATTTTTTTTTTACCATGCTTTGCTCTGACAAAGAATGCTGCGATGACTATGCCTGCACATGTAATTTCATATCACTGTGTGCATGTATATCTAGTCCTAAAAGTGGAATAGCTGAATCAATTGTGATTTCGATGGATGATGAGAAATCATCTTTCATTAGAGGTAACTTCATTCTTTTTAACTGAATTGTATTCAACATCGACATTTAACCAACATAATCTGTTAGAGATGAGAATGGAACTATGACTCAGGATGTGGGAGCCAACAAGGCTCCCTGCCTGCAGGTGGTTGGGGAAGGCCTGGACTCCTGCTGGGAGCTCAGTGGCAAGAGGGGGTTATATTTGCTCTAGTTAACCTCTGAAGAAACCAACACTGGTCCAGAGCTTTTTACAGTTTACAGAGTGTATTTCTGTGCATAATTAATCTCATTTAATCCTATTGAATGAGGAAGGACAATATTATTTATTTTCATCCTATTCTATCGATGAGGAAACTAAGGCCTGAATGAGTCACATACTCAAGTGATTGGCAGGCCCAAACTTCAATTTACAAGTGTTTTTCCACTCTGTCAGCTGCTTCCCCCCTTTCTCTCTGGGTCACTTTCTCTGTCTCTTCACTCCTTGCCACCCCCTCTACAACCAGCTCCTCCCCAAGCAATGCTACCCTCAGGATCACTCCAAAACTAACTCCTCAGGTTGCAATAAACCCAGGAATAGGTAGTTAGATTAGAGGCGGTTAGCATTTTCCTGGAATATATTCCCTGAGGCTGTTCCAGTGTCAGAATTTGTAGTTTCCTATTGCTCCACAGGATCAAGGATGGAAGGTGGGGCCTGAACTCCTTCCTACCCAACCCCTTCACCCCCAGGGCCAGAAAAGTAGTTACTTTAGTTTGGAGAATAAATAATTGGGGGTGGGAGAAGCATAAATGAATACGAGTGTGGAAAAGCAAAAGACCCAATTTGTAAAAGTGTTTTATCATCCAAATCCCATTTGCTTTTTAGGTGTATACATGTGTTTTTAATAATTTTTTCCTTATTGTATTCTTACTCAGAAGTGATCATCCTGTTGTCTTCATTTCACTTAAGACAATAAACATTTCACATATGCTATATGGTAGGCAGTTTCTAAGATGGCCCTCGGTGGTCTTGCTAGGGATCAAGACATCCTGCCCCCAAATATGGCACCTTGGCACAATGAATATTTTCAACTGAAGGGATATGAGAAAACAGCAGAAGCTGGAAGTTTACTTTGATCTTCCCCTGCCCTTCTCTCCTGAATTAGGTCATAAACCTGTGAGAGGTGCTCTCCCCATACCAGGAGAAAAGGAGCATCCTTATCTCTGAAGACAAAGGGATGCCAAGAAGAATCCAAACAAACAGGGCTTGCTATGTTTCCCCCAGCTTACTCACTCAAGTCATATTCTCTGCCATCATATTTCTACATGATCCCCTGCTCCTCATCAAACCTAGTATACAAATACTCAGGTCTATTTCTTAGGTCTTCATTTCATTATGCAGGCTCCTGTGTCATGTAAAATTTATATTAAATAAATTTGTATGCTTTTCTCCTGTTAATCTGACTTTGTCAGTTGACTTTTCAGACCCAGCCAGGGATCTTTTCCCTCCCATAAAGGCCCTACCTCCTGATTTATGTAATGTCTGTACTATGTTTAAATTTTCATTAATATGAAATTCATTTAGTAAACATCCCTCCCCTTGAACCTAGGCTAGACCTAGTGACTCACTTATAATGAATAGAACACAGTCAGCTCTTCTTAGCTGAGGGTTCCACATCTGTGGATTCAACAGTATTTTCAGTCGTGGTTAGGAATCCATAGATGCAGAGGGCTGACTATGTGCCTTGTTCTTTGCCATTTTATATAAGAGACTTGAGCATCTTTGGATTTTGGTACCTTCTAGGGTCTTGGAATCAATTCCCCAAAGATACTGAGAGATGACTGGGAAAAATGAGGGAAGGTCTCTTCCAAGATTAGGTTACAGAAGGACTTTGTGCCTTCAGTTCATTCGCTTGCTCTGAGGGAAGCCAGAGCACTCATGTTGTGGGTGCTCTATGGAGAAGCCCACAAGCTGAGGAACTGATATCTATCTCAAAGACCAGCAAAGACCAACAAAGACCAACATAGACCAACATCGAGACTGCCAGCAGTCATGTGAGTGGCTTGGAAGTGGATCCTCTCCCAGTCAAACTTGAAATGACTGCAGCCCCAGCCCATACCTAGATTGTAGCCTCCTGAAAGACCCTCAGCCAGAGGCAACCAGCCAAATTGTGCCTGGCTTCCTGATCCATAGAAATTGGAAAATAATAATAATGCTTGTTAAGCCACTAAGTTTGAGGGTAATTTGTTACTGAGAAATAGGTAGCTGATACATGTTCTATGGTCGACATTTTTTTTATTGCTGAATGTCTGTACTATGTTTAAATTTTCATTAATATGAAATTCATTTAGTAAACATCCTTTTTCCAACAAGCTTTTTCTGAAGTTAGGGTCATTTCCTGAGGGTGATCTCAGCAGGGAGATGATTGAGGCCAAGATTCAAGCACATATGATTTTTCATAAATATCTCCAAGTTGCTGTCCTCCAAGGAAAGGAGTGACCCAGTTGGGCCACCAGGAGAGTCCTATCCCCATTTCCACTTACCCTTGATCAGCATCTATTTTTCTTAGTCTCTCTGATTATTAATGCCTACAATAGCAATCAGGTAATTATAGTAGTTTCCTTGCCCACCTCTCAGGGTTATTGTCTGGCTTGAGATCAAAATCACATAAATGAAAAGTTCCCTAGAGGCTGCACTGTGCTCTGTAAAGCTGGGAGAGGTTTTTCTTAGAATCCCAGGGCTTCTCAGAGCTCAGTTTATCCCAGCCCCTCCCTGTCTTATAGGAAAGGATGCAGGGGCTCAGAGATGAGTAGGGGCTTGCTCAGGCTCACACAGTAATTCATGGCAGAGCTTGGACAAGGTAAAGCAGATCCTTTGCCTCCAGTGCAGAGTTCCTCCCTCTGATCCAGCTTGCCAGCTTTGACTGAACCAAATATTCAGGCGCTATAGATCTCTCCGTCAACCCCTGAGGACTCAGAAAATCCCTACATTTCAAGAAAATCTGGCCCCACATCCTCCTTTCCTTTTCTGACATGGCCATTCAACAAACCACCCCTCATTTCCATTCATCAAGGCCAGAAAACCACCCTGTGTAGCTCTGCCTAGCTCACTCCTTCTCCATCTCAGGGCAGGCTGACCCCACAACTCAGCTTCGTCCTCTCTCCAGGGCCCCTTGCTTAGGCCATAAACCCAAGCCCGGGCTGTTTCCATCCCCCTGTCACTGTGGCCAAGAAAACAGGAAGCATCTGAGTCACCCATTGTCCCCTGGGCCTTGGCTGTCTGGGCCTTAGTTCTGGAGTCAGGGAAGGACAAGGAGGGAAGAGGTTGGCCTCACAGAATCCAAAACTGTCTGTGGAGCCTATTTTTCCAACACTGTCTTCCAGCTTGTGGGACCTGAAATAGCCAATGGAACAGGAACTTCCCACATTCTTCTTGAGATAAAAAGAAGAGTACTACCTTAAGATTTAGAATTCTAGAGTTGGCTCTGCTTTTCGCCAGCTGTGGGCCTTGAGCTTGTCCAATGGTTCCAAGCATGGTTATATATTAGAATTGCCTGGACAGCTTTAAAAAATACTGACACCTGGGCTCTACTCCAAGTAATTCGGACTTAATTTTTAAAAGCTCCCAGGTGATTCCAAAGAGCATCTGGGTTTGAGAACCACTGGGCTAGTCACTCCCTAAGCCTCAGTCTCTCACCTATCAAGTGGGGCTAATGATGTCTACTCTCCACAGCTACTGGGAAAAAATTGAGATCCTGGGTGTGTTCAGGCACATTAAAAATGTAAGCACTAGTGTAATAGGTCTCATATGTCCACCTGTGAGGGCTTGGATGGAAGTATGGTACGAGGGTTCCCTTGGCCTTTAGAACCCAGGGCAAGATGACAGTGATGGGAGGCGGACATGGTGTTGATCAGCAAGCCTGTCTACTGCTCCCCGTGGTCATCCTCGAAAGTGCCCAGCAATGAGCAGAGGAAGTGTAAGGTGAAAACAGCAGGAGTCAGCCCAGGCCCCAGAAACCTCTTGGTTCATTAGGGGTGGAGTCAGGAATACAACAACTTAAAATACAAGACAGAGGGACAAAAGGGTACCAAGAGGCAAAGATAATAGGGGAGAAAGAGATGGGTTCTGGCTGGAGGGATTAGGGAAGGCTTTCTGCAGGAAATGGCCTCCATCGTGGAGGGCTCCAGTAGGATCTGGGAACCCCTGGAGTGAAGGCGTAAACATAGGAAGGAAAGAGCAATCACAACTTCCCAGGGTCACCTGGGGGTGTGAGTTGTGAGTAGGGGGGATGGGATGGGCAGGAGGCCAATATGCAGAGGCCAGTATTCTCTTCCAGTTCTTCTCCTTGAGAACAAACATATGAGTACATACTGTATGATTCTGTTTATGAAAAACTACAAACACATTTGTCTTACAGTGTGATCTGATCATTCCATATCACATGGATATTTTTGATATCTCTTCTTTCAGCTGGCCCTTGGTTATAGGATCTTGTCACCTTGCGTGCTGGTTATTTTTAATTGTAGGATGGACATTATTTGAGGCACTACCTTTAGAAATTACTTGAGGCCTAAAATATTGCCATCTTCCATCAGTTAGAAATTTAGTTAGCTTCTGCACTAGCAATGCAGGATCACCTTAGTCCAATTTCAAGGTTTAAGACTTTGTGGCTTACCCAGATAATTCAAAACCAGAACATAGACCTTGCAAGAGCCAATTTGCTTCTGCTTCACCCTTACCCTTAGAATGCAGCCTCTTGGATTTCCCAGTCCTGGGTGGGTGTTGGCTTTTCAGTTCTATACCCTAAATTCTGTTTCTTGACCCCCTCAAGGCTCTCAGAGGTTCTGTTCAACTTCTCCGCTGCCTTTCTGTGACTGGCCAACCGCATCACTGCAGAGGAGACTCTCAATGCTGAGCTCTCTGGCTGGGCAATTTCTTTGTAGCTTGACACTTTTTTGATGCTTTGAAGATTATTAAAATATTGTGGCCAGTTTTGTAAGTTGCCTGCAGTAGCAAGGTTGGTCTGAATCATCTAAATCTGTCTTCTCCAATTTGATTCTAACATAATAGTGTTCCTACTTAATTTTGGATCCTATAACTGTACCCCTTTTTCTTTTAAATTGAAAATACAATATCTAAAAAAGTACATATGTCCTTTTTCTGTCAGTATTTAAAAAAATGTTCAAAACGCAATACCAATATGAACAATAACAAAACTCAGCGAGAGGCATCCATCCAGCATCAGTCTGATTGTGATTCGTCCTGGGTCTGTGCTATCTTTGGGACCTCACTCCAGTCTTTCCTCAGGCTGCCAAAGCTGCCCCGGGAAACACCTTCCCCCTCTAGGCTGATGCTATCAGGGGAATAAAACCAGGGTTGCCTTCCTGACTTTAATTTCAGCTTGCAAATCTTACTATCCTATTTATATAAATTTTGATCCTCTCCTTTGAGAGCTCTTTGACTAATGTTTGCTCCAGTTTATAAACTTAATCAAATACCTTAAAATATTTTAAACTTTTTTAAAAATTAGACTTCCTATTTCAGTACACCAATTTCTGACAATCCACAAGGGTTTCCTTCCTGAGAACTAAGTAATATTTATAGAACCAGTAAGTTAGACTTATAAAAAGTAAAAATCTAAATAAAATAACAGTGAAAATTAAAATATGGCGAATTTAAAATTCTCACATATGTTCTAATATTGTGTATGAACTTGAGAAGAGTTCAATCTAAACCCCTCAGTTTAAATTATTCAATTATACACTTTTAATTATTAGTTAAAAAGCCATCACTCTACAAGACCAAATTATCTAATACATTATAAGCATTATAGAGTACCAAATATGTACAGATTATCTCTTAATAGAAAAATATCAATATCACGGTTTACTAGCCCATATCCTTGGTATCATATTTTCTACACACTTTTCAGTTCTTCTTGTGCAACTCCCTCTCAGACTAATAATCTGATTGGATTTTGACTCTTAAACTAGGTTTTGTTGGCAAAATAATATCCCCTCAATAATGTCTACATTCTAATCCCTAGAACCTGTGGATATGTTACCTGTGGCAAAAAGAACTTTGCAGATGTGATTAAGGGTTGTGAAAAAGAGAAATTATCCTGCATTAGCTAGGTGGGCCCACTGTAATCACACAGTCCTTAGGGAAAGAGGGAGGCAGGAGACAGAAAGAAATGAGAGAGAGAGAGAGAGAGAGAGAGAGAGGGAGAGATGGGATAACAGAAGCAGAGGTTGGAATGATGTGATTGCTGGCTGAAAAGGAGCCATGAGCCAAGAAATGAGAGCAGCTTCTAGAAGCTGGAGAAGGTAAGGAAACTGATTTTCCCTAGAGCCTCCAGCAGGAATGCAGCCCTACCCACACCTTGATTTTAGCCAAGTGAGACCCATTTGGGACTTCTGTTCTCTAGGACTGTAAGATGATAAATTTGTGTTTTTTTAAGCCACTAAATTTGTGGTAATTTGTTACTGCAACAGATTTATATAGTATAAATTGTATTTATTCTATATAAATACAATTTTTCACTTAACCCTAAGACTTCTGAATAATGTGTGATCCTAAGATATGTAAATATCCATTCCATTTAACTTTAAGGACTTTCCAATGACTGCAACAATAAAATTATTGAATAAATGGAAGCTCCAGGTTGTCCATGCAGCTGTGTTTGCATAGCACACTGCACTGATGACATGGGGTCATATTCCTCACAATTCCTCCTTCTGTGTGGCTATGTAAGGTCTTACTGATGTGTGAGCATTTTGATTTGTTTCTAATCAGAGAGTATTCACATTCTACAGCTGACAGTCCTAGGCCCTTAGAAGGTATTGTTTGCAGCTACTGGACTTTCTGATGATATTCGGGCAACTGAGGATAGCTGTAGAAGTCAGTTTTATAGGCCACTTATGAGATAGTCCCCACCCTACCCCCATTCATTCTTCAAGTTCTTCCAGAACGCCCTGCCAAGGGGTGCAGTGGTGAATAGGGCTAGGTCTGTATCCTTAAAGTGCTTACCTGTAGTGGGAGCCACAGATAATCATGATATGGTGCAGAATGGTGTAGGTATGAGCAGGAATAGCCAGTTGTGCATGGTATCTTTTGAGCGTAGAGGAGAGAGGGTAGGAAGGAGTGGATAGGAACTTGGAACACGTGGGCTGAGGAGGGATAGCCCACAAACTCTTTGCAATTGGACTTGGCCAGGGTGGGAAACATGATTGAATGGTTTCCATGCCTGAAGGCCCTTGGTGGGGAGGTGAGGAGACCTGGGCTGGGGCTGGCTGGTGGGGATCACTCTGGAGCCTGATCCTTCAATAAACCTGGACTCAGGCAGGCTGGGTTCAGTCCTGGCCCAATCTTGTGACCTTGGTTTCATCATCTGAACAGTGTCATCCATATTAGAATCTTCTTCTCCACAGGGATGCAAGAGAACGCTGGGAGGGCAGGAAGGATGTACTGTGTCCATCAAAGGTAAGCCAGCCTCCAGGCAGTGCATCCATTAAGGGTCTGAATCCACTCCCCTTTGAGGAAGTACCCTGCCTTCCCCCAATGCCTCGAGGCCCAGATCTAGGCCTTAACTTACACTGATGACAAAGCTGTAACCAACTCAATGAAGGTTATATGAGAAACGGGAGCCAGGGTCTAGTCTAGACCCAATGAACCAGAATCTAGGGATGGGGTATGTATGTGTGAAGGGGTAGTTCTGAGAATCTAACCCCGGGGAATCTGGAACACTGCTAGGATTGAGAACAATGGGGTTTCAGGCTCAGGACTCAAGGCCGTGTTCACATGGGCTGCTCCTGACCCATCATCTTTTCTTGACAGGTGCACACCTAGGCCTGGCGTTCATCGTAGAGTCATTCTCCAGGTCAGCCTTTTTATGGTACCTTTGGGGTTTGTGAACAGCTCCCTCCCTCCCCACACATAGTATCTCCATACTCACTTAGTCACACTGAAAATGTTGGGTGATGCACATGTGGACATGGTTCTGAACAGGGCTGCCAGATTTAGCAAATAAAAATACAGAACGCCCAGTTAAATTTCAATTTCAGATGAGTAACTTACACTTTTTTAGTATAAGTATGTTTCAAGGATTTATTTACATATTTACACTAAAATTATTCATTGTTTACCTGAAATCCAAATGAACTGGGCATCCTGTGTTTTACCTGGTAACCCTACTCCTTAGCCCCAAGGCAGCTTCTTGGTTTTTGGGACACACTCAAGCTCCCTGTAGATTTTCACTGATGCCATAAGCTCTGTTAGGTGGGCTGATCTCCATCTTAATCCTAGGAAGTTCCCTGCCACCTGGGCCCAATATCACTGGCTGAAATACCCAGAGAGGGCTTGAAGAATCGGAATAAATCCTGGAAGATGCACTCATGAAGGGGGCCAGGCCTGCAGAGGGCACCCTTCCCCCACAGGTTTCAGACCCCACCTGCCCAGTGGTGGTGATGGTAGTGTGGGTGATGGGGTGAGTTTTAGAGCTAGGTCAGGCCCACGAGGAAGATACTAATCCACATTAGAGGTTATTACCATGTCAAACCTATCACCCTCCTTCTAATATAAAATATTGTGTATGCCTCTTTTACCATCCTGAAATGAAATTCACAGATATTGCCACCAATCTAGAGGTATAATGAAAAAACAAATATACTGCCTTAATTGTAATATAAAAGAGAAATAAAAAGAAAGCAATTGAGAATAAAATACAATATATTTCAATCTGTAAATATTTAAGCATCACTACGCTAGTAAAACCTTGCAATGTTTCGGTACCACTTAGCTATAAATAGAAGCACTAAGGACGTGCCTAGTGAAATGCAGGTGGATACAGGGGTATTGTTCTGGTGAGCCAAATACCTGACATGATTTTCTAAAAGAGGAATATTTCTTGATAAAAATCCAAACTAAACAAAGTACCTATCTTTCCTTGATTCACAGAGTGGTTGCATTCCAGTATATGCTTTTTAAATCATAAAACAAAATACTTTGTGTTTATACATAAAACAGAGTTAGGTTCTAAAACTGGAGATTTATAAGCAGGTTTTTCACCAGTATGGGAGCTGGGATAATTCTTTCACCGGCAATGGTGGCCTATTCTCCATCACTGTGACAACCAACATACATACCCACAACTCTATGAAACATGTCCTGGGGGCAGTATCTGCTCTCTGAGGATCAGCATTAGGAGGCCACACAGGGGACCCAGAGCTCCTGGCTTCCAGGTTGGCCCCCTGCACCACAGCCTGGGCTTAGCCACCCCTAGATCATAGACACCCTCCGAACTTAGCTAGACCTTGGGGTCTATTCCAAAGATGACAACCTTGTAGTTGTTTGAGGTGGGAGGAAAGAGGCAAAGGATATGGAATTGACTCAGCCTCTAGGTTCTCTCCCCTTCAGGGACTCCCTGTCTGGAGCAGGTGGAGGAAGTGACAGCCACATGACAAATTGTGGTGGACAGGGAGGTCTGCCCAGATCTCTATTCTAGGAAGGACTTGCTGCCCCAGATGTTGGGACTGCTGTCAGGCCTTTAGGGATGGCCCTCCTGCCAAGAGCTGCTTTACTAAGGTCACATCCCTTCCCTGGGTGGCCCACATCCACCGACTTACTGAGGCAGTAATAGAAAGGCCCAGCTGTCTCAGCCTTACTCAGGACATCTCTAAAAGGTGCTCCAGAGCTCCTATGGGATTGGACCTGCGCCGCAGCTCAGCTTCTCCCTCTGTCCACTCCTGCTTCTGTTCTCTCCTTTCCACAGGTATTGATTCCAAGGACCTCTTTAATAAACAACCCATACCTTAAATTTTACCTTAGAGTCTTCTCAGAGAACCCAACCTGTGACACATGGTTGGTGGGCTATGGGCAGTGTTGGTGAATTGTGTGACCCAAGTGCTGGAAAGGGAGGATCATGCCTGCTGGGAGCATTTGGGAGGGCCCCGCATTAGTCAGGGTTTTTCAGAGAAAAGGAACCAGTAGGAAATTTATAGATCTATGGAAAGAGATTTATTCTGAGGAATAGACTTATGCAATTATGGAGGCTAAGAGGTCCCATGATTTTGCCATCTGCAAGCTGGAGGGCCCAGGAAAGCCAGTGTTGGATGTAGTTTCAGTCTAAATCTCAAGGCCTGAGAACTAGGGGAGCCAGTGGTGTTAAGTCCCAGTCTGAGTCTGAGGGCCAGAGAACCAGGAGCTCTGAAGTCCAAGACCGAGGGAAGATGGTTGTCTCAGCTCAAGTGCAGAACAGATTCACTCTTCCTTTGACTTTTTTTTTTAATTTTGATTTTTTAAAATAAATTTATTTATTTAAATTAGTTTCAAGTATACAGTACATTGGTTAGACATCTGTGATGTCCTTCCCTCCCTTGGCCCTCCACTTAGCCATCATATTAATGCTAACTGCATTCCCTTTGACTTTTGTTCTCTTCAGATCCTCAGTGGATTGGATGATGCTCACCCGCATTAGTGAGGTCTTCTTCCCTCAATCTCCTGATTCAAATGCTAATCTCTCTGGATACGCCTTATATACACACCCTGAAATAATCTTTTACAGCTATTTTAGCATCCTTTAGCCCAAGCAAGCTGACACATAAAATTAACCATTACAGGTCCCCTATAGGAGGTGGGCTTTGTGCCATCATGAAGGACAGGTAGGACTTAACGGTCTGAGACTAGGAGGAGGAGAAGGTCATTTCGGCTGATCACTATCATCATCATTGCTAATGATGTGCCTTTGTGGTAGGTACTTTATTTACACATTTCTTATGAACACTGGAGGCTGATGGGGGAACAGTGAGGTGTGGGGCACCTCTGAGGCCTTGAGGGTCTCTGATGCAAGAGAAGGCTGGATTGAATGAGGAGCTACAGCGAGTGTGGGGTGTGAGTTTCATATGCACCATACGCATATGGCATTTGTGTGCTCTGTATATGTTGTGTACAGGGCCGTATTCATTTTCTATTGCTGTGTAACAAATGATCACAAACTTAGCAGCTAAATCAACATGCATTCATTAGCTCACAGTTCTGTAGGTCAGAAATCCAGGCGGGGTGGTTGGATTTTCTGCTTTGGGTCTTGCAAGGTCAAAATCAAGTTGTGACTGGGCTCTTCTCTAGAGGCTTTGGGAAAGAGTTGACTTCTAATCTCATTCAGGTTGTTGGCAGAAATCAGTTCCTTGTGGTTACAGCACTGAGGTCTTGTTTCCTTGCTGGCTGTCAACTAGGGGTCACTGTCAGCTCTTAGAAACCACTCTCTGGTCCTTGTATCTGGCCCCTCCATCTTCAAAGTTAGCAAGGATGCATTGAATGCTTCTGGTGCTTTAAATCTCTCTGAATTCTCCTTCCGTCGCCAGCTGGAGAAAACTACTTTTAAAGGGCTTGAGTGATTAGATTAAGCCCACCCAGATCTCCCTTTTGTCATATAACATAATGAGAATGAAATCTCTTCATATTCACAAATGTCACCTATGGACAAAAAAGAGGGTATCCTACAAGGTCAAGGGTCATTGGGGATCATTCTTAGAATTCTGCTTCCCATAAAAGCTGGGTTTGAATGTCTTTTGATTCTAGTTCCTCCTTTGTAAAGTAGGGATAATTATATCACACAGGGATATTGTGAAGATTAAATTTATTAATTCATATACTTAACAAATATTTATCAAGCATCTATCTGTGTACAGTTCTGGCTATTGAATATACAGCCACACACACGACAGGCAAAGATGACATGTGCATGAAGGGCCCCTGCAGCACATCTGACATCCAACTTGGGCTTGGGCGGTTGTACGGAGTCATCAGATTTAGCCTGACATTTAAGGCCCTCTTACTGAGGCCATTTCGCTCCCCTGGTCCCCATGCCATCACCATCCCTCCTCCCCTGCTGCCTGGCACAGACAGCCTTCTGAGCCTTCTCTCAGGCTCAGGAGCAGACCTCTTCCTACTGCTATGAGGACATAGTTGCCTTCACTGAGCTCAGGCACGCAAAGTGATGGCAGCAGCAATGTCTCCACTATCAGCTCCATCCAGGAATTCAGAGAATTCATCTACAGATTTCTCCTGGGATATTTAAAGCAATTAAAAAAAACATTTATTGACTGCCCACTATGTGCTAGGTCTACTTCCTGCAGGCAGCCTTCCCTGACAGGCTGCACCAGGGCACGATCCTTCTGGGCAACCACAGTGCAACCTGCCCCTCTCTTGCAGCCCTGTTTCCCTACCCTACCCCACTGGGGGTCCATATCTTATCTCATCTCCATTCCTGCTTCCTGGCTGGGAGGGCTGCTGGAAAGCCAGGAGGACTGCTAGGGAAAGTTGCCCAAGGAGGCAACTAATTGAAGTTCTGTAATTTCCAGTCTTGGCCCCTGCACCCTCCAACACTGGAGAAAATAGAGGCCAAATTAGAGGCTTCTATTTTGGAACTGCAGTTCTAAGGCCCTAAGTTCTTTTTTTTTCCCTGCTACTCTAACTGAAATGACTCCTTAATTCACATCTGCCTCCCCACCACCCCACAGATCATCTCTTTTTAATCTCCAATCCCAGTCCTCTTCCACTCCCTGCTATCACTCAAACTCGAGGACCCTCTCTGTTTCTCCACTTCTAAAAATTCTTCCCTCTACCCTACCTCACAGATGTTTGAATGAATAATTGATGGTGGTTCTTGAGCACTGTGGGGTTTTGCACCACTTGGCTATGTGACTGTGAGGAAGTCAGTTGCTCTGAGCTCGTTTCTTCATGGATAAAATGGAGAAGGTTGTCTTCATTATGGTGGGGTCCTGAGAGTAAGCTGGTGCAGACCTGTGACACAGATGTGTTGAAGTGCAGAGCTATGGAGGGGGCACTGGGGGATACTTACATGAGGTCAGAGAAGGCTCCTGGACAGGAGTCAGACTGAGGGACATGGCCTGGGACAGAGCTTAGCTCTCAGAGAGGAGAGATCATCTGGGTATAACAAGAATCACTGGGTGAGGGGACTTCTTAATTCTCTCCAATGGAGGTTATAGAAGAAGAAAAATTTTTTAAAGGGTAGAAAACCTTCTAAAAAAGGGAGACCTGGGGGAGATGTATAGTAGCCACTTCAGGATAGAAACAAAGCCCTGCCCTAGGTGCTTCTACCTTTCTCCACAAAAAAACAAAAGCCTTAGGCTGCTTAGAAAAGAAAGGGGACTATTCAGGGTACAGGGGAAGACCTAGTGCAACTAGAGAAAGGGAATAGAAAAAACTCATCTCTATGGGGAGAGACAGAAGAAGGAGTGGGTCCAGAACATTAGAGATCCCTTACTGCTGAGAGAGGGACAAGAGACAGAAGATGTGAGTACTTCCACCTCTCATCACTGAGCTAGTGAGACATGAATAACCAAAGTCAGCAATAAACTGCTGGAGGAGAGACACTCTGAGATGAAGCACAAAGGGAAGACCTAAAACAAGGATGTCCACTCTTCCCCTTCTTTTCAACATTGTAGTGACGCTTTACGGAAAAGCAATAAAGCAAGAAAAAAAAAAGCGTTCACAGATTGGAAAGGGAAGAGTAGCACAATTCACATATAATATTACCTACATAGAAAATCTCCACAAAATGTACCAAAAAAGCTATTAGTAGTAATAAGTAAGTTTAGTAAGATCACAGGATAAAGGTTACAATTACAAAGAAAAAAATCCATCCTAATGCTGTATAGTAGCAATGGACAATTGGTTAAAATAAATTTTTAGAAAGCACCAAAATCCATGAAATATTTAGGTACCAGACCTCTATGCTGAAAACTACGAAATAACAACAACAACAACAACAAAATCAAAGAAGACCTAAACAGATGGAGAGATATACTATGTTCATGAATTGTTGAGCTCAAGGTTGATATGATGTCAAATTTTCCCAAACTGATCTATACATTAAATACGATTCCAATTGAAGTTCTGAAAAGTAAATTTTCAGTAGAAATTGATGAGCTGATTCTAAAATTTATATAGAAAATCAGGGAAACTAGAAAAGCCAGAACAGTTTTGAAGAAGACAAAGTTGGAAGATTCCCACTACCTATTTTCAAAACTTAACTATAAAACTATAGTAGAAAAAAAGGTAGAAAACTCATGTTTGTTAACTGTTCTTTCCTGTGAGATCACATAAAATATGCTTTGAAAATCTAAGACATAGAAGAACTTGGCAAGGGATTGTACGGGTGGCCTTGGCAGGTGGGGACCACAACCTGTGAAACATAGATGGGTTATACATGTATCTGAGCTCTGAATGACATGATGTCTCCAATACTGGCTTCCTTTCTCTGGAGAGCAGGGCTGCTTCTTCTCCCTATTCATGGATCCTGTAAGATCCAGCTAAGCACATAGCCCATTGCAGACATTCCTTGTTATAGATAAAGGGGATATATGTACATGCATACTATATGTGTATGCTGATCACATTTTTGGGGACTGTTTCTGCCACTTATCCTTTGGCCCAGATAGTAGAGAGCTGGCCCAGAAGAATGGATCAGTGAGTATGTGTAGGTTTTCTGTGACTGCCCAGAGTAAGAGGCTGCTGACTTCAGGGAGGAGGAATGCAGGCTGTCTGAGAGCATAGTGATGATGGACGAAAGGGAAAAGGCTGCATTCTTTCCTAGCAGAGAGCTGCCAGCCATGAAGCATGAGTGCGTGTGTGTGTAGCAGGAACCCAGGAGAATGACATTTCAATGGCTGAGCTCCAGGTCAATTCCCAAGAAAACTTTAAATTAAAAGACACTTAATGGCAGGTCTTGCTTCCTGCCATACCCCCACTGGCTGGCTGGAGGCAGGGTGGTCAATGCCACTGAGATCCTGCTTGGAGTGTCCCTGCCAGGTACCCTGCCCTTTGCCCAGAGGCCTTCTTAGGCTCCTTTTAGTTTGTAGCTCTGCCATCCTCAATGCCCGGCCTCCATTTCAAGGTCTAAGCTGACTGTTCATCAGTGAGAAGTGTTGAGGGGGATTGAAAGTGTACCCTTCCCCTTTAAGTGCAGATGGAAGCTGTGCCTGTCATAAGTGCTCATACCTGGAAGCCAGAGCTCAGTCACATGGAGCCACCTCACTACTCTGTAGGCTGAGAAAGGTCCCCAGCCGAAACACAGGGGTTCTGTTAATAAAGAAGAGGAGACTGGATATTGGAGAACCATTAGTGGTTTTATCCACAAAGCAGGAGATGTGGAGAGTGGATTGGAAGGCCTGAGCAAGGAGGTAGGGAGACCAGGTAAGAGGCCAATGGAATAATCTAAGTGGGAAATTTGATGGTTGGGACTGAGAGATGGCAGCTAGGATAAGATAAGTGGAAGGATTTAAGAACTACTTAAGAGTTAGAGCCAACAGGATTTGATATTAGTTAAGTATTGTGGGTGAGAAGAAGGAGTCAGGGACGACTTCTGTGTATCCCATATCAAAATTGGGTTCATTTATTCAGCCAACATTTATTGAATGAATCCCACATGGGAAGTACCATGCCGGGAGGCATGGAGCACCACCTCTGTCCTTGCAGGGGCATTGGAGGGGAAACGGTAACCCCCAGTAAGCAAGGAGAGAGATGTTAGATGCTTGGAAACCAGTTAAGACCGATAGTGGGTGGACAGGATTTCAGGGGAAGCAGAGTTCACCTTCGGCCATGGGGCATTTGGTAGGGCTGAGCGCTCCTAGAGGAGGAGGCAGGCATTCCAGGTGCATACGCAGGACTCGAGAGTGGCGTAAATTATCAGGAAAAACTTTCTTGTGATGGCAGCGATCGTCATGGTGCAACAGAACAAGTGCTGACTTTGGAATCAGATGGACCTATATTCAGATCTGACTCTGTGCTCACATGTTGCAGGTGGAATTGTAAATTGGATCAATCTCTATTGCAGACTATTTGATATTATCTATCAAAACTACAAACACACATGCCCCTTAACCCAGCAATTCTACTAGGAATTTATCCTACAGATATACTCACACATGTATGAAGCAACAAATATATCAGGCTATTCATTTCAGCATTATATATTTTCGTAATTGCAAAAGATTGGAAATAACTCAAATGTCCATCATTACAGGATTGAGTAAATAAATTATGATGTATTTACGCAATGCCATATTATGTGAAACAGAATGAAATTACTCTCTATGTATTAATATGAAAAGATCTCTAAGATATGTTAGAAGTGATAAAAGCAATACATAGATCAGTGTATATAATTTATTACCATTTAGGTAAAGAACAAAAATGGGGTGGGAAGGATATCTATGTATAGCTATCTGTCTAAATATATGTGTGTATTTTTTTTATATTTGCTTATATATGTATAGAATATCTTTAGAAGGACACAGGCCATTTGCTTCCAGGACAGAGAACTTGCTGGCTGGACGTCAGTCTTTTACTGAATCCTTTTCTACATATGTTCCCACCTGTGCTGCCTTTGCCGCCTTCAGAGAGCATACAGCCTGGTAGGGAGGAATTACTCGACCCAATGCCATGCAATAGAAATGTAATATGAGCCACAAGTATAATTTGTTTTAGCAGCCACATTAAAAAAGTAAAAAGAAACAGGTAGAACTAATTTTAATAATATATTTTCTTTAAGACATTCTGTCCAAAATGTTATCATTTCAATATGTAATCAATATAAAAATTATTAACGAGATTTTTTTTTGTTTTTTCTTTTCTATTAAGTCTTTGAGATCTCATGTGCATTTTATACTAACAGCACATCTCACCTCAGACTGGCCACAGTACAGGTTCTCATCAGCCACACGTAGCAGGCGGCCCCCTAACCCAAATCCCAACTGTTAGTCCTAAAAGCTAAAATAATAACTACAAGGCAAGTGTAATAGAAGGCACTGTTGGAGATTAAACTTGTTGGGTTTTTTGCTCTTTTTGCTTTGATTTCTCAGGGAAGAGGTAAGTGGTGCCTTTGCAAAGAGGAATCACACCTGTTGGAAGCTTTGTGTGCATCTCAGAGTCATGGGTCTCATAGGGATCAACCAAGTCTTGGCCAGGAAGCGGAGAAGGAATGGGCAGCCCTTTGGGTGAGAAGGCCAAAAAGGAGAAGCTGCGATGTGGGTCCTCAGAAGAGAACCAGGTGGCTGCACTGGGGCAGGGGTGGGAGTTGCTGTGAGCAGCTCATTACCCAGGAGGTCAGGGCCAAGCTTTGGATCCCTGTGGAGTCTCAGCTGGGGTGGCCACTTCCTGCTGTGGGCAGCAGGGAGTGTTTCTAGAAGAGTGCAGTGTCTGAGCTGGATCTCTTCCCTTTTCCTTTCAGCACCTCCATCCATTCCTTTCTCTCTCACGGCCCTTCTTCCTCTCACCCCAGAGCTAATGAGGTGGGTGCCCAAGGAAAAGGCTGTATTCACCCAGTTCTTTGAAAGCCCAGGCTCTCTTGGCTCCAGAGGAGCATCCTGGGAACAGAGACCTACAAATGCTGGATTCTGTCTGCCTGGAGGCCTGAATTCACCCCATCTGTGCATTGTGACTGGGCATTGTGAGGGCATTGTGAAGCCCAGCCCACCTGTCTGTGGCTTCAAACACTTCTTCCACTCAGAGTCACATCACAAAATGTGCGAGTGTGTGAAACGGGACTCCGAGACAGAGGATGGCATAGAGGGTCTATCTGAGGCACAGGGTTGATGCCTGGGGTCTCCAGGACGGGTGTGGTATAAAGAGTATTCATTCCTGACAGGTGTGTGCTGGGCGTTGAGCCCGGCCAGAGCAAGCCAGATCTGTCAGCAGGATTTAATCAGGGCTGAGGTGGGCCCCTCCCTCCCGAATGCTCGAGTTGTGCTCTGGCAGAGATCGCTGTTTCATGCTGGAACCCTCTGTGGGTAACAGACAGCCAGCCTGAGCCAACTGACCCAACATCCAGAAGGTCACCTGGTGACCAGCTGGTGCAGCCTGCTCATGGTACAGATAGGCAAACCGAGGCCCCAGGTGGAAGGAGGAAATGAATACTGATTCAGGGTCAATCGATGGGAATTAGCTCATTCATAAGTCCTAGATGTGGGGCTCATTATCACTATTTTATAGATGGGAAAATCAAGGTTTAGAAGCTTTATGAGCTTGGCATGGGCTTGTGGCTGGTAAGTGGCAGTGCCGGTACTTGAACCCCAGGACACTGTAGCATCTGTGCCTTCTGATGAGGCTTCATGTTTCCATCATCTTCTCTATCCTTCCTTCTGACTTTGTTTAAGGGGGTTGGGGACAGGGACAGAGGATTTCAGGGTGTGCATGGGGCAATGTAGCAGGAGTAAGTCTCAGGCCAGTCATTCAAATGAGGAGCAATAGAAATGAATTTTTTCCATCATTCCATTTACTATCCATTTTAAGCCTCCTTGGGGAGGGGAAGTGAGGGGGAAGTGGAACAAACTTAATCTCAGGCAGTTTGGGTTCTTCCCCTTATCCCCAAAGATGGTCTCAGTTCAGTTGTTCAGCCCTCTCCTGACTTAGTGCCCCTGTCAGGAGCCTGAGAATCATTCTGCATGTTCTGAGATCTATCTGGGAACAGAGGAGACCAGCTCCAGCCCTCCCTATTTCCCCACCCTCAGGAAAGGAGTAAGGATTATTTTTGGTGCCTCCTGTCTTCATGTTGGGCTGCTGCCAAGCTGACCTCCTGTTGAAGGTAGTCCTAGGAGCTTATGAATCAATAGGGCCAGGAGGTAGAGCCCCTGGGCCCATTGTATCTTGCTCTCTGACTTTGGGCAGTTAATTACACTTTCCTCACTCCCAGTATCCTTGACTGTGAAATGGAGGGTTGGATTTAGAGTATCTACTGAGCTCCCTCCAGCTCTTAAAACTTGTTCGAGCCCACACAGATGAGAACCCTGACACTTCTCCAATATTTAGCCCTTGAAAGCCCAGCAGGTGGCCAAAGGCTTGAACTGTTAGGCTTTGGGAAGTGCAGGCCAAGGACACTGCCCTGCAGATCTGGGCAAAGAAATAAATTATTTCTGTACCAGGTGGCTAGAGACAGGGCCTCCTCAGGACTTGGACTCATCCAGTGAGTCCAACCTTCCTCACTGCCAGAAGCAAACTGAGGCCAAGAAAGGGAAAGTGAATTGCCCAGAGTTACACAGCAGCTGGGTATCCAAGTTAGACCCTCAGATCTGACTGGACCCCACAAACATGGGGGTTGTGATAGTTTGTGGCTCACCTCTGAGCTGCTGGAGGAGCTGTGTTGGCACTGGTGCCCTGATAGAGTGAGGAAGCTGGGTAGGGCTAATGGCTGGGGAAACTGGAGCTGTGTGGAGCTTGGGTTCCTAATGGGTGTGGGGTTTGAATTCATGTCCTTCTGTTTAGTAGGGGCTTGGCTCTAGCAGAGGTTCTCAGACTTTAATACCTAAGACCTTCAATAATAACAATAACAGTAACAACAGTAATAAAAGATTTCAAGTATTGGGAACTAGCCTGTTCTGGGCTCTGTTCTGAGTGCTTTGCATGCATTTAACTATCATAGCAGCCCTGCGGGAGAGGGAGTATTATTATGACCATTTTACAGCTGAGAAAACTTGGCAGAGAGAGGTAGATACTATCACATGATCACACCGCTGAAGACGGGAGGGCAAGTTCCTATTCCCAGGAAACAAAGCAGCTTGAAAGATTTTGCCTTACATTTAAAGCACAGTCTGCATTCTAGCACCCACCTTTGACAATTTTAATTTAAAAATAATGTTTTAAATAACAGTTGTTCTTGACCATATCTTGGCATCAAATTAAATGATAGTAGGGAAGGGGGTGGCTTCATATTTCTTGGGATACTTGGATGAGCTGCCCCCAGGGGGCACTCACGCCCCATCTGGGCAGCACAGTCTGGACAGAAATACCTACCAGGATGGTCTGCAGGCCCCTGGGTTAGTGACTCTCTGGAGGGGCAGGAGATATGTTGGTGGGGGACTGAACTTTCAACTCCATGGTATGATCCATCCCCTCATTAAGAGAGCTCCCCAGAAGACCCACACTCCCCAATATGGTGCCAGGATGCGCTTTAGGGAATTTGTGTGCAAAATGATGTGAGGGGAACATTTAGAATATTTCTGGGGAGAGGGACAATGATTTTCATTAAGTATCGCAAAAAAGGCTGGTGCCCCATCATGCTTAGGAACTTTGCTCTGGGTACCAGAGTCCTAGGACAGGAGTGCTACCTCCTGAACCATTTTGGCATGCCCCAGGCAGGGCAGGCAACTTCTCTGAGCATCCTGAGAAAATGCCAACAGAGCCCCTCACTCTCCTCTCCAAAAGTGGGAGCCAGACAGAAAACACACCCTGTTCGCACTACACTTCCCACCTTGTCTGAGCCTGGGCAGTGTCCAGAACCCCTGTCTGTGGGCAGGAGAGAGCCCAGGCCTGCCACTTACTTGCCTGGTGTGTTCACTTTCTGGGCCTTGGTTTCCTCACTTGTAAAATAGGATATGAATACCTAGTTCATAGGGTGGTTCTGAGAATCAAAGGAGATAATTGTTATGGGTAGGGGTGTGTTATCCCTGCAGAGCTAGGACCTGGAGGCCCTTGAGGACACTCCTGGGTGGTGATCCTTTTCCTCTAGGAATGAGGCTCTCTGTCCTGCAGAGCAGAGACACAGGCAGAGCGTTTTTTGCTGGCCAGGTCTTCTCAGCTGCACCCCCTAAAGTGTAATAGGTGAGTAATGTAATTAAGCTTGAACATAAACTTCACGAGGGTAGCAGTTTTGTCTGTTTTGTTCACTACTGCATTCTCAGGACCTAGAACATTACCTGGCACATAGTGGGTGTTTAGTAAGTATTTGCTGAATAACAAATGGGGCCATGGAGAAGGGCAGCCAGACATATCCAGAAAAGTGGGGGCGGGGGAGGGAAGGGCTGTGACATTTTCTCACTCAAAGGCTCAGTTTTAGCTCTGCCACCAACTTTCTGGATGACCTTGGGCAAGTCTCTTCTCTCTGGGCCTATTTTCCCAGCTATAACATGAGGGAATTGTCCCAAGGAGTCTCCAGGCTCTATCCAGCTCTGATTCCCTGTGCATGGGTGGGAAGCATGACCCCTCCCTCCCCACACCTTGAGAACAAGATTTGATAGAAGAAAGAGGGATGGGCATGAGAAGTCCAGGAGGTCTGAAGGGGACCAGGAGGGGCTGCCATGTCATAGGGGCGTGGTGGATGAACACTCATTCCATAGTGAGACCCAGACCCAGACTTTGTCAGCTGGGTGCTATAGTCAACATTCTGCTGCCATTCACAGGAGCAAGCATTTGCTACGAATCCCTCTCCCTTGCCCCAGCCCTTCACCTGCTCAGTGGAGGGAGCATATTAAGCAAACACCAAGATGCTGTCCTGCTCCAAGCTCTGGAGTAAAGAGGTCCCATCTCTAGATAGGACCCTGTGCCACCCTTGGGCCCTTCACACACACCTCCTCCACACCTTGGGAAGACAAGGGTTGACACGGTGGAACTTTTCATGTAGCTTTGTGCTATCATAAGCCATTAAATAGTAAACCATGACCATGTCCCTTTCTCTGTCTTCTATCCCTGAATTTCTTCTGGGAGTGAGCTGATCATTTTATCCTGTAGCCCGATATAAAGACATATCTAGGAATATAATTGGGCATATTTTGTCACTTAATTTAAACAATAGATTTTACCAGCAACATAGCATGTATTTTGTTGTATTGGTGACTGATTACTATTAAAATGAAACTTCCATGTGTTCTTCTGAGAAAGTTCTAGCATGTTGCCCCCCATCTCAAACCAGCACCGTCCCAGCAACCACTGAATGAGTATGAAGTACAACCCAATTGCACTAAAAAATTACTTGTAACAAAAGTAGTATGTGCTTTCGGGTGAATGTTGCAGAATTATATGAGATTTTATAAAAAATGAAAGCTCTCCCCTTCATCTTATTGTTTAATATAAAGTGTCATGTATCATTCCAGACATTTCTATGCACATATGAATTGTATAAACATTTATATATTTTTTATACAAACAAAATTATAACTTATATACTGTTTTGCAACACAAATACTCTTCCAGTTTGGAACACGTGAGTCTCTTTCATTGTTTGACTGCACTAATGGGCATCTGGGTCATTTCCAGTTTTCTATTATTGCTAACAGTGCTGATATGACACTTTGCACCTAATCCTTGTGCACTTGCATAAATTTATCTACTAGGTAACTTTCTAGAAGGAGAAGTACTGAGTCAAAGAATATACAAGTTTAAAATGTTCATAGATAATCAGCAAACTGCCAAAATCAAATTTTGTACATTTATATGTTCACAAACCATCTGTGTAGTTGCCTATTTCCCCACATCATGACCAAGACATTTTTTAAATCTTTCTTTACCTGATGGGTAAGGCTTGTATCCCAGTGTTTTAATTTGTGTTCTTCAACTGTAAGTGAAATTGAATGCCTCTTCTTATATTTATAGGCCTTTTATAACTTTCTGATATCCATTGTGTCATTGATTATGAAAGTGCTTTACATATGAAAGACACTGTCAAATTAATCTTTGGCTTGTCATAATTATTAGCAATATTTTTTCTTAATTTTTAAATATTTATGTTCATTTCCAAAATGATAATTCATTGAGCTCTACACTTCTGATCTTGCCAAGGAAAAACAGACAGGACCAGGTTCTCCTAGGCACCAAAAGAATGAGGAGTCATTTTATAGCTGCACTTTTGCACATAGGAGCATTATTGGAGAGTCAGGAGAATAATGCTGTTGAGTGCTTATGTGCTCTTTCCAGCATGGAGGGAAGAAGTGGGTGAAGGGATTCAGCTCAGCTACTAAAAAGTTCCCTGGGCCTTTGAATATTTGAAGTGGATCTTGTGTGAGCCTCAGTTTACTCACCTGTACAATAAAACTAGTGATGACTCCTCTAAGTTATTCAATTGTAGATCAAGTAACATTCAAACAAAGTGGCTAGCCTGACACACAGTACATGCTCAAATTAGTGCAATCCAGCCTTCAGTGTGAGCTTACTATGAAGCAGGTTATGGTCAGATCTTGGTGCTGGGGTCATTCGTTGTGCCTAGTGAAGTCAAACAGACCTGGTTTGTCCCCTCACTAATAGTGGGACCATAGATGAGTCATTTCATCTTCCTGCACCTCAGTTAGCTTGTCTGTTCAATGAAGATAGTCAAACTACTTTGGCAAGGTTGTCACTGGATTAAATGAGGTCATGCGTGTGAAGCATGGAGGCCTGTGCCAGGCCCAGAGCCGGAGGCTCTGTCGGCCTGAGTTCAGGCTTTGGGTAGCTGGCTCCCTCTTACCCTGGGAGCGTCCTGGCTTCAGAGAACAGAGTCCCCTTTGACTCTGGCAGCCACTGAGGTCATTATACCACAATCACTGAGCGCTGGACAGCAAATATCCCATTAGGCCCAGCTTTTTCTTGGCTGCATCCCCTCCTGCCAGCCAGGTTTGGGTTGGTGGGAAGGGCGAGCGGCTGGGCTTTGATGTGAGTGATGCCGAAGCTGGAAGATGGGAATGTGGGCTCCCAGCCTGCTTTGGTGGCTCAGGGCCAGCTCCTACTCTTAAACCACAGAACCTGGCAGGGTCTGGCTGTCTTGGGCTAAGCGGAATGAGATGATTTGGCACCAGTAGGCACTCATACCATCCCTAAGACTTAGGCATGATTATTATTCCCATTTTATAAATGGAGAAACTAAGGGAATTGCTCCTCAGCTCTGATGAGCAGATGGGAAGGCAAAAGTGCCTTCTGATTTGGTCCTGTTGTGGGTCTGAAGGTCCAACCCATTCCCTGGAAGGGGCTTTGTCTCCAGAAGCCTCCCATTTAAATGGGCACATCAGACCCTGGAAGGGCCAACACATGCCCACATAGGTTTATTGGACATCTGGTTTGTGCCTGGCCCTGTGCCCATTTCCAAGAAAGCAGGGAGGATGAGTTAGACACAGCACCTGCACAGACACAGGTTCAAATCCCAGCTCTGCCACTGGCCAGCTACAGACATATCTCCTCTGGTCTTGAATTTCTTTATCTTTAAAATGAGGTATAGGGAAAATTATTGTGAGTGAAAATGATTTTTAAAATTGTACTGGTGTACGCAAGTGAAGGATTATTAATACTGCTCAGTTATACCCAAGTCTCTGTCACTGAAGCAGAAAAAATACAGAAAAAGAAGGCCGAGGGACTTTGATGAGTACACAAGACGGGGTATGGGTGGGTTTGTTGGGGAGGGAGGATAAACTTCTAGTCAGGTTGCTGGAAGGAGCAGAAGCCTTGTCCAACACTTTCTGCTAATTTTTCAGAGGAGATAAAAGAGGCTGGGAGGAGAGTTTTGCCCAAAGACTATGGAAGAGCAGGAGCCAATCCTAGTTTTTGGCAGGACCCCCCTGTCTGGACTTCTGGGCAGTCCTGGAAAGCTGTTTTAACCTCTTTGGGCTTCAGTTTCACCCTCTGTTGAGGGCTGCTGGGAGTGCCGTGCTTCAGAAGCACCTGGGCATTGTTTGTATAACATGGACCGCTTGTCTCATGGGACGACCCAAGAGTCCATTGAGGTGGTACCCCAGGACCAGGCTTAGGCTGGGCCAGATGATGTGGAAGGGGTCCAATTGGGGAGCCTCCCCCAGCGGAGTCCTAGGGCCCCTAAGGGAGGGAGTTTTGTCTCCTCTGACTTTTTGGGGGACAAGGTAGCCCTGGGTCCTTAGGAGGGAGGAGGGAAGTGAGGATCTCAGGTGACCCAGAGGCATTCCAATCCTAGGGTGGGACTTGAAGCAAGGAGAGAGGCCAGCCCAGGGCCAGGCCAGGGGCTTGAGGGGAGCAGGAGGAGGAGGAAGAGGTAGGGGACTGTTGCCAGCCAGGAAATGTCTGCCGGCTGGCATCAGGCGTTCTTGAGCTAGCATGCTTCCTGTAAGCAGTGCACACAAGCCCTGTGACCTCACCCCTCAGATATTCTGGGACAGCCCCCCATTCCAAATAGGCCTCCCATTGTCCCCTGGAACAGCAAATGGGTGGCCATGCCAAACTTTTGGCATCCAAACATCCATTCATTCAACAATGTTTACTGAGCACCCACTTTGTGTGGGCACCATGCCAGGCACTGGCCTACAGAGAGAAACTCCAGAGCTCAGCGGCTATTTGGTCTGCGTTTTCTAGCCGGACCCCTGCACCTGGAGCTGGTGCAAACCTCCTTACTGCTCTTTTAGTTGGGACACTGTGGTCATGGTTGACGAAGAAGAATCCCTAGAGTGGGTGAACCCCATGGGCGGGGTGGGTGGAATGACCCATGAACATTGATCTGGCCTTGTGTATGCCAGATTATGCATTGGGTCTGCACCTATTGTCTCATCTAAGTTCCTCAACAACAAAAGAGTGTCATCATCCTCATTTACAGAGACACAGACTTAGGTGAGGGAACTTGCTCCAGGCCACACAGTTCATGAGAGCAAGGCCAGGATTCAGACCCCGGTCTTTCCTGGGCACCAAGACCTCAGATACTGAAACTGGTACAGCTGAGCCCCTGCCTTCGGTTTGGAACCACCTACTAGCCTAATGGCTTTGGGAAAGTCCCTTAGCCTCTCCAAGCCTTGATTTTCTCGTCTGTAAAATGGGACTCACAGTATCTAATTGGTAAGATTTCTGTGAAGATAAAAGTGGGGCACTGAATGTAAAAATCTCTGCCCACAGGCTGAGGCAGGAGGCTTCAGGATACTTGCTCAGGGGGGTTTCATCTCCCAAAGTGCTCTGGTAAGACAGACTTAAAGAAGTCCTGAGCTTATTCCTCTGCCTCCAGGTCTAATCACTCTTGGCCATCAGCAAGAATTGACCATTTTGGCATACTGGGCAAGGACAGGTGGGAGGGAATGAGAGGTGGAAAAGGTACAGATGATGAACAAGACATGGCACCTCTGTCAGTCTTCCTGTCCTCCTTCAGTTACTTTAGGATCTTGGGGTAAGGAAGGACCATCCTGTGTGAAATAACAAGACCAGTGAAGGCCACCATAATGACCATCTCTTTGCTCATACTTCTCTTTATGAAGATATCTCATGTCTTAACTCATTTTATCCCAAAGACAGCTTGTGAATTGCTACTATTCCCATTCTGCAGATGACCAGATAAGGAAATTGACCCTTGGTCAATTTTACCAGAGGCCCCTGAGCTAGTAAGTGAATGGGATTTAGACCTCAGCTGGTAACCCCGACTCCTCTGGGAGAGGCTTCCAGAGCCAGGCAGCTGAGGGAGTAAGCTCCTATTGAGAAATGGAGAAGGCCTTGCTTTTTGCATCAATGCAGGACTCTTGCAAAAGCCTTGAGGCAAGTAAAATAGAAGCCACTGGAATAAAAAATTCTTTAGATGTTTGCCCCTCTCCCACAACCTCCATTGTAAGAAAGCCCTACATCACATCTACCCTACCTGGGTTGGCAATCTTTCTTCCCAGGTGCCCCTGGCTAACAGTCTGGACTTTCCATGGAACCGCACCAACTCTAGGCTGTACAGACAGTGCTGGGGGCCTGGTAAAGGTCCTAGCTGTCATCACTAGCTCGAAGACCTTGAAACCATTCCAACCTCTCCACACCTCAATTTTGTCCTCTGTTAAATGAGGACATCAATAAATGAAGGGAAGATTGCACTAGGCACAGCCTGGCATGGCTAGCACAGCAAGCTTTTGCACTTGACTTTTATTCTTCCCTCCCTCTGAGGAGACATACCTTTCTCCCTTTTCTCCTGCTTGAAGTTGGCATCAGATAAAGGGGAGGCAGTTTGACTCAGTGTGAAGACTACTGGGCTTTGGCTGCAGAGAGCTGAGCTCAAAACCTGACTTTTGTATCAACCCTGATGAAGCATGTCAGTTCTCTAAGCCACAGTTTTCTCATCTGTAAAATGGGCATACAATGCCAAGCACCCAGAGTGAACTCCCTCATTCACTCAGAGGTGCTATGCATCAGAGGGGAGATTCACCATCAAATCAATGACTCTATGGAGAGAAGGCAACACTCAACCCAGAGGTATGCCTTGAAGTTGCTAATGTCTTAGAGTAGTGGGGAAGATGTTTCAGGGTGAGGTGAGGTGAGGGTTTCTAGCACCCCTAAAATAAAATCACCTACATGATTAGTTACTCAGAGAGATACCTGGGTCAGGTATTCATAAAGGGAAACCAAGTTGCTCCAGTCAAGTGAAAAGAATGAATAATGATATGAATAAGATATCTCCATGCCCCATGCTTCACAGGCACCTTACTCAGAGCCTGGTGCATAGTAGGTGCCCAGTACATGTTCACTGAATGTAATTAAACTATGAACTACAATAAGGAGAAGACCCAGGGTGGGGTGGTTTCCCAGAGGAGGTGTCATTTATCCTGGGCTTAGACAGCTGCCTAAGAGTCCTCTTCTTCATTTGTCTATTGATCATCCACCAAGGCTGAGGAATACCATATTGGGCAAAGCCCCAGCTTCTCTTTGCTCCTGCCCAAGAGCCCTCATCTGAACTCTGAGGAGTCTCCGGATGTGAGGAGGAAGTAGCCCGGCTGCGGAAGGCAGTCTCATTTCCAGTGCGGGGCCCGGCCGCCTGCCCTGGGTCCTGTTTACACAGCAAGGCGGACAGGCCGACAAGACTTGGCGGCAAATGCGCTTCTGCCTCTGAGAACAGAAGGGGCTGGCAGAGCCTGGTCAGGCCAGGCGCAGGGAGGCTTGTGCCAAGGGGAAAGTCGAATGTAAAGAGTGTTTCCTCCTGGCCAGGCGGCCCCAGACTTTTGTCTCCAGTCTGCAAGCAGTTCCTCCAGTGATTCATAATCAGCGGGAACTTATAAATAAACCCCACCTCGACCTCGCACCACAGCCTGGCTGGGACCTGGGCGGGAGTTGTGGGGGAGGGGGGCTGGGAAACAGGGGGACTGAGGAGAGTCCCTGAGGAAGCTTGGGGACCTCGGCGATACTGGCTGCTGGGCAGGGTGCCTCTGGCTTTCCATAGAGAAATTGCAGGGCTCTTGCTAGCAGTCACGTTTTCCACCAGAGGACTCGGGAATTGGGCCACTGGTCTGGAGCAAAGGACTCTGAGAGAACTGGGTTTTCATCTGCTTCCCAGGAGTGTGTAGAGGAAATTCAGCAGAATTTTGAAATAACTGGGCTTTAAAACATTTTTTTTAAATATAATTTCAAGTTTATGGAAAAGTTGCAAAACTAGAAAAGAGAACTCTTGTATAACTTATAGCCAGATTCATCAATTGCTTACATTCTGTCCATTTAGCTTTATCATTCTTTCTTCCCTATAATTTCTTTTTCTGGAACCAGCTGAAAGTAGCCTTCCGGCATCACACCTCCATGTCCCTTATGTCTTCAGTGTGCATTTCCTGAAACGGCCAGCATTTATATTCCTGACTGGCCACTTACTAAGTGTATTCCAGGGCAGCTGTTCAAGTCCTGGTCCTTCTCTGTGAAGTGGTGCTATGAGGGCCCCTTACTGTAGAGAGGATGAGAAGTAACAGTGGAAACATCTGCTGGAGTAATAATGATAAGCACAGCTCATTATCATGTGCAAAGCAACTTGCACACATGTCGTTTGATCTGCACAATGTCCTTCCTTTTCTAATGGAACTGGGGCTCAGAGATGATGTGTCATTTGTACAAGCTCACATAGCAAGTTAGGCTTTGCTGCACACAGTATGCACTGAATTACTTCTGGGGCCTGTCCTCTTCTCTGTTTGCTGTGTGATTGCATTTGGGGGCCGGGCTTTCTAGGGCCTCAGTCTTTCCTTTGTGGGTACAGAAATCTCTGGAGCGAGATTTGAGATGCTTCCACAGCAGCCTATACTCTGGGCCCTGGAGACCAGGTAGGAAGGAACCCTTCCTGTGTCAGGACCAGAATGGAAGCTGCTCCAGTGGCCAAACTGCCTTCCTCAGAATTCTTCCGGCTGCATCATGGTCTGGGCTCACAACTCTTGCAGATTGTTTCTGGAAACTCTGGGAAATCTGACCAGAAGGCCCAGAGCCTCCCAGCCTCTGGAGTTTCTGCAGTGATGAGACCTGGCCACCAGATGGCCACACGCAGACCATCATACTTTCAAAGAAGAGGAGCTGGTTTCTCCCTGTGTGTTTTAGAGTGGCCTCTCTCCTCCAAGCATTGTCCACACCACTATCCCATTAGCTTCAGGTTGTAGCCAGGGCAACTGAGCCCAGGAGCACAGTCACTCAGCTTGCACTTTGTGGTTTCCGAGGTTTGTTATCTTGGTTGAACAAGGACCCGGGACTGTGACAGAGTTGCTAGATTTCCTCAGACCTCAGTTTCTAGCTCAGAGCCCACATCTGAAGTGATCTGAGGCATTAAGCCTGCAGGCCAAAGTCTAGCCACCTACAGGTGAGCTCTGATTCTGCCTTTAGCTCTCAGACCAGACTCTGAACTGCAGCATAGGACATTGGAGCAGGAAGAGACTCCAGGGCTCATCTCATCCAAACCTTCCATTCCTCAGATGGAAGAATGTCCAGAGAGGACAGTGATTTACCCAAAGTCTCACAACCTTACCTGATCACGCCAGAATCCAGGTCCACTGACCCTTAAGACAGCTGTCATTAACTCTTCTCTCACTGCTGCCCAAAGACTGGTAAAGAAGCCCACGTGGGGCAGGACTGGTATAGCTGGGCAGGAATGAGCACACAGGGGGCCACTATGAGTTGGAGGCCATGCTGTGAAAGAGTCCAGCTCAGAGCCCAAAGAACCTCCCTTCTCCTGAAGGACAACCCCCCCACCCTCACACCCCCAAGGTCTTCCATGGAAAAGCCCCTCAGGACCCACCTGCCCAGACCCTGGGGGAAATATTTTTAAAAGTTTAAACAGTCTCCAGAGAACATTCTGCATTTCTACTCATATAGCGTATCTATGCTTTTATTTATGAAATAAAAAGGCTTCTGTTCTCTGCTAATTAGTGGGCTCATATAAACCCTCTCTCCCAGCTCAGGATATAGGGGAGAAAACCCAATAAAAATATAAAAATATGGAATTCCAGATGCACTGGGTAGGGCCAGCCTTCCTGCCTGGGGAGAGGGAAAGGCTTACTACCCCAGATTATTAACTGTCCAGAATCCCAGGCTGATAACATGTATATTTTGGGAAGAGCATGCTAGTAACTTGAACTCATTCATACTCAGCTGTAACTGACTAATGGTGTGGCTTATCCTTCATCAAGTTTAAATGGGGAAAGAGAGCAGGAACAGGGCCCTGAGAGCCTGGCAGTGGAATGGAAGGAGAAATAGGAGTGTGCACAGAGAATGAAAGCCAAGGGCCCTGGAGATCGATGGTATTGCCCACGCTCCAGAAGGAAATGGCAGACTTGTTTCCAGGAGAGGCCTGCCTAGGTTGCAGGGGGCATAGATAACTCAGTTTCCTTGAGTCAGTGCTTATAACCTAGGAGAAAAGGGCCATACCTTTAAACCAGATTTCTCTAGAAGAAGATGCTGGCCTCTGGGCGCAGCCTCATGTCTATTTCTTTACAGAGTCCCACAACTGCCCTGAGAAGGAGGCCCTCTCATCATGTTCATTATTATCCCAGGCTCAGAAAAAGGAAGGAACTTTCCCACGAGCAGTCACACTAAGTTAGTGCCAGAATGCCTAGCAGAACCAAAGTCTTCTAGTCAGTTACTTTTTCCTATGTTCTGCCTTAATCTGGAGGTAAGCTGATCAAATTCCTGGCTCTGTGACCCTGGACAAGTTAATGAATCTCTCTGAGCTCAGTTTTCCTCATCTATAAAATGGGAGTGATATCACCTATCTCCTGGGCTTGCTGACAGTATTTGATACTGTATGAGAGGGCCAGGCACACAGTAGGCATGCAGTTAACCATAGCTGTGTTACAGAGGAGTCAAATCTTACTTGGGGCGTGGTTCTTAAGGCAATTTAATGCAAAAAAAAAATCTCTAGGGAAGGTACCATGAAGAGTTAAATCTTTGTGGGGTGACTGGAGGAGAAAGAGGAAGGCTTTCGGATTGCCAAGAAGTCAAAAAAGAGTGAGTGAGACATTGCAGTGGTCAAACTGTGTACAGTGGAAGGGGTGCTATGGAGGCCTGGCAGGTACAGGAGCATTGGTGCCAAGATGGGCAGGGCCTTGAATGCCAGGCTGAGAAGTCAGGACAGCTTGCTGCTGTCTGGAGATGTTTGGTTTTGGCAGTGGGAGAATTCAAGGGAGGTTCCCTGTGCTTGTGTGTGTGTGTGTGTGTGTGTGTGTGTGTGTGAGAGAGAGAGAGAGAGAGAGAGAGAGAGAGAGAGAGAGAGAGAGAGAGAGAGAGAGAGAGAATTTCTACCCACCCCAAAAGTTGTCTCTCTGTCGGAGGTCTGGGGCCAGTTTATGGCTCCTGGCTGCCCCTGTGCTGCCTCTCCCAGCCCTCCTCCTCCCTGGCTGTCTGGCAGCCAACTGAATTTTATGTGGGGAATTTGAGGAATTTGAAAAGGCAGCATGCAAATGCCACTGCTGGAGATTTCCTCATGCCTCTAAGAGGGAGAAGCCCCTCTTTGTGGGGCAGTAGAAGAGAAGTATGGCATTCTGGATTCTGGACCCTGTCCCAATGCTCAGTGGCCAGGTGGCCAGGTGGCAATGTCACCTGGGGAAAGGGGCAATGTCACCACCACCTTTCCCTAGAGCTGTTGGAGAGCCAAGCTCGGTAACAGAGAGAGGAGAGTCCTTGTACACTGCAAAGCGCCTGCCACACGCCTCGTGATGAGAGGTTATTGACAATTCCTCAATGACCCGTTTTACAGAGGAAGAAACTGAAGTTCAAAGGAAGACATTTGCCTGGGGTCACTAGGGCAGACATGGGCCAGGGCCAAGATCCCGGCACTGATGGGGGCTGTTGGTTGTTCCGCCGGGCTGCGGCGCTGCAGGCAGGCTGAGGTCGCGAGGCGGCCCAGGCCGCGCGCGTCCCTGAAGCCTCCTGGACGTGGGCGCGCCCGCCGCCCCGCCGCCCCCTCGCGGGTCCGCTGAGGGCGCCGCGAGGCGGGGGCCAGGAGCCGCGCCCCGGCTAGGGCGCCTCTATCACCCGCGGCCGCGGCGTCTCCGAGTCTCGGCGGCTCGAGCGCGGAGCGTTATCTGCTCTCGCCCGGCTGGGACCCTTCCCACCTTCCCGCCTGGCCGGGGCCGCCTTGGTGACCGGCCGCTCCTGCCTTATCGACCGCCCCCGCCAGGGACTAGGGCCCCGCGGGCGCCGGGATGCGGCAGAGGCGGGCCCGCCCACGCCCCGCTCCCCCACTTCCCCAGTCCCCAACCCGGCCTAACGCTCCCGGGCTGCCCCCTTACTGGGATTTCACCCCTCCTGGCCAAGCTGATGGGAGCGCTTTCCCCAAGGAGTACCACATCAGAAAAGGGTGGGTTTTTTTGAGGGGGGGTGGTGGTGGTGGTGGTGTCCGATTTGTCTTTTCCTTAAAAGACAAGCGTACCCACCAGATCTCTCTAAAATACTTCTGCTCTGGGCTCAATGGGTTAAATGTGGCACCACCCCCGCTTTAGAAGCTCAGTTTCCCCACCTGAATGTTTGAATCTGTAGGACATGGAATTCCCCATAGTGCTTGCTGGTGGGCAGAGAACATGGATGCAGCCAAATTGTAATAACAATTTGGCAGTATAGATGGAAAGCCATAAAAGTATTCATACTCTTTGACTCACTCTGGGAATGTATCCCAAGGAAATAGTCCAACAGCAGCAAAAGAAAAAAAAAAACCCAAACTATGGGTTTATCAATGTGTTGTTTGTAAAGCTAGTGAACATATCTTTTTAAGTGAAAAATTGGAATGCACGAGTCATAGGGAACTGGGCTTAAACCCACCATAGTTATCTACAACCCTTGAGTGAGTGGCTTAACCTCGCTGAATTTTTTGTCTGGAAAACAGATATCGCTACCACCGAGAAGACTTTTGTTAAGAATTCCAGAAGACAACCTGTGAAAGCATCTAGTACAAAATTTGGGGTAGAGAAAGAACCTAACAAATGTTTATTTTCCCCCTTTCTCCATCTTCACGGAAACGAAAGTATGGGATACTTCAAGTTACGTTTGTGAATAACAGAAAGTACATATGGCCGTTAAGAGCTTGAGATTTTTGAGTCTTTCCACTTTGGATTGGATCAGAATCCTAGCTTCACCACTTATTTCCTAACTATGTAATCCTGACAAGATATATTTCCTCATTTGTTAAAAGAGATAATAGAACCTACTCCATGACTATTTTGAGGGTTAAATGAGCTAGTATGTGCAATGTGTTTAGTCTGTTCCTGGCATGTAATAAGAACTCAATAATCGGTAGCTATTACTAAATAGTATTCAAAACTGGAAATAACTTCAACATCCAAAAATACTCTAAGTTAAATAAGTTAGTGCTCCTACTGGTTCTCATCACCTGGGGCATTTAAAAAGAGTGAGGTAATTAGTGTAAGCTAATGAGGAAGGATGAACATTTTTTTGCATATAATAAGTAAAAAAGGAAAGTTGTATCTATCTGGATAAATGATGTAAATATGAAAAATTAGAAGTAAAAATATAAGATAAATATTTAGGAAAAGTCTTGCATAATCTTGGAGATAGAGGGGATCTTAAGCAAGCCAGAAAGCCAGGACCATAAAAGACCAGGCAGATTAGACCACATAAGATGTTTAAATGTCCACATGGTAAGAGACTCCACAAACAAATCTAGAGACAATAGCAGATGAGAGGAAATATTTGTTGTGTATAAAATAGATAAAGGGTTCATGTTTCATAACTCTCATAATTCCTCATATAGAATTCCTACCAATTAATTAGAAAAAGTCAAACAATAGAAAAATGGACAAAACACACTTTACAGAAGAGGAAATGCAAACACGAGAAAGGCACATGATCTCCCCAGTTGCTGGGGAAATGCAAATAAAAATGTAAACAAAATACCATTTTTTCACCAAGTACTAACTACTAAAATAGAAAAGAGCATGCCCATTGTCCCACCAATCCCACTTTCAGAACTTTATCCATAAAATCTATCCCTAAAAAGATTTTTTAAAATTGATGTTCTTCATAATGACAATCTCAATATCCACCTCTAGGGGTATGGGTGGATAAATTTGGTTATATCCATACTAGGGAATATTGTGGACTACTAAGAATGAGCTCTTTGAATCTACACCTGTGAGTTGCAGGTTGTCTGTGATATTGTTAGGTGACAAAAGGTGGTTGTGCAGTAGTTTGTAAAGTATGTACCAATTTTGTGTTTTTAAAAAAGTGTGTGTGTGTGTGTGTGTGTGTGTATGTGTGTGTGCGTGCGCGCGGGCACGTGAGAGAGAGGGTGGGGTGGGGGGAGAGAGAGAGAGAGGAAAAGAAAGAGGTGGCAAGCCTCTAAGTCTTCACTTCACCAGGGCAGATATGTTAGTTATGTTTGTATGACTCTATAGAAAAGTGGGTGCATATGTTCAAAGGAAGTGGCAAGTGATTTTGCCCATTTTTCTTTTTCCCCTGGTTTTATTGAGATATAATTGACATATAACATTGTATAAGTTTCAGGTATACAACATGATGACTTGATATGTATATATATTGTGAAGTGATTACCACAATACACCTAGTTAACATCTATTACCTCTTATAGTTAGAATTGTTTTTCTGGGATGAGAACTTTTAAGATTCTCATCTCAGCAACTTTGAAATGTACAATACAGTATTGTTAACTACAGTCACTGCTGCACATTAGATCTCCAGGACTTATTTATCTCACAGCTGGACATTTGTGTCTTTTGACTCCCTTTACCAACTTCTCCTACCGCCAACTCCCACCTCCGGTAACCACCAATCTGTTTGTCCATCTTTCTTTGCCCATAGTTTGACTTTTTCCATTTCATTTGTAGGTATTCCACATATGAGGGACACAAACCTTCTTCTTTCCCTGCATGTGAACCTGAGGAAAGGTTCTGCCAGTCTGTTCTGGATACTTCCATGAATTTACTGGTGGTGGGAAGAGAGAAGGGCAACCTTTTCTTGGTCCCTATCTCTGTGACTGTTGGCTTGTTGCAGCACATGTGTTTGTTGTAGTTTGGAGAAACTGCAATTAGTTTGATCACACACAACAAAGAAGAAAAGTTGCAGGGTAGTAACTAAACCTTGTGGTTCCATTTGTGTTAAAGGAAGAACCTGTGTTTGTAAGTAAAAGAAGGTTAAGAAAGAACATGGCTGATTGTTGGAGGTAACTCTTGAGCCATGGGGTAGGCTGACAGGGGGTTTTATTTTTATGTATCTCTATTGTTTGCATTGTTTACAATGAACATTTTTACTTTTGCAATGACAAAATGATAGAATATTTTTCCCCCTGAAGTATACAGTGGTGTTTGTGTACTGTGGTTGCAAGGAGGAAAGGTAGACAAGAACCAGAAACTGGGTTAGGAAGGTGAGACTCCCTACCTAGTATTTTTTTCTTTAGATTTGTGCTTTTTTTTTTTTTTATTGTGGTAAGAAACACATAACATAAAATTTATCATCATAATAATTTTCAGTGTACAGTAAAGTGGTGTTAATGTATGCATATTGTTCTGCAATAGATCTCTAGAACTTTTTCATCTTGTATGACTGAAACTCTGTACGCATTGAACAACTCCTCAGCTCTGCCTCCCCTCAGCCCCTGGAAACCACATTCTACTTTCTGTTTCTATGATTTTAACTACTTTAGAGACCTCATGTAAGTGGAATCATGCAGTATTTGTCTTTTTGTGACTGACATTTCATTTAACACTATGTTTTCAGGGTTCGTCCATGCTTATAGTTTATGAAAAATTTTCTCTTTATTTTTTTAAGGTGTATTAACATTCCACTGCATATGTATACTACATTTTGTTGATCCATTCATCCTTTGATGGACATTTAGGTTGCTTTCACCTCTTGACAATTGTGATTAGTTAGTGCTGCAGTGAACATGGATAAGGAAATATAGCTTCGAGATCTTGTTTTCAGTTCTTTTGGATAAATACTGCTATGGAATGAATGTTTGTGTCCTCCAAGTTAATATGTTGAAACCCTAATCTTAATGTGATGGTATTCAGAGGTGGGGCCTTTGTGTGGTAATTAGGTCATGAGTGTGGAGCCCACATAAATGTTATTAGTATTCTTATAAGAAGAAATCAGAGCACTAGCCAGCTCTCTGCTTTCCACTATGAATCTATCAAGAAGCCAACAGTCTATAACCCAGAAGTGGGCTCTCACCAGGAATGATCATGCTGACACCCTGATCCCAGACACTCAAACTTCAGAACTGTGAGAAATAAACTTCTGTTGTTTATAGGCCACTCAGTCTATGATATGTTGTCATAGCAGCCTGAATGGACAAAAGCAAATACCAAGAAGTGGAATTGCTGGATCATATGATAATTTTATTTTTAAATTTTCAAAGATCCATCATACTGTTTTCCATAGCAGTACACCCTTTTATATTCCCACCGACAATATACAAGGGTTTCAATTTCTCCACATTCTCACTGGCACTTGTTATTTTCTGTTTTTTTGATAGTGACCATCCTAATGGATATAAAGTGACATTTCATTGTAGTTTCTGTTTGTCTTTCTCTGATGATTAGAGATGTTGAACATCTCATAGGCTCGTTGGCCATTTGTATATCTTCTTTGGAGAAATATCTATTGAAGTCCTTTGCCTGTTTTTTAATCGGGTTGTGTGTGTGTGTGTGTGTGTGTGTGTGCATGCGCACGTGTGTGCGCATGCTATTGAATTATAGGAGTTCTTTATAAGAATATATAAAGTATTAACCCTTTATTAGATATATGGTTTGTGACTATTTTCTCTCATTCTGTAGATTGCCTTTTCACTCTATTGATTTTTTCCTTTGCTCTGTAGAAGTTGTTAAGTTTGATATAGTCTACTTATAGTCTAATTTTACTTTTGTTGCCTATGCTTTTTGTGTCATATCCAAGACATTATTGCCAAATTCAACATTATGAAACTCCTTCCCTATGTTTTCTACTAGTAGTTTTATACTTTCAGGTCTTACATTTAGGTCTTCAATCCATTTTGAATTAATTTTTATATGTGGTATGAGGTAAGGATTTAACTTAATTTTTTTTTTGCATGTAGTTATTCAGTTTTCCCAGCACTTTTTGTTGAAGACACTATCCTTTCCCTATTATGTAGTCATGGCATCCTTGTCCAAGATCATTTCATCATATACATGAGGGTTTATTTTTGGGCTCTCTATTCTGTTCTATTGGTGTGTATGTATGTCTGTCTTATGTCAGTACCATATTGTTTTGATCACTGTAGCTTTGTAATATGTTTCGAGTCCTCCAATGTTGTTCTTTTTTCTCCCCCATATTTTAACGTGGCAGATTTCCATCAAGTAGATTTTGAACTGGTATCCCTGGGTGGCAGGCTGGGAAGATCCAGAGGAAGAAGATGGGATTGGATTCCCACCCTGGGAAGCTCCTGTTAGCACAGACTGAATAGATGACATTGTTTGCTCAACCAGCTCTCCACCATTGTCTCTCTTGGTCTGCTGAGCTTGCACCAGCCCCATGTTGACTGACTGATGGGAGCGATGTTACTTTCTCTTTTTCTTCCTTCATTTCCTTTATTCCTTCCCTTCTCCTTTTCTTCTTTCCTTTCTTTCCCCTCTTTCTACTTCCCGTCTTCCTTCCTTTCCACTTACCTCCTTCCATCTCTCCCCCACTCCCTTCCTCCTCTCCCCCACTCCCTTCCTCATTCCCTTATCTCTTTCCTTCTCTCCTTCCTTCCACCGTTGAGCCCAGGTGAACTGGGTGACTTGCTTAAAGCAACTTAGGAGTGACAGAAAACCCAGTCCTCCTGACCTTTGTCCCTCCCCTTAGGAAGGAGAGGAAGGGAAGTTGAGAAGTTCCATGTTTGCAACACCTACTATTGTCGGCTCCTTGTTAGGAACTTTGCTCTCAACCATGGTGTGAGCTAGGTTTACTGCCTCCATGTCCTCATCTGTGGATCAGTAGATGAGGAAACTGATGTTTCCTGGGCTAGTACTTGCCTGAAGCTATGCAGCTGCAGTTAGGGTCCTTCACAGTCCTGAGGAAGTACTTAAAGTACCCTCCTAACAGCACAAAGAAGGTGGTACTCATTTCCTCATTTTGCAGATAAGGACCAGGTGGCTCCAAACCCAGGGTTACAGAATTAGCTAATAAAGGAGCTGGGATCCAACTGTAATGTGGCTCCTAATCACATACTGCCCCAGGCTCTGCTCAGCCATTCCCACCCCCCAAACTTCCTGAGGGAAGCCACTCCACAATCCTTGTGATGGTATTCCCAATGGCCAGTTTATTGTAACTGATTAGGTTAAGGTCCAATTGTGTTACTTGACATCTTTTGACTACAAATGATAGATGAGGCTGTAGCTTCCACGTTGCAAAGTATCCCCTGATCTCAGGCACACAGAGGTGGGTGCGAGTCCCTGGGGCAGGAAAGCCTTGAAGAGTGTGGAATTTCACCATGTTGTGGGGAAGGGCTTTCTAGGAAGGTGAACAGCATAAAAATGAAATAACATCAATCAGCACTTGAGTGTTTATTCTGCATCATGACTCTGCTAAGCACTTTATATATGTTAATGCATTGAATCCACAATTTAATGGGGTAGATACTATACTATTGTTATTCTCACTTTACAGATGAGAAAAGAGGCTCAGAGGGGTTCAAAACCTGCCCAAGGACACATAGCCAGAGTGAAAAGGAGGCTGAGCCAGGGCTGAGGCCCCAGGACTTTATGCTAAAAAGGAGGTTTTTCTTTCTGTTTCCTCCCTCCCTCCTTCCCTCCCTCCATCCCTTTATCCCTCCCTCCCTCCCTTTCTCTCTGTCTCTCTCTCTCTGTCTCTCTCTCTCTCTCTCTGTCTCTCTCTGTCTCTCTGTCTCTCTCTCTCTCTCTGTCTGTCTGTCTCTCTCTCTCTCTCTCTCACACAGCAAAAGTGGTGCTTGTGTAGAAGGGTGGCTACGCAGAGTTCTTAGGCCTTCAGAACCCAGGTCATTAATCCTTTGTAAGCATGCTTGTAAAATGAGGACAAGGATTATCATTCCTCTAATTTCCATTTTTGAGCCTGCCAGTTCTGTGGACAGCAGGGAATCTTCAGCTTTGTAGCAAAGCTCTGGGGCATCAGGGGTGGAGGGCTTGTTCCCAGGAGTGCCTTCACTCCAGCAGTGCAGTTCTAAGGCAAGTTTTCTCCTAAGGTCCAAGTCAGCTCTTGTCTAGCAGTTCTGTCCATTGCAGGGCCATGGGAGCCTGGGGGCTTCTTCCTGCCCAGCTTTCCTGTAGGAGCTCATGTAGGTCAGTGTGGGAGACCTGGGAATAGCTATGCACCCAGAGTGGCCTGGGAAAGGAGCCTTGAATCCTGACTCCAGCCCTCACTGTGTGCCCTTGGGTCATTGTCTTAGCCTTCATTTGCTTCATTATGTTATTTTGCAGATTACATGAGTTAATATGTGTAGGGTGCTTAGAATAGTGCCTGGCATTGAGTAATTGCTCTGTAAATGGGGCTGTTTTTAGGATTCCACAAATACTTATAGAGCCTGTAGGTGCTAGAGAAACTGGGATGAATAAGGCAGAGTCCGTCCTGGCCCTCATGGAGCTCATCTACCAGGGTGACCAACTGTCCTCATTTGGCAGGGCCTAGGGATTTTCCTGAAATGTGGGCTTATCAGTGCCCAGACTGGGAATATCTATGGTAAATTGGGACAAGTTTTTCACCCTGATATCTTGTGGGAGACAGAAAATTAAACAAGCTACTCCAGGTAGGCACAGTAAAAAGGTCTGGGGTGTCATGGAAGCACCAAGCAGGGGAGGACCGAAGCCTGGGGATCAGGGCAGGCTTCCAGAGGGATGACATTTAAGTCGACACTTGAAAGATGAGAAAGAATAAGCTGAGCAAAGAAAGAAAGGAGAGAAGTGGGAGGTGAGGGAGGAGGGAAGTGTAGGTCAGTGTGGGAGACCTGGGAATAGCTATGTGTGCCAGGAAGAAGAATGGCATGCAGGCAGAGCTGGTGACCAGTGAGAATGTGGCACACATGGACAAAGGCTTGTCCACAGACAGTGGGCACACGCACCCAGGACACTCTTGTGCAAGGGCTGGGGGTAGGAAGCATGGGGAAGCAAGGCAGGTATATACACATATGTGTTTGTTTGTATATCCATCAGTCTTACTGCAGTGGTGGCCTCTGGAGAGCGCACCAGGGTGGGGGAGGTGTGGGAGATAAGGGATGGATACCCTATGCAGCTTTTTGAACTGAGAGAATGTAATACCTACACCAAAAGATAAAATAATCTAAACCAACAACCATGTATGCCTGTGCTCACCTCTGCACTCAGTTCATTCTATTCAGGGGCCTGGAGACAGTGGCTGTAGTACCCCTTGGTAAGGGCTATCTCAGCCTGGGGGGTACCAAGCTGGCCCAGGAAGGGGAAGAGGCCACAGCCACACTGTCTGCCGCCTGGGCCTCCCCCCAGGCCTGCGGCAGACAGAACTAAACAGGCTGTCTTATCAGCTGTCGCCACTGTGTCCCACCCGGCTGAGCTGGGCTCACTGCTGGGAAAGTGGCCCCCAGCCCTTTGCCAGAGAGAGCATGGCGCAGGGTGGGGAACCAGTGGGGGTGTTTTCCCAGGGGTCAGGCTTGGGTGGGGGTGTCTGGTGAGTGTGTAAAGTCAGGCCTGGAGCCCAGGAGTTGCTCTGCCACAGACTTGCTATGGGATTTTAAAAAATGATTTTTGATGTTTCTAAAATTATACAAGTGATTAAAAAATGCATTCTCCTTATAACATAATCAGTATGTGAATTATAAGTTGCTCCTCTCTGGAGACAGACCATTTGGGTGAGGGTTTGGGCGGTACTTTGTAATGTCCGTGTCTTCGTTCAGTCCTCACGGCTACTGGGGAGGTGGGTACCATGGTGCTCATTTTCTAGATGGGTAAACTGAAGCCCAGGTGGGTGCAGGTTTGTCCTAGACCTGGGGGCAAGGGAGCAGCAGAGCTAGCTCTGAGATGTCTTCCCATTCTCTCCAGGAGCTCCACAGTGCCTCTTCATTGAGAGGTGGGGACACAGAGGCCAGAGGGGAACATGATCAGAAAAGCATCATCTGACCTCTCTGGGCCTCAGTGTCCTCGTCTGGGCAATGAGGTCAGACATTCTGGCCCTGCCCTCAGGGTAGGTGTGAGGATGGGACAGGGACTTGTGTGTCTGTGTGCAGAGAGAGGAAGGGGTGGGGGCTCGCTCCTTCCATGTTTACCTTTCTTTCTGTTTCCCAGGGATCTCAGCCAGGATTGGAGGGGATAGGGGATAGCCCTACGACCACTGCCTTTGTCACAAAAGGCCTGTCAACCCCCACTGGGTCCCCAGACACAACACGCCTGGCCTCCCCCAGCTACCCCCTGGCTTCTTGCCCAGGGAGACCAGACTGTGGCCTAGCTGGCTTGGCTGGCCCAAACCCACTTCTCTGGGGGTAGGGGGAGGAAGTGCTGGGAGGAGGAGGGAGGGAAGGAGGAGAAGCCTTCAAAGCCCTCTATAGCTGTGAGATATTTTAAATAGAGACTGTTGGAGGCTGGAGGTAGGAGGTGGGGGAGTGGGGTTGGAGGGATAGAGTCAGGGCAGAGGGGGAAGGCTAGGGCTGGGCCCTACCACTTGAAGAACTCCCACATGAGGCTGGTCCAACACCATACTCATCACCTCTCTCCAGAGCTGTCTCAGCTCTTGTGGGGGCACACCATCCACTGCACCCAGACTAAAATGTGAGTGTGTTGCTGGCCAGCCCCTCACTCCCCAGGGACAGTCAGTCACTAGGTCTTGTGAGTCCTGCTTCACCAGTATCTCCCTAGCATTGGCCTGCTTTCCCTTTCCTGAGGGGCTTGGCCTCTTTTCCTTCTTAGGACCCCAACCCTAGTCCCCAACAGGCCTCCTCTACCCCCAGACTTGCCCACCCTTCCCCTCACACTCATTTACTCTTCTCTTCCCCAGAATTCCCCTAAGTTCCAGCTCCAAAATGCAAATGTGACCCATTTACACCCCTGTTTTAAACCCATTAAAAGCTTCCCACTGCCTAGAGGGACTGTCTGAAGTCCCTAGCATGGCCTTTGAGGCACCCCTGCTATCTCATCAACTGTGTCAGCACCACCCTCCCCCCCCACCCCTTATTCTTGCTGATGCTCTCTAAACTGGTGGAGGGGGTGGGGCTCTCAGGCCCTCATGGCTTTGCCCCTGCTGTTCCCTCCCCTGTGGCCCTTTCTTTCCCCACTCTTGACACCATCCCCAGACCCTGGTTGCTCCCGCATGACTCCTGCACAGCTCTGGGTCTGCACGTGTAAGCACACATAGCTAGGCAGTGTGGAAGGGCTCTGATTTATGAGTGTGTCTGTCTCCTCTGTGGGACTGGGTGTTCTTTGAAGGCAGGGTCTGTCTTTCATCTCAGTATTCCCAGTACCCAGCATGGGCTTGGGAAATGGCCTGTTCTTCCCACAGAATGGGGTCGTGGATATTTTCTGTCTTGAGGGTCAGGAGAGCTGGAACCCCCAGTGGGCCCAGAAGAGTATATAGCTTTGGTCTCCTTCCCCTTTCCTGGCTTCCAGGTGAGGAAGGGTCTGGATCTCTGCTCTACTCCCATGTACTCTGTTTTAGGTTCTGAGCCCAGCCCTGGGCCACTAGACTCTGACTCCTTTCCATGGGCCCATCCTTCCCATTTATAGGAGACTGTCCTTAAACTTTGGGGCTTGAGCCCTGCCCCCTGGAGGGGGTTTTTGTGTGGGTAGAGGACAAGGAGCACCTTTTGTCAACAGGGAAGAAATTACATGGTGGGTATTCCTGGCAGGCACACGAGAGTGTGATGCTGGCCCTAGGTCCTGTGCGGGCATCATTGAGCCAAAGAAATGTGTTTCTAATTACAGCATGGATGTGGCTGGCTGGACCCAAGTGTTTTACAGGATCCTAGTGGAAGGCATGCTAACCAATTCCTCCTATGGTGGTCAGTCAGTGGGTGGACTGGCAGATGCTGATGGCCAGATTGGAAGGGAAAGCAGGGAGGAAGCAAGGTAGTGCTGTAATGTGGAGGAGAGGGGGGAGGGTGAAAGGAACAGCTTCAGGGAAAGAGTACTGATCTGGGCTTTGGACACACCTGAGCTTGAACCCAGACTGGGCATCTTTCTGCCTGTGTGACCTTGGGCAGTTCACTTTTCCTTGTAGCCTCCCAGCGTCTCAGCTCCTCCACTTCCAAATGGAGACAAGAGTTTCTTTCTTGCAAGGACATTATGTGTATATATCCCTAAAGACTGTGGTTAATGTGTATAAAGCGTTTAGCTTAGAGATTTTACATAGGAGATGTAAAAAAAGAAAACCTTTATGTCCTAGGGTAAGAATCAAAGCTTGGAGTTCTGCTAATTTTATAATTTTGAAAAAATTATTTTTCTTACTATAAAGCAATATATGAATCATTGTCGAAATATTAGTATATAGAGATAAGAAAAAAAGCCACTGGTAGTTCCTTTGCCAATTACTATTGATTATTGTTATTTATTATTATTAAGTGTTGATGGTGGAATTTAAGGCACTGGAGGTGGATGTGGGCTGATAGCCTAAATATTCTCAGAGTGCCTCAAATTATTTTGCTTAGGCCGAATGTATAAGCTACCACCCTCTCCACAGGAGGGCTTGGGGGAGTGGGCTGACACTAGACTTGGTGCTATTGGAATCTGGCTCCGCCTCAGAAGGACCCCCAGCCACAGTCTGAAGGAGTGGCCTGCCTGGGCCACCTCTCAGCAGAATTCCAGTGAGGTGTGATGGAAAAAAGCAAAGAATTAAGGCTTTGGAGCCCCACAGACCTGAATTTGAACCTGGCTTTGGCCCTAAGATGCTTTATAAACAATTTTGTATTATTTCGATAGAAATGATGTGATTGTAAAAAAAAATTTTTTTAAGTGTAGAAAAGTATAAAGAGAAACATACAAGCTCTATCACCCAGAGGTAGCCACGGTTACCTCGCTGGGGAGCGCCCTTCCAATTGTGTCTCTACACAGATAGATGTGTGTGTTTATTGATTTTCATGTGGACAGGATCACATGATAGATACTGTTTACATGATGTGTCATGGCACCTGCCTAATTCAGCCTCACGAAGCCACCTGTAAAGCAGTAAAGTGGAGATGGATAGCATCAACTTCATCATGGGGCCATTGCAGGGGTTAATAATGGGATGCTGGTCTTGTATTCCTAATGTGTCACCCTCTCTGTTGTAGTCACAGTCAGCAGCTGAGAAGCACTTTGTGCTCACGAGGAGACAGGAGGCAGCAGGAAGGCTCACAGCTGAGACAGGGACTGAGGGTCTCATATATCCAGGACCATTCTCCTGGGAGCCAGTGCAACACAGTGGTTAAAGAGAGTCAATGCTAGTGCCAGGCTGCCTAGGTTCAGCTCCCAGCCCTGCTGCTTGCTAGCTGCCTCGCCTTGGACATGCCACTTGATCTCCCTGTACCTCAGTTTGCTCATTTGTAAACCAGGGGATGCTAATAGAACCTCCCTCATAGGGTTGCCTAAAGTTTAGACAAGTTAATTCAAGTAAAGCTCTTATCATTCCTAGCACAAGGTGAATGATTCTTAAGCGCTGATTGTTATTAATGCCACTGTTATTATTCTGTGGTTACATTTCTCAGTCTGTGGAGCCAGAGTGCAGCTCCAGGGTCACAGGGGCCAAACTGGGCTGGGGCCAGGTGCTCTATGCTCCCTTATGACCCTGCCCCTCCCTCTTTGCAACTTGCCTTCTCTGGATCTGTTCACCAGAAGTACCCACCCTTTAGCAAATCTGGGGAGGCAGCGGTCACATTGGGTATTTGGGAATATGGTATAACCTGTAAAGCCCTGGGCCCATGTAAGCCCACTGTTATTCTTGGCCATCTCTGGCTTTCCATCCCCCAGGCCAGACACAGAGCCAGAGAAACTGTTGTTCTTGTCATGATCGGTTTTTAAAAACTGGCCATTCAGGGCTCTCTCAACTGACCTCCCATTTTACATAGAGGAAACCCAAGGCCCAGAGAAGTGAAGTACTGTCACCCGCTGTTAAGTGGTGAGTTGTGCCTCTAAGTGCAGGCTAAGAGCTCTTTTCCAGACCCTGGATAGTAACCTGCCTGAGACTTGTCTTTTTGTCCATGGTGCAGCCATGGTGCTGTGAGTACTTAGCTTGAACCTCTTTTAGCATAGCTCTGTGCTCAGTTAATGCTTGCTTTGCAAGGACCACAGAAATACATCTTTCATTCTCTTCTTGAACAAGGCCCACAGAGGAGGACTGGCTGGCTGATTTGGGGCACATAGTAAGCCAGGACGGTGGTGGGTGGGGGCGGAGGAGCAGAGCTTGGTCCCTAGGCCAGTGCTGTGCCCATTTCCCTCCTTGCCTTCCCATTCAGTCAGTGCACTTGCCGAGCACCTCCATGAAGAAGCCAGGGCCCTATGGTGAATGTGTGGGAGCCAAGAAGAGGGGTAGAAGAGGATGGCTCTCAGGGCTAGGCCTGAGGCATAGGATAAACAACAGGATATGGCTCAACCCCAGGCCATATTGCATGAGGACCCCCTCCTGAAATACAGAATGTGTCTGTATTTGGAGATAAGTCTTTTTCACCTAGCCTCCAGCCACCTTAGTTTGGAGGAGTAGACAGGGAGAAAGCCTGGCTTGTTCTTCCTACTATTGAGAAACTGCTTGCTCTTCTACAGTTGAGGAAACTGAGGCAGAACATTTCAGAGGAAGTTAGTGATTTATATTCTAAGCAATCTCCTCTCAAAATTTTCCTCCTGTTAAGTTATTCATACCCATGTCTCTGATTACTACTCTTAAATGCTAATGCTGAGTCTCAAATAGGTATTTCTGACAGAGCAACAAACACCCATGTATCCACCTGCACGTTGGACATTTGGACTTAGTTTACAGGAACCGCAATCGCAGTAGATACAAAACAGAATCCATTATATTCTTCATCTAGCTCAGTGAATCATACCACCATATAGCTAGTTGCTGAAGCCAGAAACCTAAATGTCAACCCTGATAGTCCCTTTTCTGTCACTTACCCTGGGCTGTCAAATCATTCATTTCTCCCCACTACCACCGCAATGACCTTATATCACACCACCACCATCATCTTTCACCTGATGTAAGGCAATACACTCCTGCTGTTCTCCATGCTGCCAATCAACTGTCCACCTTCTGGACAGAATGACCCTTCTAAAAGTCAAAACTAGTCATGCAACTTCCCTGCTAGTGGTTTCCCACCAGTCTTTGGATAAAATCCAAACTCCTTCGTGTGACCCAATTTTCCTAACTGACCGGCTCTTGCTTAACTTTGTAGTCCTTTCCTCTCAGCTTCACCACACCCCAAGACATTTTCTTTGCTTAAGTCACACTTACTTTTTTTACTTTGTCTCAACTGTGCTTCTTTTGCATCCAAGTCTCCCCTGCCTCTCAAAATAAAAAAAAAAAGGGTTCATTTGGGTCAAGAAGAGTTCATACCAACACCTTTTGCTCTCAGCCTCCTGACTTCCAAAGCTCTGGTTCAGGTACCACAAATCCCCAAGGGCACCCCCAGACTTGAGGGATCTTGAAGCAGAGGGTGAAGTTCACTCTGCCTCTCACTTGCAAGATGACTTTGGAACAAGTCACAGCTCTTCTCTGAGCCTCAGTTTCCTCCTCTGCACAATGCATTCCTGGTGATCATTGGCCTCACTCACCCCTCAAAGATGGATATAGTGGACAGATATGATTTTCTTTGAAAAGTATAAAATGAAGGGCATGTGTGAGTTTATGAAGAGAACTCAGAAAAACTAGAGGGCTGGGGGCAGACAGATTACAACCATCCAAGGAGAAGGGTTATTACAGGAGGTGACCAAACTCTGTGTATGTTTTTAATATTACTACTATATTTTTCGTATTTGCTTGTATGGTTAATTTTGTCTTTTTATTGCTTCCCAAACAGACTTTACCACAGTGTAAGGAAGTAGAAAGAAGCAGAAAGAAAGGAAGGGAGGGAGGGAGAGAGAGAGACAGAGAAAGGGAGAGAAGGGAGGGAGGAAGAGAAAGAAAGAAAGAATGAAGGAAGGAAGGAAGCAAGGAAGCAAGGAAGCAAGGAAGCAAGGAAGCAAGGAAGGAAGGAAAAGAATACATAGTGCAAATTCCCAGGGAAACCCCTATTAGCATTTTGGTGGAGCCCCTTTTTTCTATGCATGTGTTTCAAAATATATGTATGTGTATGAGTGTTAAAGACTATAGAGTAATATTTTACATATTGTTTCATAAAGCTTTCTCCTTTTTTTCACTTACCAATATTTCCATAGCACTTTGTCTTGCCAAGAAGTGTTCATCTACAGCACCCTTTCCTCTCTCATTGCTGTGGAGAGTTTTGGATGGATACACTGTGGTTTGGTGAGGCCCAAGTGGTTTAAGGGATAGAAACTGTAACATTCCAAGGTTCCTACCTCCAGGCATCTGCCCTGGGTGGCGAGGCTGGGAGTGGAATGAGAGGCCTAGGGGGCCTACTGGTGGTGAGGTCTATTTCCTGACACCTCAGGCTGGGAGGGGACTCACATCGTGGCTGGGGAGGGAGAAGAGCCAGCTCTCCAGGAGACAGGCGCAGATTCGCTTGCACCTGAGCCCTCCTCTGCTTGCTCACGAATCCTCTACAGAGCTGGGGATGGCTTCCCCAAAATAGGTTTTACTACTTTGCTGAGCCAGCAGTGGGCTGCCCCTTGGCTAGGGCCACTCCAATGTGGGCAAACAGCCATAGAGGATGCACAGAGGCAAATGTAGCCTAGAGCTTGCCTTGTTCCCTGCTCTGCCCTCCAGACCTTGAGCCCTGAGAGGTAACTTTGCTCCATGGCAGTGAGGCCAAAGATGGCTCTTTTGCACCTAAGGGAGGCCTCAGAGGGGCAAGGAAGAGGGAAGGGGTAGCTTGCCTTGGACTCAAGGGTCATCTGCTCTTACCTGTCCTATGGCAGATGAGGATACTAAAAGCCGAGGTCCCACTGCAAGTGACAGAAGTAGCAGGCTAGATGACCAACCCAGGGTTTGTTCCATGCCATCTCACCTGCAGTAAAGCATTGCCGATGAGATCACAGTCTCTGGAGCCAGACTTCTTGGGATTGAATCCTGGCACTACCATACACAGTCATTGTCAGATAGGTGACAATGGGCAAGTCACTTAACTCCTCCATGCCTCAGTTTCTTCTTCTCTAAAGTGGTTATACAAATTGTCACATATGTTATAGGATTGCTCTGTGGCTTAAACAAGTTAACACATATAAAGTGCTTTGAACAGTGCCCTCACACAGTAGGTGCTCAGAAGTGCTAGCTGTTTTCTTTTAGGCACTCTGGAAAAGTTGTAGGCTGACTTATGCCCCCTTCCTGCCCTCACCAAAGTCTTCAATCCCAAAGTTTTCTGAGATGGCAGAGCACACAGACATGAGGATGTCACTTTTGGATGCCCTCAGCTGAGGGACTCAGGTTGTCCTCTTCACATTGTCTTCTCTCTGGATGTGCCATTCGCCAGGAACCTGGATTTTATGGGTATTTTTCTTTGTGTACCTGATATGATTATAAACTCTCTTTTGAAAAACAGGAGTTGGACTTCAGGACGGGTATAACTCCTTCCAGTGCCAAAGGGGAAGATTCTGGGATGGAGTCTGGAACAGGGCTGCTTGGCAGATGGGGACTTGGCAGGTGTAATGGGCTGAATTGTGTCCCCACCAAAATTCATATGATAAAGTCCTAGTCCCCAGTACCTCAGAATATGACTGGATTTGGAGATAACGTCTTTAAATAGGTAACTTAGTTAAAATGAGGTCATTAGGATGGGCACTAATCCAATATTACTGGTGTCATTAAAAGAAGAGGCAATTAGGAAAGACCATAGAGGAAAGACCACATGAAGGCACAGGGAGAAGATGGCCATCTTAAGCCAAGGAGAGAGGCCTCGAAAGAAGTCAACCCTGTTGACACTTTGATCTTGTACTTCTAACCTCCAGAACTGTGAGAGAATAAGGCTTTGTTGTTTAAGCCACTCAGTGGTTCTTTGTTACAGCAGCCCTAGCAGACTAATGAGTTAGATGTTGCCTTTCTGGTCCTGGAAGGACCGTCTGTGAGTCACCAGGCTGCCAGAACCCGCTGAAGGCAAGAACTCGTGTGTCTTCCAAAAGTGAAGAGGCCATAATTGTTGGGCCTGTGGACCTTGGGGTCTTAGGATAGTAAAAATTAGCCCTTCTGTAATTAATAAAATGGCAAAGCCCTGGTCATTCCTGTCTCCCTTAGTCCTCCCTACACTTCAAGGTAGATATTCTTAGTCACATTTTTCAGAAGGGGAAACAGAGGCTCAGAAAGTCACCTGCCCAAGTATTCCAGCCTTGGTCTGCCTGGCCCCCAACCCAAGCTCTTTCCTGAATACACTGGTACCCCTCCAAGCAGGCCTTCCACAGTGAGCCTATGTCCTTGTCACTGTGTAGCAGCTGGCACCCCAGCACTTCTGCACCCTGGGGACAAGGGAAGGCTGGGAAGGTCCCAGGCTCTGGGTAGGAACACCCTCCTCCCCCTTCCCCCCCACCTCCAGCTTTCCTCAGTTCTTTTTCTGTTGTTTCTTTGCTCAGCCAGGTCCTGTTATCTTCCTCCGAGTCTGACGCCTAGTTCTTCCTGTTTAAAATTCAGACTCTGGACTTTTCCTTTGGGGGCAGTTATGTGTTTGTTTTGTGTTTTGGATTCCCCCCCCCCCCGCAACCCCATCCCCTATCTCTGGCATTTAGGCCATCCAAGCTTAGCGCCAACCTGTTCTAAGTACCCCAGTGCCTGAATAAATGAGGGGTCCTCTCTGCCCAGTGCCCTGGCGGGGATACTTGGGTAACAGGGAAGGAGAAAGGAGCTTGTCACTTTTTCCTTGACTGTTACATCCAAGGTCCCCTAGCCCTGCCTCACCCATGGTCCCTCTTCCACCCAGGCCCAAACTGAGGGTCTCCAGGCTCCCTGCAGCACTCTGCTTTGAGCCCAGCACACCCCAGGAAGGAGATTCAGCCATAGAATAGGGTGGATGAGTCACCCCGATGAACTCAACCCTTGAGTAGAGACGGGACCCTAGAGAACCTACATAGGAGAGGTGCTTGACTCCATGTCCCACTGAGGTACCTCCTTTCTCAGTCAATGGTCCAGGAGTACCTGCACACACTACCTACACAGGAGAGAGCACTAAACTGGCATTCAGGAGATATGGGCTTCCATCTTGGCTTTCTACCCCATACTGTGTGAGCTTAGGCACATCATGTCCCTCTCTGGGCCTGTTTTCTCACAGGAAGATGGCTGAGGAATTGGGTCAGCTGGCCCCTGAGAGCCTTCTAGCCTGATGAGCTGTGATTTTAGGTTTTTGTGAGATGCTTTTGGGGACTCCAGATGGGGTGATTGTGGGAAGACACAGAGGACAGAGAGCAGACAGGGGGTAAAATGTGCTTGGGCTCCAAGGTGCAGACTCAGCACCACCTTCTCCAGGCAGCCTCCCTTCTCTAGGGCCCTTTAGGACTTCCTTCCCCTGCCAGAAACACTGGCATGGCTTCGGACTTGGAGTGAGACCTTGAGAAGGTCCTTAACATCTCTGAGCCTCAGTGTACTCCTCTGTCAAATGAAGATAATATGTGTCTTGTAGAGCTGCTGTTGGTGCCAGGCACATAGGAGGTACTGAGTGAGTGGTGGGTCTGGCTGTCATTATCTCCTGGTGGGAGAATGTACGTGAGGGCTCCTCACTGGCTGTGAGCTCCTAGAGGGGGAGGCATCAGCTCTGACCCATTTGGGGTACTCCTGGACCATTGACTGAGAAAGGAGTTACCTCAGTGGGACATGGAGTCAAGCACCTCTCAAGCCCACTTCATGTTCTCTCAGCTCACCTTTGTACGCCAGCTCTTGCTTGCTAAGGCAGCTAGCTCTGCACAGGTGCCTGCTAACAGCCCATGGCCTTGGAGTCTTGCTTAGTACTTGCTTTCTGCCCCAGGTGATGAGAACCAGTAGGTCCAGTTCCCTTTTCAACCGGCAGGGGACCAATTCTGAGCACATTCTGCACTGCTCCTCCCAGGGCCCCAGCTGAATGGAGCCCCTGTTGCCCACAGCAATGACTAGCTTGTTAACGCCCTCAGGCTGGCTTTCCTTCCTCCCATGTTCCACTTATCCTGGTCCTCATTTCTGACTTTGGTGGGGGCGCATCTGGGAGAGATGAGTCTTTGAGGAAGGTCCCCAGAGGTCATTGTCAGCATGTGAGCTGTAGCTGGCATGCCTGAAAATCTCAGGTGGAGCCCAGCGGGCTGGGGATAGGGCCTGAAGACAGAATACAGCCCAAGGGAGAGCCTCTGCCCATATTCTCTCTGCTCCCCTCACCAGCCCTTCTAGGTAAGGATGGATGTTCTTGTCTTGTGGATGGAACAGCTGGATGTAGTGGCAGAGCTGGGAGCTGAACCCCCATCTGCACATTTCCTGCCCACTCAAGTGTCATTCATCCCACTGGTACTCCAAGGAAGGGCCAGAGCCAAGCTAGGCTTCATTCCTTTTCTGCTTCTGTTTGCAAGTTTTAGATTATCTTTTCTGGTTCCTAATTTTAGAAAACAAGTCTAGCTGTTTTTCCCTATCTCTCAGCCCTCCCCCTTGAGCCCTCAGGGAAGGCCCCAGAGCTCTGCTCTGGAGCCTAAGGGGCTTAAGCAGCTGCCCGCCCCCACCCTGGAGCCCTGGAGCCCCCCAGACAAGGGAAAATATGGCTGCCCTAGAGAGCCTTCTGAAGAGGCTCAGCCATTAAGAACATGGGTTCTGATTCCAACTCCATTTCCTAGTGCATCTTACTTAACCTCTCTAGGTCTCAGTTTCCTCATCCATAAAGTAGAAATAATAAATAGCTGACCTCATAGGTCATAAGGCCTTTGTGAAGATTAAGTCAATGCTTGGTACATCGTGGGCTAGGTCTATTCAATTTCTATGTTCTGAATGTTTCTCTGCCTCCTCAGACAGCAGAATCAGGTTTTGACAGACATGGTGACGTATGGGGTGGGAGAGAGCCTGGAGTCTGGAGCAAAACACCCAGGTTCCAACCTGGTTTTGCCACTGACTGATTGTATGACTTTGGCCCCATAAGAGGCTCCAAGACACCCCTGTACATGGGGATAATTGTGGGGAGGCTCTGGTGAGACGGTAGGGCTAGTGTGCTCCAGCCTGTCTCTGCTTGTCCCAGTCCCAGTCCCCACCCCAGCCAGCCTGGGCACTGGGATAGGCGGGCACAGTGATCACCAGGCAGCAGGCTCCCAGCATCCTGCCGCCAGCTCCCCAGGCCACCCGTCTGCACGTCCTGCCCTGCCCAGCCCGCCAGGGTGGCTGAGGGCTTTGGAGCCGATGGAATCAGTATGCCCTTCCCTCCTTTGTCTGCTGGTGCTTCCTTCCCTTCACAGCATGCTTTCTTTTTTTCTGGTTTATCAGGCCCTAGGGAAAGCTGGGGCCAGCCAGGCTCCCAGCTGAGCACCCCTGGGAGGCCGCCAGCTGGGAGCAGACGGCTCAGTCTCTGGAGCTGGTGGCTTAGCTATCACCTCCCTCCACCTGACCCCAGCAGCTCCAGTCTAGCAATCAGGTCCTCTCTCAGCATGGGGAAGGCCACCCAAGATTCCTTTCAGAGACTGGAAGCCTTAGGAGTTCTTAGGATACACTGAGACCCCCTCCTCACCTTAGGAGAAAGGAAACTGAGGCTCAATAACAGGAAGGGCCTGGAAGGGCCTGCCTCCCAGCTTAGGACTCCTTCCCCATCAGCACGCAGCTGCCTCTTGTCTCCCTCAAGGCAGCTGGCAAGTCAAGGGATCTGTGTTCTGAAAATCCTGGCTGTGCATCCCAGCCCTGTCACTCACTAACTGGGCAAGTTAACTAACACTTGTGTCTCAGTTTACATATCTGTATAAAGGGGATAATGGTGCCGGCCTCACAGGCTGGTTTGAAGCCTGGAAAGGGCAATGCAGATGATTCTCACAGGGTGATATTACCCCCCAGGGGACAAAAATTGGTTCAGATAGGATGCATAAAAAAATCTTAAATCATGGATATACATATGGTACTTAAACAAACATAGAGTATCTGGGGTGTTAGAATTTTGTTTTGGGGAGCAAATGGAAAAACTCTCTCTTAAAGCTTAGAGGGAAGCAATAATGAGTAAAAGTTTGAGAATTAGTGCTTTTGAGTTAGAGCTCAGTTAGTTCATCTCTGCACAGCCTTTCTCTTGCTTCTCTGGCTGGTCCCACTCGGCACGGGATTTACAGTAAGATCAGGAATCAGGTTATACTCACCTCATAAACTCCTGAGAATGGTTCATGGGATCACCTAGGTTTTGACATGGAAAAATTCATTCATTTGACATTTGCCCATGGTCACAAAGCTACCCCTCAAAGCAAGGTGCAAGGTGGGAAATGAGGACCTTGTCTTAGCTCTCAACAAACAGGACAAATGGCAGGGAAATATGACAAACCTGTGCTGGAGGTGAGAGAGACCAAAGTCCTATGGACAGGCTGAGTATAGTGGCAAGCCTGTCCAACTCAGAGAAGAGGGGACATTTGAGGTAGGCTTTGATGATCGGCTAAGAGTTTTTTAGTTAGAAAAGAGCAGAAGGAAGTGCCAGGTAGAAGAAACCACACAAAAAAAGATACAAAAGTGTGCCTTAGGGCTGTGAGTGGGACAGGTGCCATGGTGAGGAGGTGACAGGGTTAGGGAACCCCTGTGCACCTTCATAGGGCAGCCTTATTCCTACTTCCTCTTGGGTCCTATTCCTCCCCTGAAATATCCTTTTTATATACAAATCATGTGTGTTCTTTGTAGAAAGGTTGGAAAGTCTTGAGAAGTAAACAAAAGCCTCAGTCTTCTACTTCAGAGGGAATTTTTGAAGGAGTTTCTGTCTTTTTAGTGTGTATCTCCTGCTCTCTATGATGAGCCTGCCCTTTGGGAGGGAGGGAAGGACATGCACATGTGTGCTCTCAGTGGCCAGCGCCGTGCTCGCTGCTTTACATGCATTAATTGATTTCCTGCCTGACTTTGAGAAGCGTGGTCTTCCCCTCCTTTTCACGGCTGGGAAAGTGAGGCCCAGAGCTGTAAAGTGACTCAAAGCCACATATCTGGTGAGTGGTGGGGCCTGCCCTTGGAAGTTGGGCCTGTTGGTCTTCTGAGCCTCCTCCCACCGCACTTGGATCCACAGACAAACGTCAGGGCTCCAGGAACTGCTGAAACTTCAAGTGAAATCTGGACAGGTGGAGAGTTTATCTGGGACAGGTTGACAGTCTTTGTTAGACTCCCAAATAGGTCCATGCCCCAAATCTGAAGCACTGTGGGCCCTGGAAGAGCCCCAGAGCTCAGGGCCCTTATCAAGGGAGACTCAGATATACAGTTCCCTTGGGGGTTCCAGGGTGGGCACCACTGTGAGACAGAAGAGGGAGCTTAGAGCAGGGAGAGAACTGGGTCCTATGGTGCCTCTTCTCTGGCCTTAGTTCCTATACCCTACTTGGTTCACCCTCAGAAAGTTCTTCCTCACATCTACCCCAAAGCTCTCTCGCAGAAGCTCAAGCATATTTTATCTTGCTCTCTGTGCTACCTAAAAGTAGAAAGAGCTCCAGATTCTTAGCAGCATATTGTATTCGTAGTGGTAACTAACTAACCAAATAAAAGTGGGTCATAAAAAAACAAGCACATAAACAACTCCTTGCAGGTCCCTAGGGAAGAAACAAGCTTTGCCTGGGATATTTGTCTTCAGTTGCCCCTGAACCTCAAGCCTTGGGACAGCTAAGCCTGGTGACTCTCATCATCTGCAGCAAAGTTTTCAGGTCCCTCCTCCTGCAAGGCCATGCTGGCCGCGCTTGGACTCTGCCGAGGCCACAGTCTTCTCATCTGTAACATGAGTGGATGGGACAAGTTGATCTCTTTGGCTTTTTCAAATGCTCACTGTGATTTTCATCATCAACTCACCAATCACAGCTTTAGTTCATGCTGTACCCTCTGCCAGGATGTCCTGTCTTTTCTGTCTGAACCTACCCTTCAAGGCCTGCTTCAAAGGCCACTGCTTCTGGGAAGTCTTCCCTGATCTCACAAACTAGAAGGGCTTATGCTTTATTCTGGATCTCACCCTTGCAGTATTTGTATATTGACAGCACCTCTGGGAATTATGTCCTTGCCAGCCCTGGAGCAATCTGAAAGCAAGGGCTGTTTTGCTCAGTTCAAATCCTCAGCACTAGCACAATGCATGACATTTAGACAATGCTCTGTGATTTTACTGAATGAATGAACAAGTGAATGAGTAAGTAAGTGAGTCAGTGAGTGGATGAACCTCTTTGTACCTCCTTCCACATCCCTAAGGGTCAGTGGTCTGGAACGCCTCCCCCACTGCCTGTGTCTCAGCATCTGGGTGTAATTGGTATTTGATGTGGCTCAGCTGGGAAGGCTGGGTGACGTGCATGCACCTGTTTATTTGGCTTAGTTGGCCTGCTGTGGTACACAATGCTGCCTTAGTTTGGGGAAGCTCACAGGGGCCATGGGGAAGTGGGATGGGGAAGGCTTGCAATGGTCTAGAGATTCTGATTGCACCCGGCTTCTCAGGTCATTAGCCACCTGGGCCAGCCTCCTGGTCATGGGAACATGTCCAGGGGCCAGGGCACAGAGAGAGATGGTCCAGCCAGTACTGGATACTACCAGGTATGGCCAGCAGATAGAAATGACTCCTCAGAGTAACTGTTCCACACATGAGCCTAGAATACAGACAGGGAAACTGAGGCCTGGAGGCAAAAAGGCCCCTGCCCCAGAGCCCATGTTCAACATGCTAGAATCATAGAAGCTGAGTGGGATGAGAATGCAAAGGTTACCAAGTCCAATTCTATGAATTATTTTCGTCTATGTTTGTCCTTGAAAATGGGGGTGGTTTCTGGAAGGCCACACACCAAGTGAGTCTTGTGGTTGTTATATGTCAGATATGAGGCTAAGTGCTCCACTTCCAGAATAGCACCCATCTTATAAATTAGGAAACTGTGGCTCAGAGAAGTTAATCGACCTGTTGAAGATTACTAAGCTGCTAAGCAGTACAATGAAGACTGAACTGAGGTCAAGGCAGTCACTTGTGCTTGCACTCCTAACCGCTTAGCAATGCTGTCTCTTTCTCTCAAGGTAGACTTGTGGATGAGTTCCATTGCTTGATTTTTGTTTATCGCATTTTCTAATTTTTCTTCAGTGGCTATGGAACACTTGTATAGTAAAATCAGCTAAATGAAAACAGCAGTTGTATATGAGTCTGTATGTATATCTGTGTTTTAGTGATTTTTAAACTAATCACGTGGAATTTATGCAGCTCTAAGTGTGGCTCGGCACTTTTGTACACCCTCCCCCAAGCCAGCTGTGTCGTTCTTTAAGCAGCAGCCACCCTCCGAAAATTATTAAGAGAGGCCCACTCAGTTTTCCCTCCCCACAACTTAACCAACTGCAAAGTCACTGGTTCTTTTAGAAAACACAGCCCCCACTAAGTTCAGAATGTTTTCATGTCGAGGCATCAAAGCAACACGGAGACCACTGGCCTGGGGATCTGGGATCTTGAGGTCTAACCCACACCCTGCTCTGTAGACCTGAGCAAGCCCCTGCCCACCTCTGGGGCTCAGTTTTTCCATCTGTCAATGAGGGGTCCTACCAGGTAAGCTCTGAGGACCCTTCCTGCCCTCAAGGTCTTGTTTGCAGAGTGTTCTATAAACCGCAGGGCTGAGGTGGAGATAAAAGCACCCAGGGTTCGTTAGCTCGGGTCTCTATGACAGTAGGAATTTCAAATAACTTTACCCGCCAAGCTATCAGCAGAGCAAAGCAGGCCACCCACTCTGGGAAACAGCCCTCTAGGTAATCCCTCCAATGTGTGTTTGTGAACACAGAGTTCATCAAGGTTCTGCTTTGTGTACACAGAGTGTTGAAACATAAGTACTCTCCTATAACACAGCCCTAGACTGCCTGCCGGCTTATCAGGTTTAGATGGTTGAGCTCTAAGGGGAATCTAGCAAGAAGTCTCTGTTCAATGTGCATATCCCTTCTTGGAGAGTTTGCAGGTGATCAGGGAAGATGGAAGGATAATGCTTGTCAGAAAGGAGTGGAGATCTAAGTGGATTTTCAGGATGGGAGATGGGCGATGTGAGATGTCTTCCTGAGGCCTCCCACAACACCTCCGTGTAAGCTGAGCCTAGTTGGTATGAAAGGTTCTGGGCCAATGGGGATGATCTCATTTTTAAACGGGCTCCCCTCTGCAATTGTCTTGATGGTCCATCCTGGAGCTGGACTTACTCTCTGTCTGTCCCTGATGTCCTGTGGCCCTGACTCCTGGAGCCAGGTCTATTAGGCCAGACCTCTTCCCCAGGAAGTCCTGACCATATAGGAAGGGCAAAGTCTGTCTTCTTCATCCATCACCAACACCAAGTGGGAGAAATACAGGGAGCAAGCAGAACCAGGAGTCAGGGGAGGTTTCCTGGAGGAGAGGGTCTCTGAGCAGATTCTGCAGATCACTAGGTAGAAGAAATAACCTCTGCAAAATTGTGTCTAGAGAATGGCAGGATGAGGCAGGAGGACTGGTGGGAGATAAGGCTGTAAATCTTGGAGGCCATGGAAGCTGTGCCAGGAGACCTGGGCTTGTTCTGAGGCTAATTGCAAATCAGAGAACCAGCACGGAGGAGAGCTGAGGCAGATCTGTGTTTTAGAAAAGCAGTTGCTATGGGGAGGGAGAGGAGCAGATGAGTTTGAGATATGAAGGGGGACTGGTGGGGTCAGGTGTGTGAGAGAGTAGGAAGTATAAAGGAGAACTCTCAGTTTCTGGTCGGGGAAGTGCAGAGGAATCTAAACATGTCCTTTGGGGAAAGGTTGTTTTCAGGTGCCCAAAGAAAGACAGGTGGGGTGTCCAGAGTACAGCAGACAAAGGTGTTTGGAGCAGAGTGTGAAGATATTTGAAAGTCATTTGTGTCCAGGCAGTATGGGTAAAGCTGTCATGAAAGACTGAGGGCAGGGAGGTGAGCCTGAAGCCAGCATGTCCTGACATTAGAGGTAGAGTGGAAGGACAGGACCCTCTTCAGGAGCCTGGGCAGAAGTGGTAGGAAGTTTGAGGGGGGAGGTACTGGAGACCATGGGCCCCAGGATGCCATAGACAGGGGCAGTTCAATGAGGGAGCAGCCATCGGGCCCAACATGTGGATTTGGCCACATGGAGATCACGTGTGAACCTGTCAAATGTAGTTCAGTGGAGTGACAATGCAGAAGCCAGATGCAGCCAAGCCCCTGGAATCTCTTTCGTGGTCATCTGCCACAGCCTTCTGTCTGGTCTCCCTGCTCTGTCCTTACCCCTCGAGTCCATTCACCACACAGTGGCTGGGAGGTTCTTAAAAACACACCCAGGTCACAGTGCACCCAGATTTCTAACATTCTCTTGCCTTCCCACCATCCTTAACAGGGACCATCACTCTTGAAAGCTTCTGGTTTCTGCCCCATCCCCATTCATATTTTGGGTCCCAGCTTTGAACAAGGTGCCTATTTCAAGCTTCTCCTGCTTGCAGGGGTCCCCTCTGGCTTGAGCACCTCCACATGGGAGACCCCCATAGTCCACACCCTCACCCCTTTCACCTGGGTCTACTTGCCTGTCAGATCCCTGGGGCAAACTACCTTCTAAAGGAAGGTCCCTGAACTCCACTCCGCACTCCAAAGTAGGCCAGTTCTCTTGTTTTGTACACACTGTATCAACTGTTAAATACTCCTCACTGCTGTCAATATATTTTTAGTGCTCCTTATCTTTCTCTATGAAGTGCTGTGAGGAGCAGCACCAGGCGCCTGGCATGGAGTAAGGGCCTAGTGAATTTGAATGAATATAAGTGTTAATGAATGAAAACACGGATACAAAAGGATTAAAGGAAGTGTATGGAGCAAGTGTAGGCTATTGAGAAGTTTGAGAAGTTGTAAAAGGACGAAGAGTGTGATACTTGGAGGGGAGAGGGGCCTTAGCCAAGCCCAGCCAGTCTTTCTCAGTCTTAAAGGATAATAATGATAATAATTGTTAGGCACACAGTATGTGTGGTCAGTAAATGCTGGTAACTAGACCTCACCCACTTCCGGAGTCTTAAAGTGCAGCCCCAGTTGGGCTGGGGGTTAGTTCCCATGTACCATTATCTCAGGATGGGTGGTCCCCCAGGGCAGGAAGTGCCCACTCCTGACCCCCACCCCGATCAGAAGACTCTCTCCAGCCGGCATGAGGAAAGTTTGCTGGCAGTGGGAGTGTAGGGCCTGGGGCTTCAGAATGCTCCATTCCCAAGTTCTAGAGACCACTGCCCGCCTCAGTTCCTGTGGCCTACAGTCCCCAAGAGTGAGAGCGAGGAGCCGAGTCGGTAGTCCATGGTCTGTCTGAGTGGGGCACAGTAGGGTTGACCTCCCCAACCCTCAGCCACCCAGAAGCAGGGGCAGGGTCCTAACAGGGTGGGGCCACGCCGGGAGTCTCGCCTGAGTGTGTCCCCCCTTCCCGCCTTGCCCCGCCCCTCCCAGCACCGGATGTTTGAGTTCGGGTTTTTGTGACCCAGCGGGGCGGGAGGGGCCGCCCGCGGAGCCGCCGGCTTATCGCGCCTGTCTCCGCGCTGTCTCCCGCCGCCAGCCTCCCAGGCGGGCCGGCCACTCCCCCCACCCGGCTCCCGCTCCGGCTCCACGCTGGCGGGCTGGTCCCTCCGGGCTCCCCCAGGGCAAAGCTGAGGTGGGGGCTGTCCCGCAGAACGGAGGGGAGGCCGAGCCTGCCTCTAGTCCCTTGGGCCTGGGGAGGGTGTGGGAGAGGTGGCGCTGCTGGTTGGTGGGGGTCCTGCGAAGGCCCACCGAGGGGACAGGGAGGCCCTAACCACCCTCTTGGCAGCCGATGTGGCCAACTTGGAGCCCGGAACGCCTTTGTGGGAGATTGCCCCATTCCCATTTTACAGAAGAGATACTTGGGGCCCAGAGAAGGACATAACTAACCAAAGCCACCCCGCCCCCAACCTACCATCAAGATTTTCCCCATTCTGCGTTTAGGTGCCAGTGACAGAGAGGCAGGGCCAGCTGAGTCCCAGAATGTGCCAACCTCCAGTGAGGCCTGTGGGGGCCTAGGCCTGACCCTGCAAAAATAGCTGGATTCCTTCGCAATGGGGATGAAGACAGCTGAATCCCCTTTTCTAGGAGTCTCTCTGTTATCAGCCACATGGACCACCTTTGCTCAGGTTGCTCCCTTAGAATGATTACCTTCTTCACCTCAACTTATAGGAATCTTCCTCTCTGAAGTGCCACCCAAAGACCACCTTCAGCTCCTACGTGGTGAAGAGACCAGAACCTATACATGAAAAAAAGGACGAGTCATCTCTCTACTCCCTCCCAGCTTCAGATGGTCTGAAGGAACCCTGGAAGTTGCAGGTGAAGACACCTGGGATGTGAGGAGGTAGTATAACCTCTTTGGGGCTCTAAGGCAGGTCAGTCCTGCAGGTGAGTCTCAGTTCAGAGTTCATGCACCTACACAACAGCCCTCCTGCCCTCTGCCAGTGCCATGTGTCAGCTAGGGGGCTGCTGAGCTGAGAGGCAGTGTAGTGAAGAGCTTTGACAGGGATGGAGCAGACATTGAGGAGTCATGGGAGAAAAGAGAAGCCAGGGAACACCCAGGAATGGTTGCTTGAACTGGTCTGGGTGGTTAAAAGGAAGAAGGCAGAGAGCTCAGCGTAGTCAAAGGCTTGGGGGCTCGTGTAGGAATCTGAGGTATAGCAGAAGGACATAGGGGGTATGGGGGATGGGGAATAGAAAGGTAAGCTGGGGCCAGATTTGAGAAGCTCTTATACCCCAAGGCAAGGACAGAAGAACAGTTTTCATATTACATGTTACTTTACCACATTAATAATGATAAAAAAAATAATAGGTCTTATATCCATCTGACAATCAAGCAAACTGAAGCTCATGGAAATGACATGGACTTGGTCAAGACAGTAACTAGGAGAACTGAAATTTGAGCCCAGATCATCCTGTTGCAGAAGGCTCATGTTGCTGCCTTCCTGCCACAGCCACCAGGGGTTGGACTTGTGGCGAGGCCTTTGGTGCCATTTGCTCCACCCTCCTCCAGCCCTATTTTTATGGATGAAGACACCCTGGTCCCAAAAAGGGCCAGGTTTGGCCTCATTTTTCTTCATCCTAATTTGATACTCCTCTTGTCCTCCCCATATTCCCAGGCTAGGAGCTGGTTAGTAACAGATTTTTATCCCCCATCCAGCCTCCTGCCCTCCCACTTAGTGGGTCCCAGGCAGGGCCTGGGAATCTGTAGTTTTGGCAAGCATTTTGGTGGTTCTGAGTCTGCTGTTTGCCCTCAGTCATTTGAGGCCCATAAACTTTTCCCTCAAGCCTCTCACTGAGCCCCTTCCCTGCTGGCTTCCTCCCTTCCCCCTTAGCTTGCCCCCCAAGGGCACACATTCCCCCTTTACTCCCCTCCACTTGTATGCACCCCAGGCCCTTCCTCTTCAGGCTCCCCCTCTCTCAGAAAAGTGAAAACACATGGTTTCCTAGGCAACCCCATCCCTCCTCCCAGCTTGCCCTGAGACCTCCCAGCGTTTCTCAACCGCTCAGAAGAATATTTCAAATACCAGCCTCACCAGGCAGGGGCTGACAAAGGCTGAGTTCCCCTCAAAGCTTTCTCTCTGAGGGGCGATAGCCCTGCTCCCCTCTAACCTAAAGGCCCAGAGTCTCAGGGGCGAGTTCCAGGCCATCACCTTGGTTACCACCTGGGCCCACTCTGCTCACCAGCCCTCAGCCGAGAAACTCATTGCTATTTGGCATTAGAGCGCTCTTTAGATGGGGAGGCCAAGCCTAGAGATGAAAGGGACTCACTCGAGTCACACAGCAAAACTGTGGCCTGAGTAAGGAACAGAGGGGAAAGAAAGTAGGATTGGTTGAGTACCTGCTACCTGTTGGCCACAGTGCTGGCTGCTCTGGAGACATTAACTTGTTCTCTCTCCCCACAATCCTGTGAGGTCAGTTTTACTCCCATTTTATAGTTGAGAAAACTGAGGCTCAGAGAGATAAAGTACCTTGCCCTAGGTCACCCAGCAGGTAAATGGCAGAGCCAAGTTTCCGGAAGCCTGATCCCCAGTAAGGACATGGTCTCTGCACTTAGACTGTGCTGCTCTCAAGGCTGGGCAGGGACTGGGGGAATTATTGGACTCTGTGGGGTCCTTCCTGATTATTATTTTTTACATTTCCTCATTAGAAGATTTGGCTGAAGTTCTTTGGGAGCTGAGCTCCAGTTGAGTTCCTTTCTCCCACCTTCCATCAGCCCTAGATACCCTGATCAATATTTCTCATCCCAGGATATCTTAAACTGGCTCGGTTAGGATAGAGAGTTGCCATTTGTGCAATTTACGTCATCTCTCTGGGTCTCAGTTTCCCACTGTAAATATGAAGGGAGTTTGGAATTGAAGACTTTGTAGATACATCCTAGCTTAGATATTCTTGGATTCTCACATCAAATATATGTGTGTGATTGTATGTACAACTGTAGGCAATTAGGTATGTGTTTGTGATTATGTGAATGACTGTATGATAAGGTGTGTGATTCTGGGGGATGGTATGTGGTATAATTACATGTGTGAGAGTATGTGTGTGTAGATTATGTGGTGGTGATTGTATATGTGAGTATATATGATTGGAGTGTGTGCGTGATTATATATGTGTATGGAGAAGGGTGGTTGTATATATGTGTGTGTTGGGGGTGAGTGAGTATGTGTGTAATTGTGTGTGTGCATGTATGGGTTGTGATATGTGGTCTGTGGGCAATTTGGGCTGTCTGTGAGTATGTTATTGTGAGTTTATATGTGTGTTTGTGGATGCGTGTGTGATTATGCGGGGAGGGGGATGATTTGTGACTGTGCATATGTGTATCATTGTGCGTGTTGGAGGACCATGAAGCTTCTTCTTAGCCTGGTTGATTGGGACCTGCAGTGGGCACAACCCCACCTCCTTGACCCACCATGGGTGTGGCTGGGCCAGGCAGAGGAGGGGCCCCTGTAGCTGCCCATGATGCCAGCAGGGCAATGGAGCATATCCCTTTGGTAATCAGCTCCAGACGCAGCTAGGACGTCCCACTCGGATGGGAGGATGCTGGAAACGCCTTCTGGCCCCAGCCATGTCTCTTTGGGGGAAAAAATTAAAGGGGGAGGAAAAAAATCCCCGAAAGGCAGATCTTTATTGAAGCATTTCGTGACACGCACACCAACTAATTGATTTCCTTATTAGTAGCAGATTTTCTCCCAGCCTTTTCTCCTGCCTGAACTTATAAAAACGAAGGGTGGAGAGCCAGCTCGGTACATTCCCTGGGCCAAGTTTTTCCCTGGATCCTCCCTTGGTTAGGGAGTCAGCAAGGGATCAGGGTTTGTTTGCTTTTCCAGGTCTAACTAGTAGGTAAAAGGGGCATGATCACCTGTGGGATCAGATTACAAAAGCCTGGGGAAAGCCCCTTTGCCCTCCCTCGATTTCTTCTTACACCCCATTGGCTGCTGCCTGAAATCCCACCATTAGCGAGCATGCTGTGAGATGCTTGAAACCTCAGTTTTCTCATCTCTACAAAGGATAGCTCCTGTTACTGATGCTATAGGGTGCTTATAACGAGTAGGTTAATTAAGATCAGGTGTGTGACTCCCAAAGTTTTTTGTAAATGTAAGTTGTTCCCATTATGTTGACAGTGACCGTTTCACATGTATTATGTAGTCGATGCACGATTCAAGGCCTGGAACTTCACAAGGGGGCATAGATGTTGCATTTAGCAGAGTTGGGAGGGTGTGGGCAGCAGCCAAGTTCAGATGAGGTCTCTCAGGAGATCTGTTTCCCTCCAACCAGAAAGCCAAAGCTACCCCTCTGTCTGGGCATGTGGCAGGTAGTGGCTCAAGCTTCATCTAAGGGTTGGTGAAAAGAGAGAGAAGACACTGCCCAAATGGTTCCAATTAAAGCCTTAGGCAGCTGTTGTTAATTCATTTGAAAGAGGAAGAAACTGAGGCATAAGGGGGTTTACAAACATACCAAAAATCACATAACTATGAGAGGGGAAGCAAAGATTCAAATCCAGGCCTGACAGGTTCTGAACCTATATAATGCCGTTTACTCATTTGACAAAAAAGTGCAGCCCCGTTCACGGAAATGGAGATGGAAAAGACAGCCTGAGCCCCTCTCCCCAGAATATCTCAAGAGACGGACAGATAAGGGGATAAGTATTGGGGATCATGGTGTGACAAGTGCTAAGCACAGCCACTGGAAAATGTCCTTTATACTTTGGGATTAGGAAGAGCTTTCCCGAAGGAGGGAACCTGAGTAGGTAGAGGAGGCTAAACCTGCATGGCTGACCCTCAGCTGGCATGCATGGACATGGCCATACCAGTGGTTAAAATATTTATGCAGTTATATATGTGTTATAAGTAACTAATGCCAATGCTCCCCTCCCCTCTCCAGTGCTCAGGTTGTCCTGCTTCTACCCCAGGGCTTCTGGACCTCCCCATATCCAGAAACTTTAATGGCATATCCAGGACCCTGATAGAGTGGTGGGTGAACGTTGTGACTATCAACGGCACAGGAGGGGCCCAGGTTTGCCTGGTGTTCCTTGTTCTGATCTTGTTACTGCCCTCTGTCAAGGCTGGGCAGGGGTGGAGGGAATGGGTGGTGAGTGGCTGCAAGCTGGAGTCCAGGCTGGGCAGACAAGCCTGCCGCTTGACACGTTCCCTTCCATTCCACATGGACTTCCTGGAAATGGCTAGGGGCCTCTATGCAGTTCCTGTTCCCAGCGGCTCACAGTCGCCAGACCCAGGGAGACAAAACGTTCCTGAATGTGGTGGGGCAGGGAACAATATGGGGGCGGGTGGAGGAGGGCCACAGGAAATATGGCGGGGACAGCCGGGGAGCTGGCACCAGGGCTGGGGGTGACTCAGGGACTTGTGACTTGATAAGGTAAAATGACTCCGAAGGAAAACAGCCCGAGTCCAGGGGGCGCACCGAAATGGCCAATAGGACGGGATTTCCAACATCTGTTCAGACATTAGTTCTTGAGTCTTCACATATCTCTGCACAGCAAAGGTCCTTAAATACCATCCAACCAAACACGCTATAGTCACTGACCCTGTTGAACAGGTATTAAGATCCCATCTTCATAGAAGAAAAAACAGACTCAGAGAGGTAAAGTAACTTTGTCCGAGGTCATACAGGAATGGCAGTGCAGCCAGGATATGCACCAGACAACTTTGACTTAAGCTTGCATGCAAAGCCAAGCTTCCCAGCAGCATTGCTCCTCAATGCCTATATTTGAGCCCAGGGCCCCTTCTTGGGCCTTCACATCCTTGTCTACAAAGCCAGGGCCCCCATCGCACCTCCTAAAAAGACTCTCAACAAATAAGGCTACTTTGCCATTAGAACTTAGAGCTTAAGCAAATGTTTGAAACTGGGAAAAAATACATGTCTTGGCTCTTGCATACAACAAGGACACTGCAATAAAATGAATAATCACAGTAAAAATCATATTCACTATAGAATCTGTGTTTTTAATATGCCTCATATAGAGTGGGGTTGGATCTCCAAAATAAGAGTACAGGATTGAGAAAAGGCTTAAAACTGCCTTGCCAACCACTAGTCCTCTAGCCTCCTGAACATCCCCAGGGGCGTGCTGTGGCTAGGAGGCTAACTCAGCCATTGTCCTTGGATCAGTCATGTCACCTTTCACAGCCTCCATTTTTCTTGTCCCCTCCAACCCCTTCTTCAATTTCTTTATTAGTGAAATGAGACCATGATAATAGCTCACTTATAAGGTGATGGGAGGGTTAAATACAATAATGTGTGCAGGGAGCCTGGCCCCATAGTTTGGGCTTTACTATTGTTCTTGCCTCCTTAGTCTGCCCTGACCAATTTCAGGAAGTCTTTTTTTTGTCTTGAAACTTCTTAGGACGAAAGAATGTTGGAGAGAGAAGGCTATTCAAGATAAGGCAGAGCCAGCCTCTCATGTGGGAGGGTGACTTCAGGAACTTCAGCGCTATTCTCACCCGCACTGTGTGCCCAAACTCCGCCCTTCAGCTTCACCCTTCCAGCGTCAGGCTTTGATTAGGTTACAATGCACAGCCCTCCGCCTCCTCCCCACGAGGGTGCTAGAAGCAGAGTCCAGGTCAGTTTTATCTCTATGTTTCTTTCTTTCATGTTTTAAAAACAGCTCTGTTAAGATGTGGTTGACATACAATAAATTGCATGTATTTACAGTGTACAATGTGATAAGTTTTGACATATGTTTACGCTCATGAAAACATCACCATAATCAAGAAAATGAACATGCCAAGTTTCCTGTGCCATTCTGTAATTCTTCCCTCTCTTCCTCTCTCCCACAGCCCACACTATAGTCCCCAGGCAACCGCTGATCTGCTTTAGGTTACTACACATTAGTTTGCATTTTCAAGAATTTTATATAAATGGAATCAGACAGTATATATTCTTGTGTGTAAGGCTTCTTTCACTCAGCACAATTATATCATTCATATATGAATTGTTTATTCCTTTTTATTACTGAGTAGTATTCCACTGAATGGCTGTCCCACAAGTTGTTTATCCATCCACCTGTTGATGGGCATTTAGGATGCTTCTAGTTTTTTACTATTACAAATAAATCTGCTGTGAACATTCACATACAATTCTTTGTATGAACATAAGCTTTCACTATTCTTGGGGAAATACCTAGTAATGGGAGGCTGAGTCATACAGTAGATGCACATTTAACTCTTAAAAGAAACTGCTAAACTGTCTTCCACTGTGGCTCTACCATTTTCATTCCAATCAGCAGTGTAAGAGAATTTCAGTTGTTTCATATCCTTACCAACACTTGCTACAAACAGTCTTTTTGGTGTTACACATTCTAATAGGTTTGCAGTGATATCTTATTGTGGTTTTTAATTTACATTTCCCTGATGACTAATGACATAGTGCATCTTTTCATTTGCTTATTTGCTATTTGTATATCTTCTTTGGAGAAGTGTTTATTCAAACCATTTGCCCATTTTTTAAAATTGGGTTGTTTATTTTCTCATTATTGAGTTTTAAGAATTCTATATATGTTCTGGGTACGACGAGTTCTTTATCAAATATCTGATTTGCAAGTATTTCCCCCAGTCTGTGGCTGATCTTTTCATTCTCTTACTAGAGCAGAAGTTCTAATGTTGATGAAGTCTAATTTATCATTATTTTCTTATCTTAATTGTATTTTTGGTGTGTAGCTAAGAAATTTTTGCCTATTCCAAGGTCACAAAGGTTTTCTCCTGTTTTCTTCTAAAGTTTTATAGTATTATATTTTACTTTTAGGGTTATGATTTTGAGTTATTTTTTTTATATATGGTGCAAAGTATGGATTTTTTTTTTTTTTTTTTTTTTTTTTTTTTTGCATATAGAGATCCAATTGTCCCGGCACCATTTGTTAAAAAGACTCTTGTTTCTCCATTGAATTATCTTGGAATATTTGTCCAAAATCAATCCACTGTTTACTCGTGGATCTATTTCTGGACTCTATTCTGTTTCATTGATCTATCTGCCTATTTTGAAGGCAACACCACGCTGTCTTGATTATTGTAGCTTTATAACAAGTCTTGAGGGGAGGTAGTGTAAGTTCTCCAACTTTGATTTTTGTTTTCAAAAGTGTTTTGGCTGTTTTAGGTCCTTTGTATTGCCATATGGATTTTAGAATCAGCTTGTCAATTTCAACAAAAAATGCCCGTCAAGACTTTGAGATTGCACTGAATCTATATATCAGTTTGGATAGAATTGACATCTTAGCAATAGTGAGTCTTCCGATACCTGAAGGTGGCATATCTCTCCATTTATTTAAGTGTGCTTTAATTTCCTCTTAGCAATGTTTTGTAGCTTTTATTGTACAGGTTTTGTGCATCTTCTGTCCAATATATCTGTATTTAACATTTAAATGATATTTTAAATAGTATTGTTTTTGTTTTAAATTTCAAATTCCAATTATTGATACTTTCTGGTAGTAGGACCAAGATTTACCCTGCTACCTGAAAACAACTTAAAAACAAGATAAAATTTGAGAAATGACACTCAAGACATTGGATATCAGGCAACAAAGGATAGTGATGGAAAACAAATGAGATGAGCTATGAATCACCCAGATTGCTGCCTGAAGGGTGTTTCCAGGCCATAGCAAAGGGACAGGGACCCAGGAAGAACCCAGCAATCACCTTGAGCTGAGAAGATGAAGCTAGGAGTTCAAGGAAGCTGAGGTAGCTGAATTCACAGGAAAAAATATTGGGTAGGAGAGAGCTACAATGGGAAAGGCAGAGTTTCCTCTAATATTCAGCTGAGTACTGATCAGCACATGTGTGAGAGAAAACTACCCAAGACCAGGGAAAAAAACCTCAAAATATTAGAATAAATAATACCTGGAGCTTTATAAAGCTCAGAATAGTGCCTGTTCCCAATAACCAGAGTGTAAAACATCATACCTTATTGGCCATCAGTTAGAATATTATGAAAGAGCTCATCTCACTGGTGGGGATACTTAACCCTAAACTAAATGCTACTCATATCCTACCTAATGAAGCTTAGTATCAGAACCTAAAAGGATCACACTCTTCCAAGTAGCTTAACCATGTCCCAGAACTAATCTCAAGAATAATTTTAGTAATACAAAAGGAGTTTACCCCAAAAGGTCACAATGCTTAGCATCTAATCACAATTACCAGGCATGCCAAGAAAAAAGAAAATGCAACACTCAATAAAGAGAGGGTCATTAGTACGTAATAAATAAAGAGTATAAAAGTGACTATTTTAACTGTATACCATAAGTTCAAGAAGCTAAAGATTTAACATGTTAAGTAGAGACATATAGACATAAAAAGATCTAAATCAAACTTCTAAAGATGAAAGCTACAATGTCTAAAATGAAAAATATATTGAATAGACTTAATGACAGATTGAATGTTACTGAAAAAAAAAAATAGTGAATTTGAAGACACAGTTAAAGAAACTGTGAAACACAGCAAGAAAAATGGGTTAAGAAAAATGAACAGAGCATTAGTCAACTGTAGGACAATTTCGGGAAGTCAAATATATGTGTAACTGAAATCCCTGAAGGAAGAGAGAGCAGCATAGATAAAAGATTTAAAGAAATAATGGCTGAAAAAATTTTCAAATTTGGTGAAAACTATAAACACAGAGATCTAAGAAATGCAACAAAATCCAGCAAAAGAAACATAAAGAACTAAACCAAAGCACGTCATACTCAAATTGCTTAAAACTAGTCATTAAAAGAAAAATTTATAAGTAGCCAGAGAGAAAAAAGACACATTACATACTGAAAAACAAAGCTAAGGATGGCAGCGGGTTTCTCATTGTAAAAAAGGCAACATAGAAGATTGAAACATTCTTAAAGTATCAAAAGAAAAAAAAATGAAAAATTTCTAACTAACAAAATTATCTTTCAAAAATAAAAGTGAAAGACTTTTTTAAACATATGAAAGTGAAAGAATTCATCACCAGCATATCTGCTCTATAAAAATTTTAAAATTCTTGCAGGATTCAAGTAGAAGAAAATTCAAGGTGAAGGAAATTTTAAATTCAAGCAGAAGGAAAATGATTCCTGATGGAAACCTAGAGCTACACAAAGGATAAAGAGCTCTGGGAATGGTAATAACTACATAGATAATGTTAAGATGATTTTTTCTAATTACTTAATATATTTAAAATAGAATTGACTGGTAAAAAGAAAAATAATATCAGTGTATTGTGGAATTTATAACAAATGTAAATGTAAAATGTCTGACAATAATACACAAAAGCTGTGAGGAGACAAATTTAAGAATATGATTATATTCTTATACTCTGTGAAATGGTATAGTATCATTTGAAGGTAGATTGTGATAAATTAAAGAAATATACTAAAGAATCACTAAAACAACACACATACAAAAAGAGTTACAGCTAATAAACTAACAAACGAGACAAAATAGAATCATAAGAAACTACTCAGTTAATTTTTTAAAGGCAGAAAAAGACGAAAAAAGGAACAAATGGCAAATGGGACAAATAGAAAGCCAAAAGCAAAATGATAGATTTAAACCCAACCCTATCAATAGTCATATTAAATGTGATTAAATGTGATCGTCCAAATTAAAAGCCAGAGATTGTCAGATTGGATAAAAGTAGTTTCTCATCCAAACTACTTTCATTATTCAATTTAAACAAAGTATCACTGTTGAAAGTTAAAAAAAAAATAGAGCAAAATCCAACCATGTGCTGCCTACAAGAAACCCACTTCAAATACAAAGAAAAAAAAAAGGTTAGGAGTAAAATGATAGAAAAAGATATACTATTACTAATACTAATCAAGAGAAAGGTGAAGTGGCTATGCTAATATCAGACAAAGTAGATATCAGAGCAAAACCAATGCCAGGGATAAAGGAGTTTATTTTATAATGATAGAGAGGTCAATTCATCAAAGTGACATAACCATCTTAAATGTTTATATACCTAATAACCACACTTCAAAATACGTGAAGCAAAAAGTAATAGAACTGCAAGAAGAAATAGACAAATCTACAATTAAAGACACATTTCAATGCTCGTCTCTCAATAATTCATAAAACAAATAACCAGAAAAATCAGTGATATAGAATGGTATAGAAGATTTCAAAAGCACTACCAATGAACTTGATCTAATTGACATTTCTAGACACTATATCCAGTACCTGAAGAATGCACATTCTTTTCAAGTGCATACAGGACATTTATCAAGACAAATTACACTCTGGGCCATTAAACAAGTTTCAATGAATTTAAAATGATTCAAGTCATACCAAGTATGTTCTATGATCACAGTGGAAATAATCAGAAATTAACAATAGAAAGATCTCTGGAAAATCCCCCAGTATTTGGAAATTAAGCAACATACTTCTAAACAAATTATATGCCAAAGAAGAACTTAAAAGTAAATTAAAAAGTATTTTTTAACTGAATGTAAATTAAAATACAACATATCCAAATTCATGGGATGCATCTAAAACATATGTAGAGGAATAATTATAACACTCAACTGCCTATATTAAAAAATACTTTCAATCTGGTACCTCAGTGTTTACTTTAAAGGATTGGAAGAGCAATGAAACCCAAAGTAATTAGAAGAAGAAAAATAATAAAGATCAGAACAAAAACTAATGGAATAAAAACAAAAAAATATATGTTAAAAATTATCAATGCTGAGAATGAGCATCACTGCAGAGTCTATGGCTATTAGAATAATAAGGGAATGTTATATACACTTGATGATTTAGATAAAGTGAACAATTCCTTGAGAGACTCAAACTTCCAAACTCACTCAAGAAGAAATAGATAACCTGAATAGCCCAATGTCTATTAAAGACATTAAATCTGTAGTGAAAAATCTCCCCACAAAGAAAACTCTAAGCCCAGATGGATTCACTAAAGAATTCTACCAGACATTTAAGGAAGAAAGCATACCATTATGCCCAAAATCTTCTGGAAAATTAAAAATGAGATCATACTTCCTAGCCCATTCTATTAGGCTGACATTACTCTCATACCAAAACCGTTCAAAGACATTACAAGAAAAGAAAATTACAGACCAATATCTCTCATGTACATAGATGCTAAAATTAATAGCAAACTTTCAGTGAATTGAACTTAGCAATATATGAAAAGGATAATGCATCATGTCAAGTGTGGTTTATCCCAGGAATGCAAATTTGTTGTACTATTAAAATAATCAATGTAATTCACCACATTAACAGACTGAAAGTGAAAAACCATGTGATCATTTCAATAAGAGGAGACAAAGCATTTGACAAAATTTGACATTCATTCCTGGTAAAAACTCTTAATAAATTAGGAATAGAAGGAAACTTGTCAGCTTAATTACGGGCATCTATGAAAAATCCATGGCTAACATCTTAATGGTAAAAGACTGAATGTTTCCTCCCTAATATCAGGTCCACTCTCATTATTTCTATTCGATGTTGAACTAAAGTTTCTAGCTAGTGCAGTCAGGTAAAGGGAAAAAAAAGCATGCAAATTGGAAAGGAAGAATTGAGTCAGCTGCAGCTGGACCATAGGTTTTTCTGGGCCTTTGGGGAGAATGGTAATGTGTGTATGTGTGTGTGTGTGTGTGTGTGTGTGTGTGTGTGTGTGTGTGTGTGTATACACATACACATATATGTGCCTTCAGTGCTGTTTCGGTGCTGTGGCACCTTAGTTTTTGAAATGTCCCTCAAGATTGGGGGATGGAAAAATGTACCTCCAAGATTAATGTATATGATACATGTAACTCCCTCACTTAGGTCTCAGGCTTTTTCTTTTCTTTTATTTTTTTAAAAAAAATTCAAACAGCTTTTGTACTTTATTTTATAGTATTTGTGCTATTTTAATAAAAAAAGGAATATTTTAGGTAACTTTTGCTCAACAAAGCATTACCACGGGCAAGAAGGGTCATGGATTATTTTTATCTGAATTCCAGGATCCTGGCTACCTGTACAATGCAAATCCCTCACTGTGAGAAACAAGGTTGCAGGAAAATGAGCCCATGATTCAGAGCATGTGCATGTAAGCTTCATCAAGATGTTGGGCAAGTGACCTCATTTCTTCAAGCCTCACTTTCCTGTCCTTTAAAATGGTGATGAGAATCTATCCCTTCATGGCCTCCTGCTCAGGATTAGTAAGATATTGATAACAGGTGAAAATGCTCTGAGGGGGCCAATCTCTTCTTTCCAAGTGGTCAGCTGCAAGTCCTTGGCTGGCCTCCATGTATATTCTTCCTTGTAGGTTGTGAGAGGCTTCTCTGAGGGAGGCCAATGCCCAGTACCTGCCCCAACAAAGGAGACCTTGAAGGAACTGGGGTCTGGGCTGTCCCCACTGGGCAGGTCTTTGGGGCTGCTCCAGTGATTTCACAGATATTTAGGGCTGGAGAGGGTTGAGGAACAATCTGAGAAATACCTGTGTGGTAGGCAGAATCATGTCCCTCTTCCCAAAATGTCTACCTCCTAATCCCCAGAACCTGCGAATCTGTTAGCTTACATAAAATTGGGGAATTAAGTTTGCAGATGGATTTAAGGTTACTATCAGCTGACTTTAAGGTGGGAAGATTATTCTCAATGGTTTGGATGGGGCCAATGTAATCACAAGAGTTTGTAAAAGTAGAAGAGGGAGGCAGAAGAAGGGGACTAGAGAAGGGGAGATGAGGAAGGAAGCAGAGTTAGAGTGATGGCAATGTGAGGGACTGGATCCACAACTGCTGTTTGTGAAAACTGAGGAAGAGGCCAGGAGCCCAGGAATGCAGAAGGTCTCTAGAAGTTGGAACAGGCAAGGGAACGAATTGATTCCTCATGTACTCCGCTGACACCTTGATTTTAGAGACTCGTGTGTGACTTCTGACTTACAAAACTGTAAGATAATAAATTTGTGTTATTTTAAGCCACCAAGTCTGTGGCAGCAACAAGAAACTAGTATAGCCCAGAAGCTGCTGCCCTACTAGCTCTCTCCCCTACACTGGAAACCCCAGTAGATTCACAGGCACAGCCTATGTATGTCAGGCTTCGGGTCCACTGATGCTCCATGTCTGGCCCCGAGGCCCTGCAGGCCCGTGTTCGTAGTGAGGAAGAGATGCTGGCCAGCCCATGAGGGGGCCAGAGCTCAATCCAGGCCTCAGCCTCACCCAGGGCTCCAGTGGGGAAAAAAAGCACTGACTTGGCAGTCTGGAGGGCCTGAATCCAAATCCTGGTTTTGCCCTTTGCTAGGTTTATGACTGTGGGCAAGATACTTAACCTAATTGTGCCTCAGACTCCTAATCTGTAAAATGGGGATAGTGGTGTACACCTCACAATATTGTTAGAAAGAGTAAATGGGTTCATGTAAAATGCCTAGAACAGTGCCTGACACATAACAAATGCTCAAAATTGTGTTATAATTAGTATATTTTGGATTAAGATGACCATGACATAGTTGCTGTGGTTAGGTGGTGAACAATTTGGTGGGGAGACACACTTGGGTGGGCTAATAAGTACAGGGATGGGATAGGGAGCACAAAGCAGGAGAGGGTATCTTTTCTCTTGGGCTTAGGGATTCAGGAAATGATAGAGGTCCAGTGAGGCTTGGGCTGAGTTTTCCCATCTCACATCCATATTCTTGTTCCTTGAGTCAATCATTCAACAAACTTTATTGAGTTCCTATTGTGTGCCAGGCCCTGTGCTGGTAACTAGGGATACAGGTGTAAATGAGACAAAATCTTGCCTTCACAGAGTTCACAACCTGATGGATAACTCAGATAACAGAAACCAAAAATGAAAAAGCAAAATGTCAGGGGGACACCAAGCTCTAATGAAAACCACAGATGGTAAGGGGTGGTGGGAAGTGTGCATGGTGAGGGATTTTATGCTGGACAGTGAAGGGAGGGGCAAGCCATTCACATAGGGTAAGAGTTGAATCCCAGTTCTGCCACTATTATGAGGTTTTCATGACTCTGTCATTTCTCTCTATGCCTCAGCTTGCTCATCTGCACAATAGGGGTAATAATAGTATCTACCTATAGGGTTGTGGAGAGGATTAAATGAGTAAACATATGTGAAGTGCTTACACAGTGCCTGGTACATTAGTAAGGGCTAGCAAGGTTTGCTTCTCCCACTTTTCTAGCAAAGGAAATAGCAAGGGTAAAGCAGTCAGGTGGGATAGGGCTCAGAATGTTCCAGGGAGGTTAGGAGTAAACATGGGGAGGGTATTCTTTTCTCTCCTTTGCTCACTCTAAAGGAGCACCATCCTTTGGTTTCCCAAGGTTCCCTGAGCACCATCCCAGTAGAAAGTGTGTGTGTGTGACTGTAAGCTCCTGACAGCAGGCCCTTGGCTGACTCATTTTCATCTGCTCCTATTAAAGGCAAGGTAGTCATCACAAAGTCGTAGTTGAGTGTTTTGGGGGCACTGTACTGAATGTGATGCCATAGATACTCAGAAACTTCTGCACCATTCTTTTCATGGGGAACTCACAGTTCATCAGCTGTGGTACTGCTGGGTAAGAATACAAAGATCATTAAATGGGGTTCTCATTTGAAAGACACCCCAACACAGAGTAATTTTCTCCAGTACCCAGCTTCCTCCTCCCAAGCCCCTTTGAACTTTCCCCCTTCTCTCTTTGTCCCTATCTCCTCTGAGGACAATGAGTTCCTCATGATGACTGGCTCTTCCCCAGGGACTATGATGTAGGACAGGGAGTGGCTATGTCATAGATACAAGAGGCTTGTGGTTTTGGGGAAACCAAGTGGATGCCAAGCCTGGTCCCAGACAGGCTAGGTTCTAGGAACAAAGGGAAGTACATCCAGAGCTGGGGCTCCCAGCCTCTTTTCATCCTGTCAGATGTATTTGCAAAGCAGATTCTCTTCACAGAGTGAAGGGAGTCTAAGTCTCCATATAAGTGAATTGGAAATAAACTGTGCCAGACTCCAGGGAGAGAGAATGGGTGCCTGGGGAAGGGGTGGAGGTGGGAGAAAAGGGACATTTACCTCTATAGACATTTTGAATTTTGTACTATGTTCATATCTGACCTATTTTTTTTTAAATGAAAACATATTGGATGGTAATCAGAAGAGTTGGGTTCCAGTGTTGTAAATACCAATTACAAGCCCTCTTACCTTGGTCTCTCTGAACCTCACTTTAATAACCACCCAGTTCTCAAGCTCAAAGAGTAGGCACAAGGGAGAGCTTTGTAAACTAGACGGGGCTGGGTACACTTAATCATTATTTACTCTTCATTCAGTTCATTTCGGTAGACAATAACTGAGTTATCTCTATTGTCCATAGCATGTGGGTCTCTGTACAAGTGTGGGTGTGTATGTGTAGGTCTGGGTGTATATGTATTTGGACATGTCAGGGGTGTGGGGAGACTACAAAGTTGACCATTACAGGGTCCTTTCCCCTAGGAGCTCCTGGTGCAGCAGGATAGGTTGGGACAAGTGAACAACTTCCTCTAACACTCTAGAATTCTGCTAAGAGCCAAATAAAGAAATGAAAAATGTGGGTGCACAAAGAAAGGAACATGGATTGAAATAAGAGCCTTTGCAATGGCTGTTCCCTCTGCTTGGAATGCTGTTCCCCCAGATCCTCAAGGCCCACCCCCTTGCTTCCTTCAACTCTTTGAACAAATGCCACCTTCTCAAAGAAGCCTACTTAACCACTCCATAATTATAAATAGCAGCTCTACTCCATAATCCTCAAACACATCCCTGCTTTAATTTTAGCCAAAGCCCTTACTTTAAATGATAGTAGTTAACCTATAATAAAATGAACTTAAAATGCTATATGTTTATTTGCTCATCTGTTTCCCTCATTTTCCTTCATTAGAATGAAAGCTCCATGAGGGTAGGGACAATATCTGTTGTGTTCACTACTGCGTCCCTAGTGCCTAGAATAGTACCTGGCACAGAGTAGACGTTGAGTAAGTATTTGCACATAAGGTGGTGATAAGTTTCAGGGTCAAATGGAAGGTCATGGCCATGCTTGGGGAGATGGCCAGAGATCCGTAGCTGCAGCAGTGGCCTGGAGGGTAGGATCTGAATGAGATATGGAGGGAGGAACAGTCCAGTAAGCAGGGAGGGAGATGTGGCCTAGAGAAAACCTGAGACGTTTTGGGGAACATTCTCTCTGAAATTCCACCTCAGTTCTTATCCCTTTCCTCTGATGCTCTGAAAATCAGAGCCTGTTGATATGGGGGAGGGAGATTCAGTGGCCCTGTTGCTCTTTTGGGGTAAGTGATTGTGGACCCATTCATGAGAACCAAAGACTACCTTAAGGTCCCTGGTCTGGGAAAGAATACCTGTGGTGTGTGTGTGTGTGTGTGTGTGTGCATGGTGGTGGTGGGGCATTTAGGAGGGAGAAGCCAGCAGAAGTTCCTTTGACAGTGGTGGCTGAACAGAGATGTTTCTGTGAGTGTTAGAGAACAGATAGCAAAGTTCAGAGGGCACTCTTGGGACCAGGGTTCAGAGAATAGGCTGAGGACACACCAAAGTCTGGCTGGAAAGGGCCTCAAAGTCCAGGCCAAGCAGGGCAGAATCTTCAGGGCCCCAGAGAGCACACAAGGATTTGGAGCTGAGCGTAGGAGGTGGCAAAGCAAGGAAGCTATATTCAGAAAGAATTGCCACTCAGGGGTCTTTACCAGTGTGAGCTGCCCAAAGGGGAAGAAGAGCTATGTTTTCTAAGTCTTGTAGACAGACAAGGGGAATAGAGTGGCCATTTCACTTTGGTAGTTCATTCGTTTATTCATTCACTTTATTAAACATTTAATGTGCACTGGACTCTATGCTGGGATCTGGGGATGCAATGAGGAGTCAGCCTTGAACTTTGATCCCATACAAGGAGAAGGTACCTCAGAAGAGATGTGCCAGCTTCAGGGAGCTTCAGGGAGGTGCAGTTGTGCCCAGCTGGGAGACCAGAGAGGTCTTCCTGGAAGAGGAGGCTTATGAGCTAGGCACTGAATGATGGTCAGGGGTTTGAAAGTTAGCCAATCAGGAGGAGAGGAAGGTTTACTCAGAAGCTCCAAACCAGGGGGTTTCAACATGTACTATTTCATTTAATTTACCCAGCAACTCTCAGAGAAGGTAGCCAAGTCAGAGGAGGTGACATTTTACAGATAAGAAAATAAAGATCTTGGGACCAAGCCCAGAGAGAGTAAATGCCCAGCCCTAGATAACCAGCTTAAAAACAGCAGAGTTGGGACAGGAGCCCAGGGCTCTCGGACTCCCAGCCAAGTGCTCTTCCTGTGGGCTTGCCACTGGTTATTTGGGAGTTCCATTCACTGCTGTTTTCTAGGGTTCTGTGAAGGAGCTGTTAGCTAATTCTCAACCCTCAGGATCTTGGTCTGCCTCTGCCTAACCCCTGAGAAGATCCAGGACATGGACCAGTGACCCAGCCCAGGCTCCTTAGTGATTGGCTGAGGGCAGGCAGTGGCCAAGGTGGAAAAGGATGCATCCAACTTTGAGTCTGAAGGCTAGGAGCTTGTCCCAGCTGTGCTATGTCTTCGTTGTGCAGCCTTGGGCAGAATACTTCATCTTTCTGTGGTCTTCAGTTTCCTCCTCTGTCAAATGAAGACACTGTACTCCAGTATTCACTTCCTCCAGTCATTTGAGAAACTTAGGACATAATGGGCCCAATCCTCCCACATAAAAGTTAGCTGTTATCATTTTAAGGAACTGGGGCTTGCCTGCACCACTAGAATGATGACAGATACTAATACGCTGTGTCTACTACAAGCTAACTTTCACTGACCAGGCCTAGTGCTAAGTGCTTTATGTGCATTAATTCATTGAATGGAGTACAAATTGGAAAACATTGGAAGGAAAATGATCATCAATATATATGGTCTGTAAAGATGATGATGATAAAGATATCTTGCAAAGCAATGTAATTAAAGGATTCACAAGTCTTTGAGAGTGGCTCCAGGCTTTGCAGACCGTGCACTCTGGCCCCTTGGCACAATTCTGGGCCTTTGCTTGTTTCAGTGGAATGGCCAACATACTCAGAGCACAAACAGCCAGCCTTCACCCTCAGCCCCCCAGCCCTTGGATGAGGTGTTTAGGCTCCAAGCCAGGCCTGCCCGAGATTCCTATTCCGGAGTAGCTCGGATGCAGCCCCAGGAGGGCAGCCAACAAGGGGCCCAGAGGCTTATCTCTACACAGAGACTCTCCAGCGGGCAGACTGTCTCCGCTGCTGCTGAGCCAAGCTGATAAAGAGGACAGACCCTTGTGTTTACTGTGGCTGGAAGAGTGGGGCCTCCTGGGGGCGGTCCAGTCTCCTCTGGGAACAAACTGTCTGTTTGCTGAGATACCATCGCATTCCTGCAGCCATAGCCACCCCAGGATGGATGGGGTGGAGGGCGGGGGTGGAGATGCAAGAGGAGGAGGAAATATGACAGCTGCCGGCCCTTGGTTTCCCTGGGGCCCACACTGAGAAGGCCAGCACTGGGTCCTCCAAGGAGCTTATGGTTTTTCAAACTGACTGTTAAGCATTCATAAAGATCATTAATGGCCAGCATGGGCACTTCACTCTAGAGTTTACAAAGCATCTTCTCAACATTTATCTTTTTTTTGCACTTCCAGATAACCTTTCATTTAGGCAGTCTATTTAAGTTTCAAGCAAGAGAGATGCCTAGCAAGTCTGGAGCACAGGCCAATGACATAGCCAGACAAGGAGCAGGGGCCCTGAATGACCCTCAGCTGACCAGGCCAACCCACAGTAATAGCTAACATTTACGGAGTGCTTACCATGTGGCAATGACTGTCAAAGCACTTTAAATATACTAGCTCATTTAATCTTCACTACAGTCCTTCTGAGGTAAGTATTATCATTATATCCATTTAAAAATTTTTAAAAATCTTTAATTTATTTATTCATTTATTTTTGTTTAATTAATTATTTTAATTGAAGAAATTATTTAAAATTTTCCCCCTTATCTACCTTCCCTCACCACCCTCCCAACCACTAGTCATTATATCCATTTTACAGGTGAAGAAATTGAGGCAGCCACAAGTTAAGTAACTTGCCTAAATCAAACAGGCAGAAAATGGGAGGGCTGGGATTTGAACCTCAGCAATAAGACTCCAGAATCTTCAACTTAACCATTATGCTACATTGCCAGCTTAAAGTTAGATGATGATATATATGTTTCTGCCTTGCTTATAACTGCAGAGGCAGCTGAACAAAGGGGAAGAACAGGCTTTGGAATTCAGCTTGGGTTCAATTCCTAACACTGATGCTAATGAGCTCTGAGGCTGAACCTCACCTCTCTGAGCCTGTTTCTTCTGAAAAGTGGAAATAGCACCTGCCTTAGCTATGGATGTGAGAGATGTATGTGAAGGGTTTGGCGCAAGGTAGATTTTTCATTAACAAATCACAATTACTTTACCAGCTGAGTTGGGGAGGTGGCCTGCCAAAACAGACTTCAGAAGAGTATTTCTTAAAAGAGAGACTCAATCACTCAGCTTTGGGGGTACAGAAGTTGAGTGACATCTAGGGTTTGGATGGCTTCATCATTGGGCAAACTTGAGTTCAAATTGCAAAACCCATCACTTGCTGGGTGGCTTTATGGAATTGCTTAACTCTTTTGAGTTTGCAAAATGAGAATACTAATAAAACCTTCTCATTGAGTTGTAAAGAATAAATCATATCATTCAGGGAAAGGAACACTGGGCACTCTGACAAGCATATAATACATGCTCAACAAATGCTGCTGCCATTATTGTTCATGGGGGTGGGAGTAGGGGTGTGGTTGACAAAATAATGCCCACCAGTCAAGATGTCCATATCTTAGTCCCTAGTCCCTGTGACTATGTTAGGTTGCATGCTAAAGGGGAATTAAGGTTGCTAATCAGCTGACCTTGAGATGGGAGATTATCCTGTATTATCAAGGTGGGCCCAATGTAATCACAAGCGTCCCTAGAAGTAGAAGGAGGATGAGAGAGTCAGTGGCAGAGTGATGTGAGTGAGAAGGACTCCACCAGTCAGTCATTCCTGACTTTGAAGATGGATGAAGGGGCCATAAGCCAAGAAATGTGGGCTGCCTCTAGAAGCTGGAAAAGGGAAGTAAATGGATTCTCCCCAGAGTCTTCAGAAAGGTATGCAGTGTTACCAGTATTCATTTTAGTCCAGCGATACCCATTTTGAACTTCAGACTTCCAGAACTATAAGGTAATACAATTTGCTTTAAGCCATTAAGTTTGTGGTAATTTGTTATAGCAGCAAAAGGAAACTAATATAGTGTGTGAGTTTGTCTTTGAAGACTGGTAACAGGTAGAGGTGGGGGCTGGGATACACATGAAGAGGCAACTGTACACCCAAAGCTCCCTTAGGCTAGAAAGCATAAGTCATTTTGAGGGAGTGGGAAAACCTGTGTGGTTCTTTGCAAAAAATGGACACGATTCTCCACTCTTGCCAGTGTTCCCCTTGCAATGTAACTAGGGAGTTTTTCCAGTCGAGAGAGAGTCTATTTTCCCATCCCTTGAATTTGCACTTGGCCCTATGACTGGCTTTGACCACGCAACCTACAAGTTCCAAAGCTGGGCCTCAAGAGGAGTTGTGCGCTTCTGCACTTACTCCTGTTATTCTTGGAACCTTGTTACCAGTATATGAACAAGTGCTGGCATGACAGAAAGCCTTTAAAATGGCTCCGATGAGCCTTACTTCCTAGGATTAATGCCTTTGTCATCTCTTCCCATCTAGTATTGGCTGGACCTAGCGCCTTGCTTCCAATGAATAGAATACAGCAAAAGACATGGGCTGGCACTTCTGATATTAGGTCACAAAAAGACTTTGTAACTTCCATTTTGCTCTCCCTTTCTTGCTCTCTTGCTGGCAAACTTTGAGGGACTCTAGCTGCCATGTCATGAGAAGCCAACAGTGTGGCATGGATATGGTGCTTCTGGTCAACAACCAGTGAAAACCTGAGACCCACCAAGAACCACATGAGTGAGCCTTAGAGAAGCAAGATCTTCCCACATTTAAGCCTTGAGATGATTGAAGCCCTAGTTAATTCCTTGACTATAATCCTGTAGAGGCCCTGACCCAAAGATACCCAGCTAAATGCCACTTGGACTCCTGATCCACAGAAACTGTGAGAAAATAAAAGCTTGTTCTTAGCTCTGTAATTTGTTATGCAGCAATAGATAACTAATACATCACCAGACTAGTCTGCTGGATGATGAATGACATGAGGCCCAGTCACTTTCTTTCATCCAGCTAACAGCCAGACAACCACTAGACATGTGAATGAGGCCATCCTAGACCAGCCAAACCCAGCCAAGCTGTTAGCTGCTTGCAGACATATGAGTGAGCCAAGCCAAGATCAGCTGAGCCTGGCCCAGATCAGCAGAACTTCTGGCTGAACTTAGACTTGTTAGCAATGATATAAGTTGTTGTTTAAAGCTACTGAGATGTGGGGTGACTTTTTTTTTTAATCCAGAAATAGCTGACTGATATAACCTGCATAGCCAGAGGGTTATACATGCATTAGTAACTGAGCCTGGGAAGCAGTGTAGAGACCTTAATGTGAAGGGTTTTGATGTCAGATTAAGGCATTTGGAGTTTAATTTTCAGGAAATAGGAGTAGGATTTTGAACAGGAGAATAAAATCATGATCAGAGATACAGTTAAGGAAGTTTCTTGTGGCAGCAGGGAGTGGCATGAATCAGAGGCAGCAGAGGGGGGATCATTTAGGAGGCTGCTGTCATGAGGCAGATGAGCAGTGATAGAGGCCTGAAACTGGATAAGGGGTGAGGAATGGGAGACGGAGAGTAGAGGTGGAATCAGTGGAACTTGTTCTGGATTGAGTTGGGGGCAAGGCAGTGGGAGACAGAAGCTGACACTTAAATTTTGATCATGGGAGGCTGAATGGTAGGTGATATTGTTGACAGAGATGGGTAAGTCAGCATCCAAGGAGGTAGGGAGATGCATGGTATTTGGGACAGACTGAGGGTTAAGTGCAAAGAAACCTTCTGGGAAGAGGCCCAGGAGACAGTGATTCAAGACTGCAAAGGGAGCTTTATCCCCAGCCTTGTGTATCAGTCAGGTCTGGGGAAGGGTAGAGAATAGCACATTCAGACTGGGCAATTAAGAGGAGTGAATAAAGGACTACTTACAAAGGTGTGTGATGGGTTTGGGCATTGCAGGAGGGATGGTGAAGTAGCCTGGGACTAGCAATGGTGAGGTGATATGGCCCTCTAGGTCTGAGGAGGCCCCACAGGAGGGAATAGAAACTAGAACCAGGAGAGGATATGGTACAGAGAAGGCTGCCTTATAGGAGCTGTGGCCTTTGGTAGAAGATGCAGATAACCCATGGCAACCTAACAAGGAGGACATAGAGGAACAAATGTCCTGACTATTTCCTCTTCCTATTCTGGGAGAACTTTCTGGTGTCCAACCTGAAGTGAGAGAGCAAGGTTGCCTGTTGATGCAGCCCATACACATCAGCCTCATAGGACACAGAGAAGGTGGAGAAGGAGAGGGATGAATAAAAGATATCTAGCCCCCTAATCAACGACAACTTTTAAGCTTAAGTTAATCAGTGACCCCATCCTGACGAATGAGATTTGAGGGTAAATCTGCTAGGGAGTTTCTGGGAAAGGTTTTATACTCTTAGGAAGGAGATAGCAGAAGAGACGTTCTTTATTGTGTGTGATGTGATACCTGGAAATGCAGCAGCCATTTTGCAACTGTAAGTGAAAGTAGCCTAAGGCAAAACTGACCCACTGAGGATGAATAAGCAAAGAGATAAAAAAAAAAAAAAAAAAAGAACTATGTCCTCAAAGTCTTTGTGGAATATCTCTGAAAACTGTCCTACCTCCAAGTTTCTTTCTTCATGAAATAATAAAGGTTCATAATGTTTGAACCACTTTGAGTCAGATTACTTGCAGCCCAAAGCTTCCTAATAAACAGAGCTGCCATTCACCATCTCTAAGCCCATGTGCAAGCATTCTTGGCACCCACAGACTGCAGACCAGGCCCTCCTGTTTTCCCCTACTGACCACAGGCTTGTACTGACTGCATCAAATTCAGTGCAATTTCAAATACTTGTTCTATCTATGATGAAATAAAGAGTCAGAAGTGGGAAATAGGTCCTCCGCTGGCTGCCCCATACTTACAGATGGCTTTTGATGGTGACACTGACCACAGTAAAGAGATTTCCATAGAGGCAGGTGGTACAGGCTTTGTCAGAACTAGCCTCAACTCTAAGTGTGCTGCTGTCCAACTGTGTGACTTCAGGCAAGTTAACCTCTCTCAGGCTTGGCTTTTTTACTGGAGGTAGTAAAGGTTAAATTAGATAAAACAAACAAACAAACCCTGACACAAATCCTAGCCCTAAGAGGCTTCCCTTAAAAGTACTTAATCCTTCTCTCATCCCTTTCCACTGCTGGGTTGGATGTGAGGGAGGTTGGAAAGGGTCTAAAGGGATATCAGAAAGAAACAATCCAATCAAGGAAGGATGTGAGTTCCCAGATAGCAGTGATCTGACTTGACACATAGAAGGACCCTCCATGTGTTCGATAAATAAATGAAAGAAAGAAAGAATGAATGAATGAATAAATAAAGGAATGAGTGAGTAAAAGGGCTAAAATGATGGAAAATTTTTACTCCAGAGAAAAAGACTGAAAGAGGGCTTTGTAAAATTCCAATGATCAACAGCCAGGGTGCAGATGGCAGATCAGTCAGGATAGGCTAGGTACTGCTGTAGTAACAAACAACCCCAAATCCCAGTGGCTTTGCAATCATCTTTATTTTTTGTTTATACAATACGTGGTGGGTTATCAGGGTGCTTTGTTCTTCAAAGTCAAAGATCCAGTTGAAGGAAGCTCCGTGTTGACATGCTTCTATATCAGAGGCAGGAAAAAGAATGGCAATCCCTGCACTGGCTCTTAAATCTCCTACCCTGAAGTGTTTCACATAACTTCTGTTCATATTGCGTTGACCAAAGCAAGTCACATGGACACACTGAATTCAAGGGGTTAGAGAAGCACATAGAATCCTACTATGTTCCCAGAAAAGAGAGGGCTGGTTGTTTGTCAACAGTCCTGATAACGACCATCAGTCGTTATAGGCCAGAGTGGGGCTTGGGCCGAATGTAGCTTAGATATGGTTTGTTTGGCCTGTTCGGTATTTTAAATATTTTTGTAAGGTTTCCAACATGTGTGACATTAAGATATGTCATCTACAAATTCGTATAATCTGGCTAAATTTGAAAAGTTGGATAATCTGGTGACAGTGAGCCAAGTTGTATTAATTAGGATTAAGTTGGGCAGAGGATAACAAAAAAAATGCAAAATAAAAGTAGCTTAAATAAGATAGATGCTTCTTTCTCATATAAAAGTATCCAAGAGATAAATAGGCAGCCCAGGCCTGGGGTAGTGGGTTAAAAAAGTCATCAGGGACTTAGGCTCCTCTCTCTTCCTACCCTGTTTTCTTCAGTATATAGCTCCCATTTGCAAAGTTTGCTTCATGGTCCATAATGGCTTTCAGGGCTCCAGCCATTACATTCATACTCTAGGAGAAGGAAAACTTGAAAGCATAAAAGCTATCTCCCAGCTAAGTCAGCTTTCCTTATGTAGCCTTCCCACAATTCCTATGCAAAGCTTATACTTATATTTTATTGGCCAGAAATAGTCACATGGTTATACCAAGTATAACGGATGGTAGAGATAATCATATGTCAGGACTCAGGCCAAGCTAGTCCTTTTCTCCAGGATATAATATGACCAGCTAAAAATAAATCATCATTAAAGAGAAAGGGGGAGAACTTTGGTTTCATAGGCACCTAACACTCTCTGTCAGAGGTCTGCAGTCCTGATTGTCTGGAATGGAGTAGTAGATGATATGCTCACATTATGCCTGAGCTCACCACTTTGCCACAGACCCCACCACTCCCTAATGCCTCTCTAGCACTCAGTGTCAGTTACTATTTATCACTGGGCTTGTGCTGGCATTTTTTTTCCTTAGTGGAATGAAGAGGAGATAAAAATTTTTCTAGACCTATGTTTCTATTAAAAATCAAAAGAGCAAAAGATATATCAAATTGTCATGTGCTTTAAGAAAAATGAGAGCAGAAACATATTTCTTGGGGAAAGAGAAAAATATTTCTAACTGTGTATCATGAAAACAAGGTGTGTTGAAAAAAAATGCAATTTAACACACCAGTATGAAAGAACTCACTTGGTTTACTCACCACTCTGGCCTGGCAGGCATTTTACTGGTTGTGTAGGTCCCTGGGAAGACAGTGGGCCTCAGATCTCCCTGATTCTGTATAGCTCACCACTCTTTCTGGGAGGAGAACAGTCTCATTTTGTCCAACCTCTTTTACCCCTCATTTGGAATGATCTTGCCCTTCTTTGTATTCAGGGCTTATTTTGAGCAAGTTCAAAACCGCCTCACAAAGTTCAAGATCGTTATAGCAGGCAAAAATGCAGTGAAATAGCACACCACTGTCAGTTAATTACTAAAATCCTTTAATAGCTGACATTATTATAAATTATATACCCATTATGGCAGGGACAATTGGGCTCTCTGTTTTTCTTGCCCAGCATTGGAACCCTAAACAATGCTGTCTTGTTGGGGAGAATGACCTGGATGCACTTGGAGGCAAGTGGGGAGTTTACATGGGCTACCTATGCTGACCACAGCAGCTTGCAAGCCTCTGAGGACACTCTTTTTCTGGTGGGAATGAGGTAGTGGCCTGATGAGGACTCAGAACCAACCTCTCTCCATTCTCACCTGCCTTCCCACTCCTGTGGCTACAAAAGTCTCTTGCCTTTGGGCCTCTCAAATCCTTCTGCCCTGTTGCCTGCTCCTCTTCCTGTCTAGGCTTAGCTCAAAGAGCCCCTCTTCTAGGCAGCCTCCCCTGATTCTCTTTCCTCAAGTTCCAGGTACATGGTAGGCTTGTTCTCTCTCTTTTTTTTTCAGTCAGGTACATAAAGTACACATCGTAAATGATGATTTTTGACATATGTGGGTATTGTGTAACCTCCTCCCTAAGCAAGATGTAGGACATGGGTCCTGTCTTTACTCAAAAAGGTTCCTGTGCATGAGAATCCTCTTGGGAGTATGTGAAAAATGCAGCTTCTCGTCTAACCCAGAGAAACTGGTTCAGCAGGTCTGGAATGGTCCAGGAGGGCAGGTTAACTGTACCCAAGTCTTCAGGTCAAGGGGCCTGCAGCCCACCCTTGGAGAAACCCACTAACTGCTTGCTGGGGTAGGTCCTGTGTCTTCTTCGTTATCCCACTTTGGTGGCAGCATGTTCTAGTCCCTTTATCTCAGAGTCCAGCAAGGTTCTGGGCTGAGAGTGGCACCCATATGGATGAATCTAGGCTGGGTGCAGCCTGAAGCTACACAATTTGTGAGGCCATCTTTAAGAGAAAGAATACTTTGTTGAGTGCTGGGCCTTGGAAGGGACCTCTACAAGTGACATTTGCCCTATTTTCAATCCACCTTTGGCACCCACTGAGAAATCGTGGTCTTAGATGTTGTGGTAAGAAGTTGTCTGTTGGACAAGACAGATCGTTCCTCAGCTCCCTCCTTCTATCCACAGGAATAGCTATGGGGATGTTTAGCCTTGCCGCATATTAGAATAACTTGGGAGAGCTTAAAAAACAATATATGTGGGCCCCCACAGCAGATATTCTGATTAATAATTGTTCTGGGGGTGGGGATTGACCTTTAGTATTTTTCCAGCTCCTAGGTGATTCTTACACACAGTCAAGGCTGAGAACCTCTGAGCAGCAATCTGACCCTAAATTTTAATCTTTATCGGTGCCAGATTTATACTAAGAGAAGGCCATGTGACTGCACCTTCTATAGTCACCTCTCTTTCTGAAGAGGCCAGGACTCTTGGCTGTGGTCAGTGTCATCGTTCCTGGCCCACTCTTTGTGTTACATAACTGTATAAATATGTCATTTCACTTATGTGCATTTATTTCACTTATGTATGGTATACATATAAAGTGGAATTGCAGCGTCAACAGGTGTAGGCATTGCTGTAGGAAGGGAAGTTGGTACCTTTATTGGGAGGCCAATTTGGCCATATCTATCAAAAATTAAGTCCCTTCTCCCTGAACAATTTCTGAAGCCCCTCCTGGGTGCTGGGCTAGGGGCACAGAGAAGAGGAACACTCGGGGGGCTCTCAGATGTGAACACATAATTTCCAGTCCTGGGAAGGAGGGATGTACAAATGCCAGGACAGTGCAAGGAAGACAGGCTTGGGCCTGTCACTGGAGAGAGAGAGAAAGAAGTTTGCTCAGAGGAAAAGAAGGAAGGGTATTCTGGGAAGATGGAACAGCATGTGCGAAGGCTGAATGAAAGAGAGCAGGACACAGGGGAACTCTGGGTTGTTCTTGGGAGCACACACTATTGGTCAGGGTCCGTGTGGTGGGAGGGGGAGATGAGGTGAGACCTGTACCATACAGTTGGGAAGCTACTCTTTACTCATTAGTTATGGAGATCCATTGACGTGTTTGCCTTCTGGGAGCCTCTGGGTCAGAGAGGAATATTAGAAGGCTCTCTCTGGCCATGATGTGGAGAACAATTGAATGCAGACATCTCTCCCAAATAAACTCCCAGTCCCAAAGTGTGGGCTCCCATCTGCCTATAGCAAGTACCCAGTATAAGCACTATAGCCAAGCACCAAAACGAGCCATAGCCCTGGGCATGTCTCTTAAAAGAGATCTCCTATATTTTCCCTCAAGGTGGAGGGGAGAGAGGCTCTTCCAGGAAGGGCTAGGCTAGGATCAGAGCAGGTTTGGAGTTGTGGTCTGATGCTACTTGCAGTGCCTGTGCCTCTTTAGAAGTGACTCTTTAGAAGTCTCCCATCGCTGTCAAAAATTCATGGGAATTTTGCATTCTACTCCCTGATATATCTGGGGTAGCTTAAATATTAAAAATGGAATATATTACAAATATAATATGTAAATAAATTTCACCAACATCTTTGAGTCAAATTAGCTTTCCAGAAAGATCCTTTGACTTCAAGAGACACCTTCAGTTCCTCAATTTGAGACGGATCGGTGCAGGTAACCCAATTTCACTATAGTGAATCCACATTCCTCACCCTGATCTTTGTGCTACTGCCTCCGGCCCTCTCGACAACCTTGAGACTTGCTGCACTTCACTCACTTATGTCTCTATTCATTTAATTATTTGATATTTCTGAAATCTGATAATGGGCAGGGTGTTACACTCTCCTGTGGCATCCACAAAGAGTAGAGTGACAACAGCAGCTCTAAGTAACTTGTACATATTATTTCAATCAATATAATGACCCTATGAGTTAGGTACTTTTATTATCAAACCCACTTTACAGATGAGGAAACCAAACCTCAGAAAGGAGAGGTAAACTAACCATGGCCACTTTGTAAGGGGCAGAACCAGGATTAGGATCCAAGTAGTCTGACCCCAGTGCCTGCCCTCTTACCTCCTGCACTACACACATTGCCCAACTGGGGGGCAGGAAGCCTGAAGCACTAAAGGACAAGGAGCCCTGGGAGTCAGTAAACCTCGGCTCAGTTCCACACTCCTTCTTTTTGGTCTCATGATCTTGGACAAGCCAGTCTCCTTTCCTGGCCCTAGAATCTCCCCAGGCTCCCCCTCTCTACTCCATTCTGCTCTGCACTGTGAAAGGCTGTAGAGATAGTGGAGGGTTAAGTGCAGCCCTAGGGGGTGTGTGACCAGTAGCATTTGGGAAGGGAAGTTTCTCTCAGTTCCCTTATACAGTCCATCTTCCTTCTATAGGTCACTACCCCCAATGAGCTGCTGAGTCCCACAGTGTGTCAGGACTTTTCCCTTTTAACTCCCACCTCGGTCAAGTAGGTCCATTTTACAAAGGAGAAAATTGAGTTTCCTAGAGATTAAGTGGTTTGCAGGGTTAGTTCAGTGGCTTAACCTGGTAATAGTGGACTCTGTGTTCATTTCACTAATAAAAACTACCACTTATTGAGCACTTATTAGATGCTAGACACTGTGCTAAGCATTTTAATCTTTAAAACAACCTCCCAGTATTATTATTACCAGTTAAGCCTCAGGCTTCCCATCTGTAATCTATTACCTGGGAAGAATAATAATGCATTATTGAGGGTTGTTGCAGAGTTAAAGGAAGTTGTCCAAGTCCACACAGCTAAGAGATGGCTGAATAGATTTTGAACTCAGGTCTGTTGAATTAAAATAAGAAATGGTTAAGAACCGTTTCTCTCTCTGTATTGCCCAAGCACAGGCTGCCTGGAGTGGTAATAGTAAAACCAGCTGTCGATTTAGAGAGGGCCCATTATTATAGACAGGACAAAGAAAATCATACTACAGGAGGAAAAGTAGTAAAAAGCTAATAAGTAAACAAACAAACAAAAAAAAAGCTTAAAAGTGGGTTAGATTAGGAATTGGTTAAACCAGCGTTCTCAACATTGCATGTATCCTGGTCATTTCCAGGATAATTTCAGGTGATGCACAGATGAACGTATTATATGTATTTATTTTAAAGTGATAAATATAACTGGCACATTGTGACTTCATGGATATTACTGCTTATGATAAGGCTAAATACAAATGGTGAATTGATTTTAAATTTAAGTAAATAAGCGTCAATAACGTGTACATTGTTCAGATGTTCTCTTGCCCTCTCAGATATGTAACAGCAAAACATGCTGGTTCTATTTTCAAGTATGTCCAGAATCTGACCACTTCTCCCCAGGCCTCTCCTGAATCACAGCAACAACCTCCTACCAGGCCCCTGCCACCCTGCCCCCTGCAGTTTATTCTTCACATGGCCACCAGAGGGAGCTAGTTAAAACAAGGTGGATTATGGCCCTGCTCCCATCAGAACCTCTAGGTTCTCTCCCAGCTCATTCAGATGACAAAACAAAAACTCAGCAATGGTCTGTATAAACCTACAATCTGCCCCCCAGCATTTCTCCCATATCATTACCTCTTTGATGGTCCTGGAACATGCCAGGCATGCTCCCACCTCAGGACCCTTGCTCTTGCTGTCTTCTGTGCCCAGAACATTCTTCTCCCAGATGTCATAGTGGTTCCTCAACTAACATCAAGATTTTGCCCAAGTGTCACCTTCTCTGGGAAGGCTTTCTTGATTACTTTCTCTGAACCACACCTACCCTCTCTTGGCATTCCTCTTCTCTGCTTTATTTTTGACCTTGGCAGCTTTACCTTCCAAAACACTGTATACCTGATTATTTTGTTTATGGTCTGTCTGTCCTCGGACTAGATTCCCTTGAGCTCAGAAATTTTTGTGTTTTGCTAACTGCATGATCCCTAGCACCTAGAACATGGCCTGGTACCCATAGGAGCTCAATAAGTATGTGTCAAATGAATGAACAAAAAGTTTCATTCATGTGCATTTTTCAAGAGAGAAGGGGTCCATAGCAGTCATCAAAGCATAAGAAGGGTTGTCTACCACTCAAGGGTGTCCCAGCTCCCCCCACTGGGAACATATTGGCCAAGTAAATTTACCTTCCTAAGGGGCAGACAATACCACTTAGGCAGTTGGGCTTATAGTTATTCTCCCTGAGAATTAATAAGTAGGACCTTGGTTTATCCATCAATTTCCTGTGAAGTAGGTGAGGAAGAAATAGTCTTCCTGCTAACCCGTCTGACTACAGTGAGAGGGGCAGCTCAGACGCCCTCTGTGATGCTTCTGTTCATAAGCAGTGGCCCCTAGAGCTGCCTCTTCCCACCACCAAGAAGCAATCTCTGCTTTGTATGATTTGTTTCATGCCTTGTATCTTCTCATCTAAGGTGGAAACTTCCCAGGGCAAAGGATCATGTTTTCTTTCTTAGAACCAGATTTTAAGCAGACCTGGGTTCAAATCCTAACTCTGACACCTACCAGCTGTGTGATCAGAGACAGATTACTTAACTTCTCCATTTCCTTTCTAAAAAACAGGTCTAATAAGAATAATTTCTTCATTGTGGTTTTTGGGGGTGGATTTGATGAGATAGTATATATAAGTGTTTGGTACAGGATGATGATGAACATGGAACTTGAAGAGAGCGACTGCAGTTCAACCATGTGACAAATATTTATTGAGCACCCACTATGTGACAGGTGTTGTGCTAGGGACTGGAGAGGAGAAATGGGGGCAGGTGCTGTGCTGTGCAAATTAGCTTCTTTGAGAGCACAGAGTGGCATCAAATGGCTTGCTCTGACTCTACTCCCTTTGTGCTGCTGTGGGTGGCCTGTGCTTGAGTTTCACCACCTATACCCACGTGGGACTTACATTCATTCCAGAGGCAGAGGAGAATGACAAGTAGTTATGCACTTTAGGAATTGTGAGAAGTGCTGTAAAGGGGAAGCACTGGGCGCTTTGGGGGAAAACTGGAATAATGCGGAGGTTTGAATCTAAGGGGTTAGAGTTACTTCTTTGTGAGTTAACTTTGTGAGTGACATAGTTTCAGAGACCTGAAAAGCAGCAGCTGGGGCTCTACCTTTCACCTTTCCTACACCTCCAGGGAATTGGAGCTTGTTTTCCAGAGTGGTGTAAGCTGTATGTAGCTCCACGGCCTTGCCTTGCTGGGTCCCACTGCATACACCCTCTAGTGGTCACAATACAGGCTGGTGCTCGGCTGGATTGGCCCTGGGAATCCAAGGACAGTAGGACTGACTGTCACCATCCTTCCCTTCTGCTACTATCTCCCCTCATAAGCAGTCTTCCCATGAAAAGGGATGACTCTGGGTCCTCCTGTTCTTATTTTGGCAACCACCTTGAGCAAGATTCCTATTCCCATTTCACAGATGAGAACCTCAAGGCTTACAGAACCAAGAAAGGTTAAATAGGATCAGTTTTTGAACTCAGGCCTAGCAGACTCTTGGGTCAGTCATCCAGCTGGTACCTAATGGCGACCCATCCCCAAAACCACATCTCTGGGTGAGCAAGACCCAAAGTCAAACTTGGTCAATACTACTGCTCAGGGAAGAAGGCAGCTCTCCAAGGAAGGCCACTGCTTCAGTCTCCTGTAGGCCTGAGGCCCCAACACGGGCCAGACATCTCAAGGTACTACCCCAGAAACACTGCAGATAGAGATGCCATTGTACCTCAGGGAGATGTGGGGGATGGAAGGGAAGGAGCCACAGTTCATAGTTACCCCGGGGGTAGGCGATGAACATTTGTGGAAGCCCTGTGGGGTAACCCATATCCTGCCTAGGGTCCCATTCCCTTTGCTTCCCATTACACACGCATACTCTTTCTCCCAAAGTGGCTGCATTCAAATTCTGCCTCTGCCACTAACCACAAGCTTGTGCAAGTTAATGTCTTTGTGCTTCAGTATCCTTATCTGTAAACTGGTGGTAACAACCATACTTATCCCCAAGTGCTGTTATATGGAGTCCAGGGCCTCACCTCATAACACTTTGGTTCAGCAGTACCAATGGACCACATTTTCAAAAACTGCTGTCCCTGAAGGCTGTGCTCTGACAACACAAACCCATACACCACTTTCAGCACTATCTTCATTTCAATAGCAAATTGAAAGGGCAAGTTCCTGTGCCTCAGTTTCCTCAGCTGTAAAATGTAGATAATAGGACCTATCAGAGTTGTTGTGAGAACTAAATGACTATAATCTTTGTAATGCTTGTAACAGTGCCTTGCCCAAAGACTCAACACAAGTTATCATTGTAATCAACAGCCAAACCAGCAAATACTCTGATAAAAGGAAACACTTTACATTACATTGAGTTTCTCCTTGTAATTTAAGATACATTAATTTCCTTAAGGAGAGAAGTGATGGAAAGGAGCCAGAAGAGGGGCTTCTGGGGTGCAGGTCATGATGTCTTCCTGGTACTGGTTACACAGGTGTGTTCACTTGTGAAAATTCATCCTGCTGATCACTGGTGATTTGTACACTTAAAATGCACTATCTCCTTAGGGTCTATATTGTTTTGTGAAGAACGCAGGGCAGGCATCATCATTCCCATTTTTCAAACGCGAAACTGAGGCGAAGACAACTATTTTGATTTGGCCAAAGCACTAGGGGATGAGAGTGAGGAAAGCCTCTCAGCCCGACGTTCTGTTCGGGGAAACTGCCTGCCCCAGAGAGCACGGCGCGAATAGTACCTGGTTCCAGGTAAAGCTCAGCAAATGGTTCTGAGTTTTTCCTGCAAATACCGCCCTTCCCCCTGTGCACACACAACTCGGGGCCGAGGACTTGCACCGCCACATACTCACAAGGCTAGCCTCACACGTGGGCAACCGGGATGGAGACCCGCGCGTTCAAGCCCCTGCGTCCCCCGCGGGGGAATGGCGCCCAGCCCCGGGCCAATGGGAGTAGCGAAATTTCTTTCATTCAAAGAGGGGACGGCCTTCGGCTACTGCCCGGAAAGGGGCGGGGTGCCGTGCCGGGGGCGGGGCCGCCGCGCGCTGAGGAGAGGGCGGTGCGGGCCCTGCAGCCCGGCCAATCGGCGCCGCGCCTGGGGGGGGAGGGGGAACCAGGCCTTTTTTTCCCTCCGCGCGGGACCAATCCGGACTTTACAAGCTTGAACTTTTGCCACCCTCGGACGAGCTAGCGCGCCCGAGGAGGTACCCCGCCGCGCCGGCTCCAGGGGCAGGAGCGGTCTTAACCCTTTGCGCGCGGGAGAGCTCACTGCTGCCGCCGCGCCCCCCAGCTCGTCCCCATCCCGGCGGGACCCCATCCCCAAGCCCACTGTTACTTCAGTGGTGAAACGTCCCTGGGGAAAGCACGACCTCCTATCCACATCCCTTTCCATGGTGCAGAGAATAAATTGGGGAAGAGGGAGGAGGAAACATCGGCCTTGAGGGGGCCTGGGACGGCTGGCGGCTCGCCTGGCGCGAGGGAGGGCTATGGCGATTAAGAGGGAGCCAGAGAGTAGGAGACACTCCCCGCCTATACCCCATCCTCTGCAATTCCCTACCTCCGGCAATCCTGCAATCTCTATGTGCAAAGGGTCCCATGCTCGCTGTTTGGCCCAGCAGAGCTACCTCTGACTTTGCGCAGGGGATGTGGAGACCTCGTGCCATCACGGAAGATCCCGCTACCCCAACAAACCAACCGCCCCCTGTTCCCAAGAGATGCAAGCCAGGAAGGCTCACACGCACACCCATTTTTATTAGCTTTCCCTGGTATGGGAGTTTGGACCGATTCTGAAGTGCAAATGTGTGTAAGTTTGTGCCCAAGGGAGAGGCAAAGCGCCCCGTTTGCCTCCGAGTCTCAGTCTGCGGAGCCTTCGCACCGCCCACCCGTGTTTTGTGTAACCGTGTGTTGTGTGTGTGCGCGCGTGTTCGTGTGCTCTCTCGCATCTGTGCCCGTGGCGCAACGCAAGCCCGAGAGCGGGTTGTGGGCGCTGTCAGGCTCGGGGCGGGGGTGTCTGGGCAAGCGCGGGGCGGGGGCCGCGGCTCGGCCCGCCCCAGGAGCCGGCCCCTCGGAGCCGCGGGCCCTGCAATGGGACGTGTTCTCCTTTAAGAGTTAAGAAACTTGAAACCTTGTTTGCGCAACAATCAGCGCCGCGGAGCCGCCAAAGTGTCTAGACTGGCATATGATGGGAGGCAGCCAATGACTCCACGGCGCTCCTCCGGGGGCCCTCAGTGTGCGTTTGAGGAGAACAAAAAAGAGAGAGAACCGAGCGGGGGAGCGAGCGAGGGAGCCGAGCAGAGAGAAAGAGCCGCCCGGCGCTGCCTCGCCAGACCTTGCCGGGACCGCAGGGCCACCGGGAGGCACTTTTTGTGAAGGGGGGAGGGGGGAACGACCTCTGCAGCCGCGGCGCCCTGGGCGTCCGAGCGCAGCGTGGAGAGGGCTGCGACCTCTGCCTCGGTGGATTGCATTTTTAATTAAGGATTCCCTGCAGCTCTTTGGGATTTTTACAGTCTCCACTGATGTGTTGACACCCGCGTTCGGGAGAAACTCTCTCCAAGTGCATCTAGCGCCTAAGACCTGAGACGGAGTTGGCCCTTCGTGCATGCAATTCCAGGGATTTTGGTTTTGTTCGGGGTTTCTTTTCTTTTTATTTTCTTTTTTTCTTTTTGCAGGGAATAAGGAGGAAGTCGAGGGTATCAACAAGCCTGCTTTTCGATTCCTGCAGGAAAAGCCCATGTAGTTAAGCGCTTGGGTTTTACAGGCAGGGATTCCCAGACACATTTGGGGAGTTCGGCGCGAGCGCTTTGTGCTCATGGGCCAGCTACGCAACTTCTGAAGGCTCACCGGCCCATGCGGGGACTTTCTGGCGGCGCGCCGCCCACGGTCCCCCTCAAGCGCCGGGGCTGGAGTTGCTGAGCAGCCCGGCTGCCGGGGTCCATGTAGTCTCTGGCCCGGCGCGGACTGCGACTCGGCGTGCGCGTGTTCCCTGCCGGCCCGCCCCGGCGAGCTCCCTCATGTTGCAGCCCTGCGGCGCCCCTTCGACGACAGACTGTGCGCGGTCTGCACGGCGCCCGGCGGCGGAGCTTCATGTGGGGCTGCGGCCCGCGCAGCCGGCGCCTCGCTGAGGGAACGGACCCCCGGTAACCGGAGACCGCCTCCCCCCCACCCCTGGCGCCAAAGGATATCGTATGTTCAGGTCCAAACGCTCGGGGCTGGTGCGGCGACTTTGGCGAAGTCGTGTGGTCCCCGACAGGGAGGAAGGCGGCGGCAGCAGCGGCGGCGGCGGCGGCGGCGGCGGCGGCGGCGGCGGCGGCGACGAAGAGGATGGGAGCTTGGGCAGCCGAGCTGAGCCGGCCCCGCGGGCACGAGAAGGCGGAGGCTGCAGCCGCTCCGAAGTCCGCCCGGTAGCCCCGCGGCGGCCCCGGGACGCGGTAGGACAGCGAGGCGCCCACGGCGCGTGGAGGCGCCGGCGCGCAGGGGGCCTCCCGAGGCCCATGTCGGAGCCGGGGGCCGGCGCTGGGGACTCCCCGCTGGATGTGGCGGAGCCAGGAGGCCCGGGCTGGCTGCCCGAAAGTGACTGTGAGACGGTGACTTGCTGTCTCTTCTCGGAGCGGGACGCCACGGGCGCACCCCGGGACCCACTGGCCGGGGCGGACCTGGAGCCGACGGGCGGCGGACGGAGTCGCGAATCCCGCTCACGGCTGCTGTTGCTGGAGCAGGAACTCAAGACGGTCACGTACTCGCTGCTGAAGCGGCTCAAGGAGCGCTCTCTGGACACGCTGCTGGAGGCGGTGGAGTCCCGCGGTGGCGTCCCGGGCGGCTGTGTGCTGGTGCCGCGCACCGACCTCCGCCTGGGCGGCCAGCCCGCGCCGCCGCAGCTGCTGCTCGGCCGCCTCTTTCGCTGGCCAGACCTGCAGCACGCCGTGGAGCTGAAGCCCCTGTGCGGCTGCCACAGCTTCGCCGCCGCTGCCGACGGCCCCACCGTGTGCTGCAACCCCTACCACTTCAGCCGGCTCTGCGGGCCAGGTGAGCACTGCTCCCGGCAGGAGACTTCGGGGATCCCCCTCCTGCTCCATTCCATGGCCTTTTGATCCCAGACACCTCGGGCTCCCACAGGTGCCCCTGAGCATGGGAGTTCCCAGTGGAAACGCCTCACTCTTGTCCCGCCGGGCAGTGGGGATCTGGGCACATACATCAAATGGCAACTTCATCAACGCTCCCGCAGACTTAAAAGGTTACATGTCCCTGCAGCTTCAGGGACGGAATGTAGGTGCCCACTTCATAGACAGTGAAAGGGGAGGGCAGGTCTACAAGAAGCCAAAGACTTGCGTACCCCCACTCTTTACCCCCAAGTCTGTGCCCAGGCCTGTAACATTTGTGAGCATATACCTATATACTTACTCTATGTACTTTATTATCTCCAAGACGGTGCAAGTTGTGAAATTGGATGTAGATAGTTCCTGGCTAGAGTCAAAGTGTTTGTAAATTGTCCCACTTGTTCCTTTGTAGACTTTGGAGCAAAGCAAATTTTGCAGGGTAATCCCTCCTAAAAGTGGAGACTACCCTCTTGCCTTGATTGCTGCCAGCATACCTTGGGTGTCAAATGCTAGGGCCCTCCATCATCATCATTTTCAACTCTGTGTTTAGTTTTTGTATAGAGTTGAGGGTCCTGAGGGCATCTGTGAGTAGGTGAGGAAGCCAGGTGTTTTATTACATCTGAGCACTCTTCTTTGTTCTCTTTCTGGGACTTCTGCACACACCCCATCCCCCGTCCTGCTTACCTGAGGATGCCCTAGGTGCTGGAGCAGAAGTGAGGACAAGTGACGGTTCCTGACAGGCTAGAAGCTTGCAGGAACACACATTTTAGTCTGTAGCATCTTCAGGGTATATGCATCTTAGATGATGATATTGGGGGTTCTGCAGGGGTGTGACTGTCATCATTATAGGCTGTTTGGCTGTGGGAGGGCTCTGAGTTTCTCCATTCTGAACCCTCTAGAAAGAATCAGCAGCTAGCCTGAGTGTCCATAGAGGGTCAGATCACAGGTCTCCTGACTCCCAGTGTGAAAGGGGAGGGTGGACCTAGAAGTGTGTCTGGGGGTAGTGGCTGGAAGGGAAAGTGGTGGTTCACTGATAGGGAGTGGTGAAGAGAGGCAGCGATGATCTGCCTGCCTTGCTCCCCACATGGTTACAGTTTAGGAGCTTTTGGCAGTCCCTGACCTGTGTCCCCATGGCATGCTTTCTATGCCCCTTGTTCCTCTTCCTGACAGCTTCCCTTAGAAGCGGCTTCCTTCCCTCTGCCACCCTGTCTCCTCTTTGCTTCTGGAGAAGGAGGCCCTATCTGTGGTGGCCCTGTCCCTGGTCATTTTTTTCTAGTGGGAGATAATTGGTGGGGCTCACTCTGCTATTTTAGAAAGCCCTGGCAGATATTTTCCTTTCATGTCTGTTTGCCCATAAGTCTTTGTTGAGCACTTATTCTGTGCCAGGCACTGTGCTGGGTGCTGTAGTGGAGAGTAGAAATGTGAGTGGGATTCCTGCCCTTCAGAAATATAATCTTCCAGGGGAAATGGGGCAAAGATGGGGGAAGAAAGGCCAAGTTAGGGGGTGTGAACTCTCAGAGCACTGTGAGGTGTGTATGTAACAGGGTTGCCTTCAGGTGCTCCAGAGCCCTAACCTGGAATAAGGCTTTGGAGGATGAGTAAGGGAAATTGGGTGTTGAGGAGGAGAGGACCAGCTGAGAGTCAAGGTGCCAGGCAAGCTGAGATGAGTGAGTGGAAAGGAGTATGGAAAAAAAGTTGGAGATAACAGATAGGACCCACCTTTGCCTAGGATGGGGTGAGTTGCCCTACTCCTTGGATGAGAAATTAGCTTGGGTGTTGATATGCGTTTGGTGGACTTGGGCAGGTACAATTTGAGGGGCAATTTGCAGTGGGATGATGTTTAACCCCAGACTTGGTCCTATGCTCTCCCTGGCCAGTAACACAACTTGACCTTGGATGAGTAACCTCCTTGGATAAGTAGTCTCCCTATTGGTCAGTGGGGGTGGCTCCAGGAACATTCTTCATGCCTAATTCTGGACTAAACATTGGTACTTGATTCCCTTCCTGCTCCCAGAAGGAGGCACTATTGCAGGATGTGTTTATTCTCCTTTGCCAGCCCAAGAGGCCCACCTTTCAAGCCACCCGGGGGGCTGTTGGAAGGGCTGGTGGTCGGTGAACAGTTTCCAGTAGGCTCCAGGTTGACCCTCTTCATACCCCTGCCTGATGGCTTGGGCTGTGAGGACTAGGACTAAGAACTAGGGGAGCCCTTTGCTGTCCATTCCACCCCTGCCTCCTGGCCGCCAGCCTGGCTCTCAAAGCTGGGCGGGTGCATAGCTCGAGTTCAGCCGTGCGAGTCCTGATAAGGAGACTGCTCCTTCCAGGGCCCTCGGGGAGAAGGCTGGGGCACTGGGGCAGACAGACAGACATGGAGCAGCACACAGCTAGAGAGTACACAGGAACACCCAGCAGGTCAACTGAGGGACACCCACCTAGCACCAGTCACCCCAGTGTCTCCTAACCCCCACAGGGAGCCCCAGTGACAGAAGAGCCTTTTCTGGGTAGTGCAGACCCTTGCTGCTCAGAGCAAACCCTGCTCCATCCATAATTTGCTTTGAGGCATTCAAGCCAGTTCCCCTCCTTGGGCTTCTTTTCCCATCTGTAAATTGAAGGAGGTGGACAGAATCCTTGAAGTCTGACAGGCAGATTCCAGATGACACAGGCATTCCTCCCCTGCCCTCTCTCCCATCCTTGTTTCAGAAAGTGGAGTCCTCTCTCTGTTCCAGCTCTGCCTCCCACCCCCTGTGCTCCCTCCCTCTCATGTGTCTCTGTCCCAGGAAAAGCCAGTTCACTGAGCTTGGTGCCTATGTGGACGGAAATGTGGAGAAATACTTTAATCACAGTTCTAACCTGTGTTTATGGAGCTCCATTCTCCTGAAAGTATCCATTAACTTTGGAATAAATCTCCTGCTCTTTGCTTCACCACTTTTTTTTTTCTGTAATTATATTCAGTAAATTACTATTATCCAAATTGTGCCAGGGAAAGAGAAAGAGTGAGAGAGAGAACTTCTAAATGACTAGAGGAGTCTGCCTAGGAAAACACAGGGTTCCCAGGCCAGGACTATAGGAATTAGAATGGGCTAGAAAGTTTTCCTTTTATTTGGCCTGGCATTATCCCTTTGAAATGAGATCAATTTCAAGTTGGGCTTCCAAGCCCCCGTCCCGCCCCTCTGGCGGCCCCTTGGCCGGCCTGGCCGCCCTCCTCTTCTGAGCTCCTCCTTGGAGGTGAGGAAGGGGTGATAATGTGCAGTTTGCCTCTTGCTGGCGCCAGCCGGCTGCGCTGTTTATCTGGCTGCCGGAGGAATCTGGGCAATTAGGCTCAGCCGGCCTTAAAGTGCCAGGAGTTCCTTTTCTGTGTCTCCCACCCTGGGGCTTGGGATTGAGCCTTCAGGTTCTGGGAGTGAAGGGGACAGGTCCCCAGGAGGCCCCTTCCCCACCCACAGCCACTCCTTAGGAAAGTGGAAACCGGGAGGCCCAGGGAGGTGAGTGGAGCCTTTCTTAAGCAAAATGCTGAGCTGCAAGAATGAGGATGGAAGGTAATGTCCCAATCTGAAACTTTACCAGGCACTGAGAAAGGCTGTGAACTTTTTCTGGCTTTAGAATTAGGGTCTAGATCCCAAAAGGCTAAGTACCCCCTGGGGGCTAACCAGAGGCAGTCTGGGCTGAGCTGAGTTGAGCATTAGCCTTCTGGTACACTCGGCCCCTGGCTGACTGCTCTCACTTCTGGAGGAAGTTGGAAGAGATTCCTGAAGTTGATGCCTGAGGCTGGATGTCTGAGGGTAAGGGAGTTTCTGATGTCCCTCTCTCTCCCTTTCTCATCCGTTCTCTCTTTTCTCTTTCTCCCCATGTTCATTTATTTTAGAGGAACCTGCAGGGCTCTAGGAGTTGTCCTCTGAAAGTTTAGAGCACGTGTTATTTTAAAGTTAACACAACTTTTGCAAGCACTAAGATAGCTTCTAAGAGGGGAGTGAGCAGAAGGCCTGGAGGCAGCTCGCACTTTCTCATCTGACCTTTCGTCTCACAGCACTGAGTGTCCCACCTAAGTGCCCTCCTTGCCCAACTGACTTAATGTCTTTGGGCTCCATTCTCAGGATCCATGGGGCCCGGATGTGTGGGAGTAGAGTAGAGGTACCAGTTAAAGGTCATCCAGTATTGTTTATAGCAGCATTATTCCTATTAGTCCCAAAGTGGAAACAACTCAAATGGCCATTAGTTGATGAATGGATAAACCAAATGTGGTATATACACACAGTGGGATATCATTCAGCCATAATAAGGAATGACACTCTAATACATGCTGCAATATGGATGAATCTTGAAAATCTTGCCTAGGGTTTGGGGGTTGGAGGGATAGGAACTGGGGACAGGGTTTATTTTGGGATGATGAAAATGTCCTATAAAATTAAATGGTGATGTTGGTCTCACAACTCTAAATTTATTAAAATTTACTTCAAAAGAGTGAGTCTTAGAGTATGTGACTGATAACTCAATTTTTAAAGAAAAGGTAACTTGGTACTACTGGTCCTCAACTGGCCTCCCCTTTTGTTTAGTTGATATAGAATAACATTTTCTACCTATCTGTGTGGCCTTGGGCAGGTCCTTTACCTGGCTGGCCCTCAGATGCCCCATCAGTTAAAATGAGTTGGGTGAACCCCAAGAAGTTGAATAGGATAAACCTCTGAATAGGATAAACACTCTAAATCCACATGTTGGGGGTAAAGTCTATCGGCCTTCATACTTTTCTACTTGCCTAGAATGGAAGTCAGTGATTTGTTTCCAGTCTCCACAGCTGTTAAATAGTTCTGTGCAAACAGTTTCACTGGAGCAGATGGGGGCCTGGGAAAGCCTCTCCTGAGAGCTTTGCAGTTCCTCACTACCTTATATGTCTGACATTTCAAGCTTGTAGATTTGCTTTCTGTGTCACTCGTGACATTGGAACACCTGACACCCCTCCACCCTAGCCCAGCTCCGGTGTGGCCATGGCTGGTGGGTGTCACAGTTTAAGGCCCAGGTGGCACATGTTAGGGGATCCTTCATGAACCCCTGCCTCCACCTTTTAGGTTCCAGGTAAACGGCCCCTGGAAGAGATGCTGGGGTTGATTACAGTGACCTGACTCCAGCCACCACTGCCCATCGCTGCCAAGTTTCACTTTTTAGGACAGATCTGGGGGGCAGATGTCCAGAATTCCCTACCTTTTGTGGCCTGTGCCTTACTTAGCCAATCAGATTTTTTCAAAGGAACCCTGACACGGGAATTGCAAGCCTTCTGATAAGTTAATGGGGGAGTGGATAGGGCATGAGGTAGCGGGTTAGGAGACCTGGCTTTTGGTTCTGGCTCTGTTAACCAGTTTCCTGTCTGGCCCTGAGGGAGTCACCTCCACTGTTCAGGCCTCAGTCTTCTCCTCTGTACAGTGGGAGCACCAGCCTTAATTCTCTTTCCCTGTGGAGAATTCTCCCTACCTGTTTTGCCTCTTGTCTTGAGAGACTAGTCACTCAAGTCTGGTCTCTAGCCCCTCCAAGGCCCGAGGACTGGTAAATAAGTTATTCCTACTGAAGGCAGATAGCTCCCCTCCTTGAGTTTTCTTTGAGGTCTCCTGTTTGGCACCCTAGGTCCTCTTTCTCCATACCTTTGTCCACAGATGCTCCCATGTTCACCATTATTCTAATCACTATTGTCTGTTCATAAACGTTTACTGAATCCTTTCTGTGCACGTAATGTACTAGATGCAGCTGGGATGAAGGGGTGAAAGATGGGGTGCCTCTTGATTGCCTGTCTCGTTGGGGTATAGAGCAGTCAGGCCTAGTCTAAAATCCTAGCTCCAGCATGATTGGCTGGGGGATACTGGGCAAGTCAGTTTTCTCACCTGTAAAATGGGAATGATATTGGTCATATTGTTTGTTTTTGAGAAAGGATGAAATAAAAATAGGTGCCCAATGAGCATAATTAACTACTCTACCTAAGGTCCAAGAAATTAAAATATAACAAATGAAATTGAAAATGCCTGACATGGAGAGAGATACAGGGTAGGCATTCAGCAAATGTTTACTTCTTTCTTAGTGGCCACTCCATGATTCACTTTTCCTTCTCCCTAAATACTGTCCACAAAAGATTCCCTGTTTCTGCACCTCAGAGCCTTCACTTTGTTGAAGTAATTTCTGGCTGAAAAAGCCAGGGTGGGGAAGAGCTGAAGCTACAGTGGGTGTATGGAGCAAAACAAATGCTCCTATAGCTAATTGCGTCTTATTATAATTGCAAAAAACACTTATTACCCCTTGTGTCATTACTGATACTTGCCTAATAATAGTTATTACCGCTTTACTACCACAGAGAGTTTGTTTTAGTTTGAGATGTGATAGTGTTTAGTTTCATTTAGGGAAAATGAAGGGTCATTTCATTCATGCAAATTGTTACTTAGTTTAGCAAATTGTTACTTCCCCAAAAGCAAGAGGCTAAGGAATTCTTCAGAAGACAAAGTATATGTTTCTAAGGAGGAGTATTTTAGGCAAATGAAAGGAAACCAAAAGAAAAATAACCATAGACAATAAGGAATCACAGAGGGTCTAAGCTGGAAGGCAGTAGAGAGCTTGTGTCCCATCCCCTTTTCTTTACAAAGAGGGAGACTAAGGCCCAGGGCCCGCAGTGACTGGTTTAAGGTCTCCCATCTCGGTAGCTGGGTTTGGCTTCCTGGGTTCCAACTAATCTTGTCCTCATTGCCACAAAGAATGCTAGTTCTGATGCAACTTATTTGGAAATGAGCTTCTATGTCTGGGCCTCTGTACTCACAGTTATGACTAGAGTTGCCAAATTTAGCAAATAAAAATATAGAATGCCTGGTTAAGTTTGAATTTCAGGTAAGACAACACATACCTTTTTTTGGTATATCCTAAATATTGCAAGGGACATACTTATACCAAAAAATCATTCAAATTTACCTGAGCATCTGGTATTTTATTAGGCAACCCTGGCTCTGACTTTCCCTGCACCTGTATTTCTCCTGTTATATTAATAATAGTTACTGTTTGTGGAGGTATTTTTCCACAGTCCCAAGGGCTGTACTAAGCACTTTACATATATTATCTTCTTTTCCCTCCTGGCAAACCTGGGAGGTCCATATGATTATTGTCCCCAGTTTAGAGCTGAGATAATAGGCTTGGAGAGGTGAAGTAACTTGCCTGAAGTCAAACAGCCAAAGGTGGTAGAGCAGGAAGGGATTGATCCCAGGTCTGGACCCCAAGCCTATGGCCTTACTTTTGGGCAATGATGTTCTAGTGGATTCGGGTAGCAGAGATGGTGGAAGAAAAGGAGGACTTCTTGAGGACTAGGTTTATTATTGGAGAAAACCAATAATCAAAAGCACATAGAACCCCCAGATATGAACTGTGCCACCCTGGCAGTGACATGCTGTTTCCTGTCTTCCAGAATCACCACCACCCCCGTACTCTCGGCTGTCTCCTCGTGACGAGTACAAGCCACTGGGTAAGTGTGTCCTCCTTTCTACCCTTGGGGAGGTGTGTCTATCCCAGGCTCCCCTTTCTAGTGCCCAGCCTCAGTGCTGAAGGGCTGGAGGGGAGGGGAGAAAGCCAGCCTGGTTGCCTTTGAAATGGGGTGAAGTTTTACAAACACACCCTCAGTTGGGCCAAAGCAGACTCAGCCTCTGCAGTGGGCTATTTACATCTTGAAATTCCTTGGCTCATCATTAACCTCTCTGTGACCTTTAAACATGAGCCTGTGAGAGATGAATGGATTTTTTAACTTAAGCATCTCATTGGAGGTGGGTTGGTATTTGTCTCTTTTCCTTTCTCTCTCTCTCCAGTCTTAGACTGTTCATCTTTAGTGTGTATTAATAATTATTCTGACAAATAGATTGAACAAGAAGTCACTGTTGAGCAGAGCTGTATGTTTTTCCCCTTTTTAAGCCAAGAAGTTCACCTGGGTGGGAACAGTTGGAACATTTAGTTGAGGTGCTAATGTCATTTTAGACAGGTCCCATTCAGAGATGGAACGTGTTTTCTTCTGTAAATCCTTGGGGCTGGATGATCAGCTCATCTTCTGGAATAGATGCATGTGGTTTTAAAAAAGTAGAGATAGCTTGTTTCCTGGCCCCCCTGTCTTCCTCCAGTGGAGAATCCTAGTGATGGGATGAGTTAGTTGGAAGTTAGTAGTACCAGGAGAGCTTTTTTGTGACCCAGGCAGTTCCCGTGGGAGTCGAGCTTTAAAAGTCAGATGGCGTGGCAGTGATGCTAACACATTCCACCAAGTGACCACAAAAAGTGGGTTTTGTTTTGTTTTTGGTAAAGGCCTCTTCCCAGTAGCGTGTGTCAGCATCATCTGGGAGGTCCCTTCTAAGTGTTGTCGACTTTCAAGCGTCCAGTCCAGTTTTCCTTCTAGACCCTGCTGTGGGGTCAGAGGTGCCCACCAGGTCCCTCCAGGAGTTTGACCTCCTCAGTCTAGGAGGACAAAGGCTGTCCTATGATGGTGTGTGAGTCAGCGGCTTAACGATGGCAACTTCCTCATTGTTTTTCCTGATGTATGGTCAGCCCAAGGGTGGAGGAGCTTCATTTAGTTCTCTGGGGAATTGGAGAGGTCATCCAGTGGGAGCTTGTCACTTCATAGATGAGGAATCAGATGGAGGGCCAGGGAGGCCCCCCCAGCCAACGAGCAGCAAGGCTGAGGTGAGAATCCAGAGCAGCCTCCTATTCAGCTTGCCGTTTCCCTGTCCCTTCCTCACACGCCTGTCTCAGCATTCCTAAGTCAACATAGTGGTACCAGTCACTTAGAAGATCCCTAGTTCCATTAGAGGTGGCGGGGGGAAAAAAAACACTGTCAAATGTTCTCAGTAAATGTGACATCTCAGTTTGAATGTCAGGGATCATTGCCCTGAGGAATTGTGGGTCAGCCTGTGATAAAACAGCAAAAATCCGGTTACTGTGACCTTTTAGAAATCAACAGGTGTCCTGGTTATTTAACAAATGAGACAACTGAGGCCTAGAAAGGGGAAGTGACACTTGCCGGTGGTCATATAGTTCAGGCGTCTGCAAAACTACAGCCTACCATCTGTTTTTGTATGGCTCACGAGCTAAGAATGATTTTTACTCTTTTAGATGGTTAAAATAAAAACATTTCATGACATGCGAACATTATATGAAATTCAAATTTCAGTGTCCATAATAAAGTTCTTCAGGAATATAGCCACAGTAACCCATTTCCATATTGCCTGTGGCTGCTTCCACACTACTCTGGCAGAGTTTAATAGTTGCAACAGAGATTGTATGGCCTGCGAGACTGAAAATACTAACTATTGTGCCCTTTGCAAAAAAAAAGTTTGTGACCCTGATTGTGCTAAGAGTGAAGGTGGGCTCCAACTTCCAGATGGGGTCCCTCCTTGGAGCTCAAGCAGTGATCAAGGTGGGGAGTGTTCTTTTTCTATGATAGCCCCAAGGCACTTCAGACTTTGAGGACCTCACTAGAAGCCCCAGAGGTGAGAGTTTGTAGAATGCATGATGGGGACTTACTAGTTGGGAAAGGTGGAGACTACCCATTGTTTCCGTTCCTGGGAACCTCACAGAGCTGTCTGTGTTGGCTCCACAGTGGTTTACTGAGAAATAGGGTTCAGCCTGTGATGTTGCTACTTCAAAAGAGAAATAGCAGGGACACTCGGGGGACTAAATACTTTGGGAACATTAGGCATTAAAAGCAACAACCTTTTAAGAAGTTCCCACTGAGGCATTGAGGTTATTATTTTTTTCAAAGGAGATTTTTCCATATGTCCTTATTTTCCTCCAAACGCATTTTACCAGGAGATAACTTTTTCGTGCCCTGATAAATAGTCCGAGTTATTTTTTGTATTATTTTCTTTTCCTTGCATTGTTGCTTTTTCATAAACAAAAGGTCAGTTCACTCCTAAACCTCTGTGATCACATGAGACCAAAAAACAAAATAAAACCCAGAACACCCAGTAAGCATCTGGCAAGTGGGAAATGAAAAAAAAAAAAAAAAGGCCAAATTGGTTAATGTTTCATCTTCCCGCTCTGTAAGCCATGTGGTAAAGGGGAAAAAAGAAATCCTGTAAGATCGGATGGAATTCTAGCTAGTGAGGGCCTAGGCTAACTGTTTTTGCCCCAGGAATCCCAGCTTGAGGTGCCTCTCCTGAGCCAGGTGGGACCAGCTGAGCTAGACCTGGGTTGTACCGGGTGAGAAGATCAGGAAAGTGCTTCAGGCCTCACAGAACTTGTCTTCCGATTCCTGGACAGGCCTGTCCCTTCACAGGGACACTGCCGCATTGCTGGTAGCAGGAGGCACATGCCTAGGAAAAAATTTCCAAGTCTGCCTGCTCCAAAAGGCATCGGCTTGTCAAGCTGGCAGCTCAGTGTTCAAGAAAAAAACATGTGAAAGCTTTTCCTTTCTCCGTCTAACTGCACTCCTGACAGGAGAAAACAAATAATGCACGCCATATGAAGTACTTAAAACTACTTACAAAAAAATGAATGCTTTAAAAAATTAAAACAGTCCAGGCATTGAAAGTTGTTCTGTGAGCAGGTTTCAATGTTAGAGAGTGGAGGAGGGGAGAGAGGGAAAAAAAAAGTTAATCTGAGAGCAAATGCTTGAGCCCTTAATTAGAGGGGTGTAAGCAGGACAAGTGAGGATGGCTGGTAACTTGTTAAAACAGAGTTTCCCCAGCTCCAGCGGGAGGAAGGAAGGAAGGAAGGAAGCAAGAAGGAACAACTTCAAGAATTTTAATGGTTGTAATTAAGTACAGCAACTATGAATTGTTTAGGGGCTTAATTTAACCTTACCCAAGGAGGCTCCAAGTTGCTACTTGCTCAGTCCCCTGAACTTGGGTTATTTCTGTGGTCAGAGCAATTGCAACTTTTTCAGGTGCCAGGGCTGTAGCAGTCAGCATTTTCCAGAAGAGTTCCAGGGCCTGCTGGCCTGGTCTCGTGCAATCATGGGACGGGGTTACAGAGTGTCATCAGAAAGTTGGGAAGGCCATGCTGCCCTTTGCAAGCACTTGCTGGCATACACATGCACGTGCACACACACGTGCGCGCGCACACACACACATACACAGATACATGAGAAAGCAGTAAAGGGAGCACCTTCCGCCCCGCCCCAGCCAACTAAGTTCTCTTTCTCTTTCCTCCCGTAGATCTGTCTGATTCCACATTGTCTTACACTGAAACGGAGGCCACCAACTCCCTCATCACTGCTCCGGGTGAATTCTCAGGTTGGCATTTTTTTCTTTGCACGTGGCTGTTGTTTTGAACTTTACAGAAGGGGACAGGTGGGGGTGGTGCTTGACAGAGGCCTTTTTGATATACCCACTTCTTTTCTTTCCCCTTTTCCTTCTACCCCGTTGGTTGGGGGAAGACTTCCGTTGTCGTCATTGCTGATATTTTGGGGGTTAAGACCAGTCTGTGTGAATGAGACCAAAAGATGATAACAAAGTGCCCGTCGGTTTACATTTTAACCAATCGTCTCTACTTTGTTTCTTGTGGAAATGAATAAAGCCCAGCACAACTCTTCATCTCTAGCAAGGGATTTTAGCAAGGGATCCTCTTCTTCCAGCTGCCGAGAGGCAGCAAATGGATGTGCTCGTATACATTTCTCTTGATGAGTTTCTTTTCCTGTCTTCACTCTGTGGAAGGACCTATGTGAAGGGTCAGAAGAGGGGTAAATGGAGTGGGTGGACTGGTAAGCAGGGAGTTTGCAAGAGGCCAGTGGTTTCCATGCCTCTCCCTGAGCAGTGGATGCTGGACTAGGGAGCAGAGGGAACCCTGGTTTGGCGCTCCCACCCCTTGCAATTAAAAGTTGGCTGTAGGGACATTCTGGGAATACCTAAATCAAGCTTTCCTTAAGAAATGAGAGCTTAGTCATGACTTGGGGGCATTGATGGCCAGGAGGGACTTAGGTACCGAGGTCTATGGGGCACTTTGGGAGCATGGCAGGTGGTGTGCAGTGAGGACAGCTGGGGTTTGTGGCCTGGCCCTGTGCTGTGTGTGGTGACAGCCCCTCTGGTGGAGCCGCTTCCCAAGTGGGCATGGCTGGATCTCGGAGTGAAGGCCTCTGTCTGGATCAGAGCTGGCTTTCCTCTACCCCATGCACATGTCATAATAGCAACAACAGTGATCAGAGCTATTGAGTGTTTACTTAGGGCCATGTCCTGTACTTGGGCCCCTTTACATGCATCATCTCAGAATAGCACTAAAGGAACTTGCCCAGGGGCACGTAATAGCAGAACCATTTGCCACTGTGTTCCTAACCACTGTCCTGCCCTCCACTTTTCTGCTGCAAGGGCTGAATGTACCTCCTATAACCTTCTTTTGCACAAAGTTCTGACTGTCATTCTTGCTGTCTCTTCCCATGACTACATGATGCTGGTTTCTCATAGCTGCTGGTACTGGGGTCCAGGTCTTCTGGGTCCTACTTGCTTTTTGGTTTCTGATGGCCCCTCTAGTTGGACCACCTTATTTTCTTCTCTGCCTTTTGGCCCTACTTGGTTATAGTATCTTTTCCTGAAAGACCTAACCAGATGTACACAAGAAGTTAACTTGTTAATCTATTCTTTTTCTTCTGTGCCTATGGGGATGGCAGCCACATATAATTTTAAATAAGAGGATTAAAAGTATTTCTGAATGCACGATTCTGTGTTTCTGTGAACACTGGTTGCTTGGTTGGATGGGTAATTTTTTGACATCCTCTTTCCCCCATTGTTAATGGTGGGAACTCTAGTGTGTGGAGGTGCCTTATAGTTTCACAGCGTGTTCACAGACATAGTCTCTTTGATCTCTGTCCTCCCAGAGCAGGTGTGGTTTGTGGCTCAGGCAGCAAGGAGCAGACTCCAGAACACCTGCAGGAGGCCCTGCCCCCATCCAGCTCCCAGGGGAAACCGCCCTCTAGAGGCTGGAAACCATTGGGTTTGGCTGCCTTTGGGGCTCAATGGGCCTGTGTTTGAGATTCCTTCCCAGTTACCTCAGAACAGTCTTTGGTCCTCCTGGACACTGAGAAGGCCCCTGTTGCTCTCTACTGTGGACCATTTGGTTCTCACAAGAAAATTTGGTATCCAGTAGCTTGGAATTTTAAGGGGCTGAAGGAGGTGGGAGGAAGTTTGGGATTTCCTATGGGGAGGAGATTGAATGGAGTCTTGTGGGCTTTAGTCTGAATTCCAGGTGGTCCTGGTAGGTGAGTGGCATTCCCCATTGTGGTCATCCAGGTGCTTTCCAAGAATGACATGCATCTCCTGTTCCAGGGGCTTACTCTTCAGCCTTTCCAGTTTATTTGTGCTGTGGGGGTCTGAATACCAATGGGCTGGCACTGTCCTTGACTCCTGTGAGCTCATAGACTTGAGGCTGTGGTTGCTGCCATGCTGGAGGACGGGCTTAGGGAGGAAGGCCCTCTAGGGTAGAGAAAGGCCCAGAGGGGTGAAGGTCTCTGTGGGTGATGAGGGCAGGAGTCATTCTGTAAACATGGAATGCAAGATTGTGCTGGAGGTAAGGGTGGGAGGTGAGGTCAGAAAGGCGTGGGGCAGAACATATTAGGCCAGACCAGGGCGTTTGATGTTCAAGGACAGATAATAAAGCTGCCATTGATGACAACAGTTGACATTTATTGATACTCACTACTTAGCACTTTGCTAAGTGCTGGTCATTCTCTGTCTCATTGGCTCCTTATCACAACCCAGTGACACAGATGTGATTTCCCCCTATTTTATAGGTAAGGAAACTAAGGCTTATTGCTGGGCCAAATGCTCAGATTCACAAATTGTAAATGGCAGGTTTGGAATGGGAGCCTGAGCAGTGTGACTGCTCAGCTTTCCCACTCTGAGGGTCCTGTCTAGCATTTACAGCAAGGATTCCCATCTCTCACCTTGAGACATACCCTGGGGGGCAACAAAGAATGATCAGAAGGAGCCTGGGGGCAGCCGGTCTCAATTTAAGTACCAAGGTTAGAGGTGGGGAGCTGGCAAGAGGCACCAAGCTCTGTGCTCATGTAAGTCACCGCCAGGCAAACCTTGCAGACCACCCAGAGACCACACCAGCCACCTACCTCAACTCCCTCTGTCTCCCTATGTCCTGAGAGTCTTCCCCTTCTGTGTCTTGGGATGGATGTCCTGCAGAAGCAGGGTATCTGCGGCCCCAGGATGGAGACTGCCCTTGTTTGTCTTGCACAATGACAGCCTCAGCTCCTGGCCTGGTGCTGTCTATTTTTATCCAGCTCCAAGGTCTCTGCTTCACTTTCCTGTCCTGTTGTTGAGGCCACTTAAGAAGGAATGGTGGGAATTTTGAGACTCAGTCACAGCTGAGCAGGCAAGAACGCATCAATGGGGTGGGCAGGGCAAGGGGGCAGCAGATAGTAGAATGTCTTCTTTCAGCTCTCTGCTGAATGGTTGACACAACACTTTCATCTGATCTCTACATCAGCTCCAAATTTAGATATATGATCCCCACTAAACAGATCAGAAAACAAGCTCAGAGAGGGCAAGCGACTTCACCAAGATCACTCAGTGAGGAGCAGAGCCTTGACACTGGGTTTCTTACCTAACTCAGGGCCTGGGGCACTGCCTTCTGATTGTCTAAAGCTCCCTCAAGCCATTCTCTTCCCTTTAATAACAATTCGGTTTAGTTTGGGGAGGAAAGCAAGATTAGCCAGTTGAATTCATACTAAGGTGTGAATGGTTGGTAGGCAACCCTCAGCAATTTAAAAGCAGACTCTGCCATAATTCAAAGAGTTGCAGGATGAAGGGCCACATGGGAATGGCTATTCTGAGGAGGGCTGAGAAAGGAGGACAGGGAAAGAAGGGAGCTACACAGGACCATGTGGAGAGTTGGGGGTTCAGCTGGATGTGGGTGTCTTCTCTTCACCAACCAGATTCTAAGCTCTTTGCAGGTAAAGATACTTCTCTAGGGTCTTTGCATTTTGTAGATTGACGGAGTTTGGGAACAGAGGCTCAGAGAGGTTAGGAGAGTGGCTGAGGGCCACATAGCAAGCATAAGCAAATAGAGCCAGTTCACAACCTAGGTGGCTCCGTGTTGCCCACCCACCTACCACCTTTCCTCTCAGTGGTTCCTGAAGAGGTACTTTTTGGGGTCAGTGCTGTCTGATGTGCATCATCAGTGCCTACAGAAACTGGGAGAGGAGTGTGCTGGTGCAGTATCATCTCCTGCTGCTTCCTGATTCTGGGTCTCAAGCATGCTGTCCTCAGATGCCCTCATCTAACACAGACCCTTGAGAGTCTTGTTCTCCAAAGTGCTCTGTTCAGTTCAGTCATTGTGTGCTGAGCGTCTGTAGCAAGATGGGCTGAAGAGCATCGGCTGTGTACCAGTGGGCCCTGGGTTCAAGTCCCAGCTGTGTCATTTCCTGGTTGTGGGACTTGAGGGCAGCCATTTAACTACTCTGTCCATCAGTTTTCTTACCTGTAAAATGGGGATGATAATAACACCACATATGTTATGGTGAGGGTTAAATGAAATGATGCCTGTGAATTAGCCAAGGCTCTGTGCTTAGCTCTGGGAGCACAGAAATAAAAATTATATCATTTCTGCCCTCAAGGTACTCACAGACAGGTAAAGACACAAACAGCAGTAACGAGAAGTAGTGTAAGAGTCAGTCCAGAGAAAGAAGAGTTTAGTGATCAACTCTTGGTGTGGTGGAGAGGTGACCTAGGGAGACTCCCTGGCAGAGGTGATATCCAAGTTGGGTTTTACAGGATGACTATAGGAGTCTACCAAAGAAACAAGATTTGGGGGTGAGAAACATGTTCCAGGTACGAAGAATAGCAGATGCAAAGGCCTGGAGGTGTGAAAACAGCCTGATGTTGAGAAGCCAAAGGAGGTCAGAGTGGTAGGGAAGCAAAGAACCAGGTTTTGGTATGAGATAAGGCAAGGAGCTAAGGCCTGGATAATATTTTTAAAAACTTTTTGCTATAATATACAGAGTACCCAGGTAAGTGTCCAGATTGGTGAATTTTTTTCACACTGATCACATTGGGTTGACAGGCAGGGCCAGGGTGACATTGCTGTACATGATGGTGCTCAATCCTGACATACGATAGTGCTCATTGCCTGTGGGTCCAGGGCTGCTGTATGCCTAGTAAATAGCCAGGGGGGTAAAGTTTTAGCTGAAAAGAGGGTTTCATTTGGCTTTGGAGAGTAGAAAAGATGTTTTACCTGGAGTTTGAGACATCTGGTGTCCTCACACAATTAAACTTGAACCTAGATTGGTCCCCATGGATTAAGAGTTGGCCTTTGGGTGTGACCCATACGTGGTCTGCCTATCCCCCAAGTCAGACTCCAGCCTGGAGGTGGTGAACAGGTTTCAGGCTGACCCTGAGCTTCCGGGCCAGGACCAGCTTGCCATTTCTCATTCAGAAGTGGCCTCAGACTCCTTACCTTCTCTCCGGGCTGGGGTGAGAGGGAAAGAGTACTCTCCCTTGGTTCCAAAATCAGCAGCATTTGGAAGTTACAGCAAGCCTCTGCCTTACACTTTAATTTTTTAGCTTCGACCAACCAAAGAGAAAAAGAGCCTTCTTCCCTTCTTAAAACCTCTTGGGTATACCAGAAAGGGACCCTTTCTTCCTGTGCTGGTTTTTGAGACTGGAGTAGAGGTGGTGAGGGGAAAAGGGCAGGAGTGACAGAGGTCACTTCAGCATTCCTAGGAGTACCAGGCAGTGTTGGAAGGGTTCTGGGCTACCTGGTTTGCTATGAAGCCAGAGTGGGTTCCAGGCTTGGCTTGCCCTTTACCCTGCTTTCCTCAGGTAAGCTCCTTATCTCTTCAGTCTCAGTTAGCTCAGCTGTACATTGGGGCCATTGGGCCACTGATTTCGGGGCCCCTTAATACTGATGTGTTTCTAGGTGGAGGGTACCAGCTTCTAGGCCTTGGGGTTGTGGCCTATAGCTTCTGAGCTTCTCATGATTGTCCCAAAGGCCTGGGACAAGACCATGTAGAGGGAAGTGATCAGTGTCCTGGATGGCTCCCCTCCTCCATTCTAGAGCACTAAAGCTTAGGGACTCAGGTGGGTGTACACTTGAGTAATAAGGGCCCAGAAAGGGTGACTGACTTGTCAGAGATTATCAGAAAAGGACCTTAGGGCTGGCATGTTTCCTGACTATAGGCTTTAGGGTGACGAGTCAATATATTGATCACTAAGACCCTTCTGTATGCCATTATTATCAGGTGATACAAAGTGAAGAAAACCTGGGCCTTCCACTTGAGGAGCAGATGGTCTGGAAGGAGAGGAAGACAACAAGCAAAGAATGGGGAGTGATTGTGCTAAGTGCTGTGGTGCTATGGGCACCTGTTCCTTAGAAACAGGAACAGGGGACTCTGTTGTAGTGGGAATGGAGTGTTCAGGGAAAGCTTCAAGGAAAAAGTGATTTTGAGTTGGATTTTGTAGAATGACTAGACAACAGGATATAGACGGCCTGTCAGATAGAAAGGTGAATCCAGAGAAGGTTTCTTGAATCTGAAGGAATGGGCTGGAAAAAGGCCTGTCATCACTAGGTAAGGGGAACCCTGGGATATACTTGGTCTGAAAAGGGCTTTGGACCTTGTCTGGCACCGAGCATAGAACCTAGTCTATAGCCAGAGGTTGTTGTGAAATTAATTAATTAATTAATTATTGCCTAGGACACAGACATCGAGAGAGAGAGAGAGAGAGAGAGAGAGAGAGAGAGAGAGAGAGAGAGAACACAGAAAGACAGAAAGACAGAAAGATCATAACATGTCTTTAAGAATCACAGCTAACACAGAGCTCTGTGCTAGGCACTTTCTAAGTGCCATGCACATATTCATTCATGGACTCCTCCCCACAACTCTGATGAGGTAGCCACTTTTATTAGCCAAGTTAAAGGAGAAGTACTGAGGCTCAGAGAGGTTAAGTAACTTGCCCGAGGTCACACAGCTAGAAAGCAGTAGAACTGGGATCAGAACCCAGGCAGTCTGGCCCTTGTTGGGTTCCTCAGTATCTGGCACAGTGCCCTCTCTGCCCCATGGAAGATGTAGGACTCACATAGTTCTGGCTCCTTGGGGGCTTCTGTGTCCCTGGGTTCCCGAGATTTGGCATGAATAACTCATCAGGCCCCAAAGCAGCTTTGCTCATTGGATGGTTCCTGGATGAATAAGTGAAAGACCAGTTAGATGGTGGGTGGGTGGGCTTCTGAGAAGAGATGCTGGGCTGAGGGAGAGTCTATGCCTGTCTGGAGCTGCTTGACTTTGAGCTGGAGCAGACAGCCCCCTAACCTCTACTATGCCTTGAGCGGCCTGCATCGCCAGGCGGAACAGGCAGGTTTTCTCAGGAGACCTGAAATTCCAGAAAATGCAGTTGGTTGCATCCAGCCTAATCGCGGCCCTCTGTCTGCCAGGTCCCATGGCTCACCTTCCTCCTGTCCCTGCTGGCATGGTTTCCCTGGGTGTCTGTAACAATCGGGAGCCGCACTTGAAAGTTTCCTTGTCAGGGTAGAGTGGCTGTTGCCAAGAGCTCCTTCTCTGATGCAAAAAATATATCCTGAAGGTACTTTGTCAGATGTTTTTGTATTAAACATTCTCCTTCTGTGGCTCTTGGCTGCCAAGGGAAGCAGAGGTGCATGACTTTTCCAGTTGCCCTTGTGGAAAGAATTCCTGGGGTTCACAGGCCTTTCTGCATAAACCCCCAGTCAAGACCTGGCACCCTCAGGCACAGAGGGTCAGGCCTTGGGGGCTGGTACTTCTGCAAAGCAGGGGCCTCCCTGGCCTGAAGGAGAGACACTGCCCTCAGCCTG
>CM053509.1:36521023-36609998 GCA_028627145.1 Eidolon dupreanum | reverse complement strand
AAGGGACCTAGACCATCCAGCCATCTTCCCCTTAAGGCAGGAACCTTTTCTGTATCTGGGCCCCCAGCCTGTACTTGGTGACTTCTGGGGACAGACACACATGGCATTTTAAAACAGCCTGTCGTGTTTGTGAACTGCCCTGGCTCCAGTCTCTTCAGCTTTGATGTATTCTAGGGGTTAGCAGTATGAGAGCACCAGCGAGGTCACATCTGAATGTCCCTCTGGGGGTCACCAGGCGCTTACACATTAGGTTCTCGCCAGTCTGGTGAAGTGGGTGTTATAACTTCCAGTTTTCAGGTGAGAAAGCTAAGTTTGGGAAGTGGTTAAAGTGATTTGCTCAAAGACACTCAGCGGAAGGCAAGCATCTGATCAGCTCCTTCATACGGATGTTGTAGCTTTCATCTTCCACAGGAAGGTGAGTTCTCTGTGATTGCTCAGGAAAGCTGGGGACAGCCCCACCTAGGCCTTGATGCCTTCCTTGTTGCCTTGATGCCTCCCTTGGGTTTCAATAGATTTACCTAAAAATAAAATGAGCCACTCGGCTCTTCCCAGGCCTTCTTCTAGACTTCAGAGTAGGGTGTGAAGTAATAGGTATAGATGACAAGGGGATGCTGGGGACCAAGAGAGCAGGGGTGAAAAGCCCAGGCTTTGGGGTCTAAATCACATAGCCTCCCTTTTTCAGCCTTTCTTTGCTCCATTTTTGGCAAGTGGGCTGAGGAACACCTCATGGATGCCATGGAGATCCCATATGTACTGTAGGTAGTACAGTGCTGACACATTTAACTTTCAGTAAATGGTAATGAAGTATGTTGATAACCGGGTATTTGCATGAGAGATAGGACTGTGTGAAGAAGACGATAGCCAAGGTGTAGAGCCTTCTCAGAGAACTTGGAATCTAATCTAATCCTAAAAAGGCAGTGTGAGTTCTGTTTCCTGAGTGAACAGTGTGAGCTGGGAGACAGCGCTGCCTAGGGCTGCTGCAAGGGATGCTGAGAGCAGAGCTGGGCTTAGGAGGCAGAGGGTTTCACCAGGCTGAGGGGGAAAGGGCACCCCAGGCTCAGGGAACTGCTGGGCAAAGGCAAAGTGATGTGAGGATGCTTATTCTGGGAAGGGAAGTGATCCTGTAGGGCAGTAAGAAGTGAGGCCCACGGGGAGAGTCTTGAATGTCACCTCAGGGAGAGCTGGACTTTACTCTGTGGTGGGCCATGGCTGCATGTCCCAGAAATACTCTTGATTGATAGATGGATTGACTGCAGCTTTCGAGAATAGGATTGTATGCCCAAGAGTGTAGAGTTTCGTTTGTTTAATATAAACTTCTTATTGACGTGTGCAAAAAAGCTCATACAAGTGAACAATATTTTCAAATCAAATGTATTTGTGTAACTACTTCCCAGATCAAGAAATAAAATGACATCAAAAGTTCCCTCTTAGCTTCCCTTCCAGTCACTCCCTTTCCCCAACTGGCAGCTAAGCTCTGTCCTGACTTGGAATATCATAGACTCGTTTTCCTGTTTTTGAACCTGCTGCAAATGGAAGTGTACATTGTAGTTCATCTTTTTTCTTTTAATTGATATATAACTGATATATAATATCATATTAACTTAAGATGTACAACATCATGGTCGGATATATGAATATATTGTGAAATAATTACCACAGTAAGTCTAGTTAACATCCATCACTACATGTACTTAAAAACATTTTTTTCCTTGTGATGAGAACTCTTAGGATTTACTCTTAACAACTTTTCTATATACCATACATCAGTGTTAACTATAGTCACCATGCTGCATATTACCCCAGGACTTGTTTATCTTATAACTGGAAGTTTGTGCCTTTTGACTCCCCCTGGCCTCTGGCAACAACCAATCCTGTGGGCTCTTCTTTAACTCAGGAGGATGTTTGTGAGGCCCTTCTATATTGTTGGGACACCTGTGATCGCTCATTCATTGCTGGATAATATTCTCTGGACACAGACTGCAGATTTCCCAGTCTAATGTATTTATTCCACTACTGATGGACACTTGGGTAGTTCCCAGTTTCTGGCTCCTACTCATGATGTTATAATAAATATTCTTTGACAAGCCTTTCTGTGGACATAAGGACACACCTCTCTTGAGTATATATACCTGGGAGTGGAATTGCTGGGCTCTGCATTAATCTGTGGTCAGCTTTATTCCATGCTCTGCCCAACTGTTGTCCAAGTCCACGGCATTTACTCAGAAACACTTTTAGGGGGATTTTGGTTCATTCCACTCATTTTGCTGAGACCCCCAAGAGGGACTGTGCATGTCCTTGGACCCATAGCCCCCAAGTTGCAGAGCTTTGTTTAGACTTGGGAGTCTCCCCAATCTGTCCAGAGCTTCTGCCCACATGGAAGTGGTGCCTAGCCTGCCACACAGAGGAATTCAGGCCCCATACCCTTCACCCTTGAGGCAGGATTTTAGCTCTATCCTTTTCAAAGGCCCTGGGCAATGCACTCTGGGAAAAACAAAAAGAAGTAAAGAGTGAAAGGAAACCAAACATTGGAAAAGAAGTGTGTTTCCAATAAACTGGGCCTTTCACCGGTAGCCAAAACATTACATTCCTGGACCCTGGGAGCAGCCGGCTGGGTTTGCCTCTCTGGGCTGTAAATCTTGCCAGGCATTCGGTTGGGACTCTCGCATCATCCACAGGACACACAGACAGGCAGTGTCCTTCGGGGCTTTGGATCCCTGGACCTTGGGGTGGCATGTCATTTTGTCAGTGGGCTGGCTCAGCCCTATCAGGTCCTCTGACAACGGGCCTCCGAGGCCCTTCTGAGGGAGCAGTGTATGAGTTACCGTAAGAGATTTTCTTCACTTGCCCACCCCCTCCCTTTCTTGGGTGCTTTGATGGGTTTGAGGTGTTTATAGGCTTGATTCACAACCGAGTTACCAGGGTTTTCCACGGAAATAACTTATTAAAGGGGCCGTGCACACAGCGACATTGAAGTCTGGGGAGGGGAGTGCATCAAAGGCGGCCCACAGCCCAGCCAGGCAGCGGTTCCCTGGTCTGGCACTCAGACATGACCAGGAGGGGCAAGGAGGGGGACGGGCCTGGGCAGCAGGAAAAACACTTGGGCTTAAGAAAACACTCCTCAGACAAACCCAAACTCAGGTCCATGGGAAAAAAGGGGAAAAGTGAAAGCCCAGTATCTCAGGCCAGCCCTCCTATTGGACCCTCCTGCCCAGAGGTAGGAACACATATGGGTGCCCAGCTGATGCATGGTGCCTGACTTTGTGCTGTCATGCCTGCTCCTCCCTTCAGCTCAGGGCTGTTCCTTGGAAGGAAATGCTAAGGCTTTGGGCTATCTACTGCCTTTTGCTGTAGGTGGGGGAGAAGTTAAGGGTAGAGGGATTTTCTGGTTGGTTCCCTGCCTTCCAGATAGTTCTTTCCTTTGATTTAATCACATCTGATTTATCCTTTGAAGCTCACTAAGAGCCTTCTTTTTCCAGGAAGCATTCAGGGATTGAGCAGCCCACAGTGGCTTCTCTCTTTTCTGAACTTTCAGTAGTTTTCATTTTTATACCACTCCCTTGCAGTGAGTCAGCTTAGCATTTAGTTTATCCACTGTCCCCAACCTGCCCCCAGACTGTGAATGAATAGCATCTAGGCAGAACCTTGGTCTGCCTTTGCTCCTCAGGGAAACTGGTGGCCCTGGCGCCTGACATTGCCCATCTCGTGCAGGAAGACATGGATTGGACTTGGTCTCTGCAACTTAATCCTGGTTCTTGCACAGTAATAACCACAATAGTAGTAGAAGAAGTAATAATAATTGCTAAAATTTGAGTGTAAAACATGTGGCAGATACTGTTTCTTATTCCTTAAGTTCATTCAGTCCAAATAAGGTAGGTTCTGTTATTACTTACCCCCATTTTTCATATGAGAAATCTGAGGCTCAGAGGGGAGAAGTAATTTGCCCAGAGGCAAGAAGCTAGTAAGTGAAAGAGGTGGGGTTTGAATCTAGATCTACCTGACTCGAGAGCTTGTGTCCTTGGACAAGTCACTTTACCTGTCTGGACCAGAATTACCCCCACATTCTATCAGTGAGTTCATAGACTGGTTGGAGAAACAAGACAAGCCCTCATGAGGCTGCATAGGGTTTGTTGTTTATTTTGGTTTATTAAGACATAATCTACATACAGCAATACTTTTTGAAAGTGTACCGTTCTATGAATTTTTAAAAATTAATTAATTATTTGTATGGTGACATTGGTTAACGAAATCCAATAAGTTTCAGCTGTACACTTTAATAGTAAGGCATATATATATATGCACTGTGTGTGTTCACCTCCCATAGTTAGATTTCTTTCTGTCACCACATATTTGACCCCCTTTACCCCATCTACCTCCCCCTACCCTCTGATAAGTTCTATGAATTTTGACAATTGGGCTAACCATTATCATACAATCAAGGCATAGAACATTTCCATTGCCCCAAAAATTTCCTTGGTACCAAACCCCATATGCTGGCAACCACCCATCTGATTTCTATGTAGTTTTACCTCATCTAAACTATCTTACAAATATAATCATACAGCAAGTAGCATTTTGTACCATTTTCTTTAACTCAGAATAATGCTTCAAAATTTATCTATGCTCTTGCATGGGTGGAGATTTGGGTTATTTCCAGTGATTTTGGCTAAAGACATTTGTGTTCAGGTTTTTGTGTGAACATAACTTTTCAGTTCACTTGGGTAAATACGAGTAGGATTGCTGGGTGTATAGTTAAAAGTATGCTTAACTTTATAAAAAACTGTCAAAAATGGTTTTCCAAAATTGTATTATTTTGCAATCTCTCCATCAGTGTATGAGAGTTCCAGATATTCCACATCCTCACCAGCACTTGGTATGGTCAGTTTATTTTTCTTTGAGTTATTCTAATAGATGTGTAGTGGTATTTCATTGTGGTTTTAATCCACATTTTCCTAGTGAGTAATGATGTTGAATGTTTTTTTATGTGCTTATTTGGCATCTGTACTGTATGTCTTTGGTAAAGTGTCTGTTCAGATCTTTGCACATTTTTTGTGTTGGGTTGGTTGCTTTCTTATTGAATTTTAAGAGTTCTTTATATATTCTGGCTATCAGTCCTTTAAAAGATGTATTTTGTAACTATTTTCTCTAAGTCTGGCTTGTTATTTCATTTTCATAATAGAATCTTTTGAAAAACAGAAGTTTTTCATTTTTCTGAAGTCTAGTTCATCAGCTTTTTCTTTTTATGCTTTTCGAGTTGTATAAAGAACTTCAAAACCCAGGGTCACAAAAATTTTCTCCTTTCTTCTAGAACTTTTATAGTTTTAGGATTTACTTTTAGGTTTGAGTTAATCTTTATTTAAGGATCTAGGTTCTCTTTTTTCTACTTTTTTTTTTTTTTCATTTGGAGGTCTAATTGTTCTAGTACCATTTGCTGAGGAGACTACCCTTTCTTTTTTGAGTTATGTTGGTCCCTTTGTCAAAAATCAATTGATCATATATGTGTATTCTCTTTCTGAATTCTATTCTGTTTCATTGTCTGTGTGTCTATCCTTTTACAATACTACACTGTCCTAATTACAATAGCTTCATGGTTTTGAAATCTGGTAGCGTGAGTCCTCTGACTTTGTTCTTTTGCAAAGTTGTTTTGGGTGTTCTAGGCATTCACATTTCCATATTAATTTTAGAATCAGCTGTTGATGTTTACAAAAAGACCTGCTGGGATTTTAATTGGGATTGCATTGAATCTATAGATCAGTTTGAACAGAACTAACATCTTGACAATATTGAGTCTTCCAATCAATGAATATGGTATATCTCTATGCATTTAGGTCTTTGATTTCTCTCATCAGAGAATACAGATCTTGCACATTATCATTAAATTTATACCAGTGTAGTTCATGTTTCTTGGTTCTATTGTAAATTGTCAAACATTTTGCAATTATTACTAGTATATAGAAATACAGTTAAATTTTATATAATGACCTTGTATGCATAAGATTTTAATGGCTCTGGTCCTTGGCATTAGGTGCTATGTTTCAAAGGAAGTGTTGCAAAGTGGAGAATTTTTTTCTTCTGGATTCTCAGAAACATTTCCTCTGCCCCATGCCATTCCCTAAGATAGTCAAGTGTGAATTTATTCATTCTACCGAGACAGATGTGACATCTTGGGCAAGTTGACTAGGCCTTTGGATGTCAGTTTCCTGTCTGTACAATGGAACGCAATGGAGAGAACTGGATCAGATGACCTGGTGAGATCCTTCCCTGCTCTGAGCCTGATAACGTTCATATAAAACTATGGGATGGGAGATTTGGAAGAGAGCTGAGTCCTTATCTTAGGGGGAACCCTTATTTCACGGAGCTGAGAGGGCAAGATACTTGCCTGTGCTTGCATGATAGCTGATGAGAAGACAGGACCCCTGATTTGGAAAGGGAATGACAACCTAGCATGGTGACTGGGAGCTGATACCACTGCCACAGTGAGAGGGAGGGAAAGAGGGAGAGAGAGGCTGAAGAGGTGGCCATCGGCTCAGCTGTGACCCTCAGTAGTGGCCAGTTCACGTTTGGCTGTTTTCAAAGTATAAAAACACTGTGCTTGGAAATGAGGATTTTGGCTGACCTCACCCCAAGTGTGGAGTTTAAAGGCCTTTGTAACTCTTTGGTTTGGAACAGGGTCTAGGCATAGCTAGGGGAAAACACTGGAATCCATTCGTGCTCATTCCAGTTGCTTTGCCTCTCCCTGTAGTCACTACTTTTCCCCCATCCGTGGCAGGCTCTTTGGCATGAAGAGTGCAGGCCCTTGCGGCTGTGCCTCCTGGTTGGTGGGACTGCCCAGGGTCCAGGCAGGAGGACAGGCAAGGGCTTTGGCCAGTGGTTAGCCACAGTAGGGGTGGCCTTTCTATGTCATCCCCCTCTTTCAGGGTAGAGAGAAACTTAGACCCTGGCAGCATCCCCAAGAGGATGCTGGGACACTGTCCCAGAGCTCTTGATCCACACAAAAGAGGTAGACTTGAGGTGACCACGACCTTCTGGCCACCAGAGCCATGCCATAGTCCAAGGCTGGGCCAGAGCCAGAGTAGATGGCCTGGTGCCTGCCTGGTTGGCCTCTGGTCTCTATCCCTTGGCACTGCTGGGAGTTATGACTCTTTCCCCCACAAGAGCCTTCCCCTTTGGGAGAGAAATCAGGGAAGGAAGTCAAAACCTAACTGCCCATATTTTTTTAGAGATGCATAATGAAGGATGTAGGGGGAAATGATATGAGGTCTTTAGCTAAAACAAACAAGCAAATAACTAAATACAAGGGGCTAAATGAAGCAATCTTGATAATTGTTGAACTAGTGAAACAGCTAGACTGGGTTCTTAGAAGCAGAGTCTGAGAATGGGTTTTGACACGATTTTTTTCTGGGGCGGGAGGATGTTCTCAGGAGAAGTGAATGAGGGAAGCAGGATAGGGCAGCAAGGATGTGGTTTCAGCTGGAGTCCAGCCTCAGCCTTATCCACTGGGAGCTCTGGGATGGGAACTGCACCACAGAGTGGGTCACACCTTGAGACAAGGGTCAGCCTTTTGTTCCCATGTCAGTTAGTCATTGGCTGTTGCTGCGCGTGTGCGCGCACACACACACACACACACACACACACACACACACACACACACACCATGTTGTGGGCGGGACATAGTCTCCTGACATAGGACACTTCTCCCTGAACAGTTGGCAGCCAAACCTCCTCCTAGCAGCTGGGATAAAGGGGACCTACATGGGGCATGTAACAGCACCCACTACTACATGGATCTATAGGAGTTTATTGTTGTTACTATTCTTTTTATTTTTGGTGTGTGCTTGAAATTTTTCATAATGAAAAAAACCTCTACTGAAAACCAGATTCTGAGGAGGAAGGAAGGAAAAGGTAACTTCCACCCACTGAGTGCTGGCTTTATGCCAAGCGGCTCATTGCCTTCTTTCACCTGGGTCATTTCCCTGAGAAAAATGGAAAAGTTGAGACTCAGAAGTAACTAAGCCTAGGTCTAGGGTTGCCAGATTTAGCAAATAAGAAAACAGGATATTCAGTTATATTTGCATTTCAGATAAACAACAACAACAACAACAACAAATTTTAGTCTAAGCATGTCCCACACAGTATTTGGGAAATATTTATACTAAAAAGTTATTCACTATTTATCTAAAATTGAGATTTTTAACTGGACATTTTATATTTTACCTGACAATTCAACCTAGGGAACTTATCTTGTAAATGGTGGAGCTAAGGTTCATACTCAGTTGGGGCTGACTCCAAAGCTTATGTTTTTCAACCCTGGTAGGTACAGCACTAACATAAGGTTTTTGGAGGCAGTATCTTTCCAGGGCCTGAGACCAGAGTCTATTAGAATCATCAGGGCAGCTTTGAAAAATGCTGATGCCTGGGCCCTATCCCACACCAATGAAATCAGAGTCTCTATTGGACAACCCCACTCTCTTCCACTCCCAGTAGTTTTTTAAGGCTCCGCAGGTGAATCTAACATGCAACCACGGCCGAGGATCATTGGCCTGGGTTGTCAGCTCTCATTGTCCATGAATGTGGGAAGAAGCCCATCAGAGACCAAGAGGGAACCCTCTGGTACCTGAAAAGTACCCAGAGCCTTTGTCCTGGCTCGGGTCCAGAAATTGGTAGGGAGAGGCAGGACCCCTTTTGTTACCCTCTCCAATTCAGCATCCTGCTATGGCAGGGGAAGATCCAGCTTGGCATTCAGGTCTTGCCCCAAACTTCCAGTATGCTTGATTCTTTCACAGCCCCCATGCCTTTGCTATCCTCTCTACTTGGAATGCCTGTCAGGCTGTTTTGTCTACCTGGCCAACTGCTATTCCTTCTGGAGCTCCAACTCATGTCACCTCTTCTCTGGAGCCTGCCTTGATCCCCACAGCAGAGCTGGCCACCCCATCCTCCGTTGACTCATGGCACAGACTCAGCAACAGCAGTTCACTTCTTAGTGGGGATGAGTGAGGGGTCTGCTGGCCCCCCACATTGCTACCTTAGTACTCCTCCCTGTCTGAAGGTGGTGCCTGGAATGGTGAGGCACTTGGTAAATGTAAATTGAATTAGAGGGAGAAGGAAAGATTTTGTTGCGAGAGTGGGATCCCATCTTTCCTCCTCACCCTGTTATCCCCAGAAGGGTCCCCCATTTCCACTGCTCCTTTTCTAGGCTGGCACCTAGACCCTGTGCAGCCCAAAGGTAAACATGTTTATAATGACTTGAGGGGAGAAAACAGCGACTGAGCCAGGAAGTCATGCAGTGCCAGCTCTGAGCCTGGGTAGCGGGAGGAGGCCCCCGTGGCAAACCCGGAGCTGTGGAGTTAGGCCCCAGCCAGCCTGGGATGATCCTCCGCTTCCCAGAACTCCACTCTGGATAAACATGGAAGTGAGGAGCGAAGCCTTTCCCCTTTTACAAGGAACCATGGCCCAGAAGGAGGCCTAGGGACTGGGGAGGAGGGAGGGGTAGTCCAGGTTCTTGTTCTTTGAGTATTTAAGGAATGGAATTTTTAAAAATTGTGGTTAAATACACATAACATAAAATTGACCACTTTAACCATTTTTAAGTGTATAATTCAGTGGCATCAAGTACATTCACATTGTTGTATAACCATCACCACCATCCATCCATAGAACTTTCTTCATCTTGCAAAAGAAGAATGGCTTTTTAAAGCCTTGTATTAAATTCTGTTGAAAACGTACAATTAGATGTCATTTTTACATCACTGGCTGGGGATACAGATAAATAAAACAGCCCCCTGCCCTTAGGGAGCTGTCATTCTTCTGGGGACAAATAGGACCAAGGAGCCAAGGAAGGTTGGACATGAGAGACTGGAGAGGACACAGCTGGATGTGTGCAGTGGCAAAACATTGCTGAGACCAGGCTCCTAATAGGACTAGGGGTGATGGTATACACAGGCCACTTTATAAATCTATCTGTTCATGTCATCACCATGAAAACTGGGGGTGGTGGTGCATGAAACGAGTGTCACAACGATCCGGGAAGTTCAGAAAATAGAAAAAAATTGCCCATTACACACCGACTGCCATGCTCAGTTTCCTCTCTGTCCTTCAGTATCTTGTCTCCTGCATATTTTCACGTTGTCACAATGCAGTGGCATAGAAGATAACAGTTTCCTTTTTTCCCTCCTCACTAATATTGTATTAGAACCACTTCTCCATGTTGCACCCCTAGGCTTCCTAGTGTTTACAAACAACCTGCTTTGTCCAGGGAGCAGTTAATGGTAATTAACCCCCTCCAAAGGGTGAGGTGGGTGTGAGAGTGCTGGCTGCACTGGGGGCCAGAGAACAGGTTCAGATAGATGGGCTTACATGTAGAAGCAATAGGCCAGACACTTTGGCAGCTTGTGGGGCACCTCCTTTTTTGAGCAAAGTCGTGAATGGTGGACACTGGATGTATTTATGTGGTATCCTTGAGTCCGTGCACTGAATTCACAGGCATCCCTCTCTTGGTCCTTTATCACCTGTGGGAGCTAAGGTTCTCACCTGGCTACAAATGGAGCCCAAGTATGATCACTCAACCTGGCAGCCTTCCAGACACTAGAGGTGGACAGTGAAAGTCTGTGTCAATCTTCTTGGGGCCTCGTATTGCCACGCCCAGGGCCGCTTGGAGAAAGAGCCTTACCTAGGCTGTTTCCCAGTGCAGCTGCCTCATCCACTGCACAGATGGTGGAGAGAGCTGGTGGGAGCTGCTCGGAGATGCAGGTGTGCAGTGCTTGAGGGCCCGTGGAGAGATGGGGCGCCAGCAGTGGCATCATTTTGGTTAGCGTAAAACACACCCATTTGCTTTTGTTTCTCAAAGAAGCATATGGTGCATTATGGAAAATTTGGAAAGCATAGAAAAGTGCAAAAAGATGCAAGGAGGAAACTCCTATAATCCGACCCTCCAGAGAGAACCACTGTTAACATTTTGGCTTATTCTGTTTAAAATTTTTTTTTCTGTTAAAAAGTACAGTTTTGTATCCTGCTTTCCCCCCTCAGCATTACATAAATATTTTCCTATGTCATTAACACTCTTCATAAACATTGTTTTTGATGGCTGTGTTCTATTCCGGCCTATGGATCTACCAGGGCTGACTTACTAGCTCGTAAGTTGGGCATCTGGCCTCCCAGATCGGAAGACGAACCCCAGCCGTGAGGAGGGCTCTGCCCCGGGCCAGGCAGTGGCTCTGGCTCCTTCAGACCTCCCTGACCTCTCCTCGCTGTGTTGCTCCCTGCCCAAGCCTGGCCCATAAAGGTGAACACTCAGTGTGAGTGGCATTAACCACTCCCTCCTTTGAGCTTTGGCAGCCTTGGGCATGAATGGGATGCCTCTTCCAGGAAGCCTGCTCTGGTCACCCCAGCTTAGGATGGCAAGTGGTTGTTTGCCCTCCTCTCTGAACTCCCACTTAGGAGGAGCCTTCACACGTACTGCCTAGATTGTGTGTGCTTACAGGGTGGGCATCATCCCTGCCACATTTGGCCTCTTTTTCTTGCTTGCTTTGCAGAGTACTGGCTCTAAAGGAAGTCCTTGCCATTTATTAGCTGAATGAATTTGGGCAAGTTCCTTAACCTCTCTGAATCTTGGTTTCTATAAAAGGAGTGATAATTTCTGTGTGCTGGTTTGTTGTATAAATGATAAGAGATAATATATGCCAGGTGCCTAGGATTGTCCAGGGACATGGGGGTGCTTGATAAGTGGTAGGGGTTATTCTGAGTCTTAATAGCAAGATTGTACCATTCTGTTATCACCCCTTTCACTCATAGAAATGAGCAGTCCAGTGGGGAATGGTTAACCTGAACTAACTACAGTTGACTCAGCTAGTTGAATGAACTATCTTTGCTCCCTTTTCTTCTGCCCACACTTTGGTTGGGGAAACTGAGGCCACCCTGAAGTTCCGCCTACACTCTGTGACTCTTGGCAGATCCCTTGAGGTGGTGTAGGAAACGTCTTTGGAGATTCAGGAACACACTGGATATATCAGTTGGTGAGCCAAGGAAATTAGCAGTAACGAGCTCATTTCGATAGCAATGAGCTGAGTCTCCCTCCAGCTGCCAGACATTTACGAGGCTGGCTGGGTGCCGGCGGCCGGAGGCCTCCAAAGGCCCTCATCCCTCTGCCTTCCGGCTGGAAATAATTCGTATTTAAAAAATAACAATAATAAAAAAAAAAAAATCTCCATCTCCTCTGGCCTTCTTGTTCCTTTGAGCCCAGGTGGGGAGATGGTGGATGTCTTTGCCCTGTGAACTCTGTGTGGCAGTCAGACAGGAAGGGTCCCCCCTCCCTATCTACCAGAAGGTTGGGCTACTCCACCCAGTCTGTGGGGTGGCCAAGGGGCTTCACCTTGCAGGGATCTTCCATAGCAGACCTTGGTCTTAGTTAGGGAAGGATTTTTGGAATTTCAGTATGATCCTGAAAAAGCTTTGGATCTTTTTCCTATTCTGGGTCTCAGTTTCCCCACCTACAGAATGAGGGAGGAGATTGGTGACAATATGTGTAACTTTCAGACCCAGAATTGTGTGGAAACCAGGATCCAGGGTTGAGGGTTTCCAGTCCTGGCCATGAGCCACGTGTTAAATGCAGATACCCAGGCCCAAGCCTACTGAATTACAATCTTTAGGGCAGGGCCTAGCAGTGAACATCCGGGAGACAGTTTATAAAATTGAAGCTAAATTCACATAACATAGAATTCACCACTTTAAAGTGTACATTTTGGTGGTTCTTGGTCCATTCTGTGTTATGTACCTATTACCACTATGGATTTCCAGAAGGAATGTACATTTTTAACAAGTACCCCAAGAAATTTCAATGCCATCCCTCTGGGGACCTCTGTAAGAGAGTGTCTCTGAGGCATTGATTGGGATGGACCTGTGGGTACTAGGCAGTGAGGCTGCTCCCTGCTCGAATTCCCTGCTGAGAGAATCAAATATTCAGGACCTCCCTGAGTTGAGAGGAGGAGACCAGATTGTAGGGGACAGTGGTCTTTTTTCCCCACAACTTTCCAGGGGGAGCAGAGGCTCTCTCCCATCCCTGTGCAGTATACCCCGTACCCTGCAAGCCAGTTAGTGGTCACTTACTCAGATCATGTGACCCTGTAGCTTGCAGCCTGGGATTCTGGAGGCAGCTCTAGCAGCTTTAGGCTCACAGCCAGGACACATGCACAGTGATGGCCACCGGGGCTCCTCCCACCCTCAGGGACATCCTTCTCCCCTTTCTCAGTTCATTCCTGGTGGGTGGCAGTGTCCTTTCGCTGCCCTGATCCAGCACTCCTGCTCCAGCCACTAAAGGCGGGGTCCTTGTAATCCTACTGGTGTCACACCCTCTGCAAATTCCCCTTCATGCCACTTGGGGCACCTGGAAACTTCACCCTCTAGCAGAAAGGCCTTTTTGAGGGTCACAGAGTCTGGGAGGGAGGGGCAAGTTACTTTAGTTCCCACCTTGTCAATAAGGGGACAAGTTCTTCCTTGGTGCTTCCTCAGCTCCCTGCAGAGAGCTCTGGTGGAGGGTATGTCTGGTGGTCTTAAGTGGGTCACTCACCTTTGGGTCTCCTCAGGCGGTAAGACCCTGCACAAGGTCCTCTGCAGCCTTGATGTTTGTGGTCTTGGGTCCCACCGGTTGTCCAGCCAGTCCCTGGACAATAATTGGTAGCTGTAAGAATGGGACCTAGCCATAGTGCTCTTGCTGGTTGTCCCTTCCCCCGGGAAGAGGGGTGGCTGGTTGGCTCTCTGTCCCCTTCTGATGTAGCTCTTGGCACTCAGGGTTACCACTGGCATTTCTGACCCTGTCCACAGTCTGCATCCCTTCCCAAGACCCCAGCCTTACTTATGAAGCCCAGTGGTACGTGGACATGACCTTTGCTTTGGACTGCCCACTGGGTTCTCTGGACTGAGACCTGGCTTTGCTTTTTGACTCGGGGGTTTTAACTGAGTTCTTGCCTGAATCCTTGGTCCTCAAATTCTTTTCCCTGGATCCCCCCACCTGGAGGTCTGGCATTTCAGTGCAGCTGCCCCTCCATGGTCAGCATGTGGCAGGCTGCACCCCGACTGTGTGGCTTTTCCCTCTTCGGGCCTCAGTTCTCAGATCAAGACATAACTGTTATTTCTAGACCTGCACTTGCATGAATCACCCCTGCCCTGGAAGGAAGGCCAAGTGAATGGACAGGTATACCTACCAGCCAGAGACCTTGCAGTTCCTCATTCCAGTGGGATTCTGAGAGTTCCTTGCAGTTTGTAGTGAGAATGTAGCAACTGAGAGTTTGCTTAGAAGGGCCAGGGGCTCTGTGGTGGGGCAGTTTTCTCTCAGGGTCCCACCCAACACCCCCCTTCCCCGCTCCCAATCAATTGCACAGGTTGACTTGGGCTTCATTCCCTTGAGATGTCTGGTAGTGGTGCTTGGATGCTGAGTAGAGGCCTCTGGGCTGGCATGGAGTTAGTTTCTGCATCTCTAAAATGGGTATCTACCTGAAAGGGCTTTTGTGACTGTGAAATGAGATGATGTATGCTAATACCTGTGCAGATATTATCTTTCTAGCTGTCAGCGTCACCAATCTCATCATACAGATGAGTAAAGAGGTCTCTCGAAGACATTAAATTGCTTGTTGATACAACCAGTTAGTGAAGGAGCCAAACCTTGCCGCAATTGCATTTTGTCTTTCTTTTTTAAAGTAATACATGATTAATGCAGAATATTTAGAAAACAAGCAAACCATAAAGGAAAAACAAATTATCCTTTACCTCCCTGAAAGGAAATCATTATTATTTTTTAGTTAGCCTAGAATATTTATTTTCTTGTCATTTGCTTTCTTAACAAAAAATGAGAAGTAGAATTCTGCTGTATATGTATGTACTTTGCCAGATGAAAAGAAGAGAGCTATAAAAAATACATATAGCTGTATATAGCTTCCTTTTTTTTTCTCTTAGCAATAATGAGAACATTCCTCAATTCAAGAAATATTCTGTGTGATATTTAATGGCTCCTTAATATTGCATTCCATGGACATGCCATATTTACTTACCAATCCCCTAGGCCTGGACATTTAGGCTTTAACTATAATGAACTCTTTTGTTCTCTTGATGAGTATCCTCCTGCTTACATCTTTGCGCAGATCACTGGTTATTTCCTTAGGATAAATTCCTAGAAGTGTACTGCTAGGTCAAAGGCCATGCACACTTAAGGTAAGAATGCCCTCCGGAAAGGCCGTATCCGTTTTCTCTCCCAGCAGCCACGCAGGAGAGGGCCCGGATCTTGTAACTCACAACCCTTGGCTATTTCCAAACCACGAGCCCAGAAAGAGTTGGAAAAAAATAAAAAATAAAAACCACCGTGCTGGGAGCGACTTCCTGCCAGAGGAAGGGAGGCATTTGGTAAATAGTCCACTCCCAGTTTCTGAGTGGATGCTCTGCAGCCTGCTTTGGGCCAGGCCATGGGAACATACAGGAGAGCTGAGACCTGGCCCATGTCACTGGCTTCCCACCTGCTTGGATGGGGAGGATGGTGGACACCTGAAAAGCAACAGAAGTGTGAGTCCAGGATATGCGACAAGGTCAGGCTATGGGCAGGGCTATGTCACTTCAGGCACCTTGACCACCTCTGCCCCTGGCATCTGGTTCAGCGCTCGAGGGACTAGAAGTGCAGTGAATATTTGTTGAATAACAAAAAAGCAGCTTGTTACCAGTGGAAGTTTAAGTGAGCTCTTTGAAGTAGGGTCTGAGTATTGTTCACAGCTGTGCAGTGTCCCTTCTCCATAAATATTGGCTGGGAGAATATAGGCTCCGTGGGACAAATGAATCCAAGGAAGTGATAAAGCAGTGGTCCAGATCACCACAAGAAAACGGGATGAGGCTTCATGCTGCTCATACATCCCCCACCCTTCTCATAGGTGTTAGAGTGCATTGGACAGGGAATCTGGGTGCTGAATTTGTGTCCCTACTCCTGTGTGACCGGGGTAACTGCCTCACTATCTGAGCCTCAGTTTTATTAAGGGAATAAATTTTTTTCTCAGGGCCCTCTTCTGGCTTTCAGGCTAAGAATCTGGGTGCCTTTCATCAGGATGGGGCCAGGGAGGGTGTCAGTTGGCAAGACTCTGGCCCGACATGTCCAGCAAGAAAGTGGCCCCCCAGGTGACCTGGACCAAGAGCAGCTGCTGCCCAGCCCTGGTCACTGCTACTGCCTCTCATCCCACCCCTCAGTCGGGCCCTTAGAGGTGGCTGGTGGCTCTCCTCTGGGGAGGAGATATGGAAATAAGGTGATCCAGCCCTTCCCCAGGGGCAACCCTCTGCTTTGAATAAGGTTGTGGATTGTTTATTTGAGAGGAGAGTCCCCAGCCAAACATCCTGCTTTTAAAATCCAGAGCTCCAGCCTCATTCCCACCCCCCACCCTTCCCCACTCTTCACCTGTGGGAGGCCCCTCTTTTGAAGCTTTAGGGCTGGCATGCCTTCTGCCCCTCAGCTTGACTCCCCTACCTCTACCCTACTTCCTGGGCCCCACAGTAAAACAGCTCTTGATGACTCCCTTCTCCCTTCTGTCCTGTTGCCTTCTGCTCATTTCCCTAAACATCCCTTCTGCTTAGGCTAAAAGGAGAAGGGCTTCCTACTCCAGCAGGGTGCTTTTACTTTGTCAAAACACTTTCCCATCTTAGACTCGTATCCTCAAGATCTGAGTGCTGAATCTGTTTTGTCAGTGAGGACACTAAGCACCTGAAAAGTGAAGTTCCTTGTTCAGGGCTCATGGCATAGCAGCGGCCTACCTTAGGAAAGCTGGGATTCCAGTGCAGCTTTGTCTCCTGCTTGTTGTGTGACCTTGGACAAGTCCCATTCCCTGTCTGGGCCTCAGCTTGCTCATCTATGGAGTGGTGGGTGGGTAGTAGGTGATCTTTTGTGTTCTTTTCCACCTCTGCTTCTCCCTCTCTGAGAGAGGATCACATGGCATCAGGGGGAGTGGCCCCTTGCAGTGCCTCCAGGGCCCTGTGGCACCCCTACCCCTCCCTTATGCCCCACTTCTGTAGCCAGTTTGGAGCCAGAGACAAAGGCCTGCTCTGGGTGAAGGTACGGACAGTGGGGATGTGTGCTGGTGCCTGGCTGGCGGGCCCTGATAAGAGCCTGAGGCTCCTCGTGAATCAGCTGGAAGTACTAGGGGCAGGGGGAGATAGGGCAGGCTAGCACCAGTCTCACCAGCCTCTGCCCACCCCCTCAGGGACCTCCCCAAGCTCTCTCATGCACATAACTTGTAGAAAGGGATGTAGCAGCTGTGCAACTTTGGTGACTCCTGTCCTATTATGTATTTGCAAGGCTAGGGGTTTTCTTGCTGCAGCAGACCTGGGACCTTCAAGAGGCCATGTGACCTAGAGGCTCTCTCCTGGCATGAGGGATGTGTGAGATGGAACATGTGTGGTTTCTGGAAGTTAAAGTTCTCCCTTCTATGCGAGCCAGCTCTTTGTTGCATATCCTTAAGGATCCTGACTTCAGTCTATTGTTCCCACTGCTGATACAGAGGCTCCCAGTTTCTCTCTGGATTTGCACTGGCATAGGGGTAGGAGTTGCTGGTGTTGGTGGTGGGAGGCTGGGGGTTGGGATCTGTGCACACCTGCTTATGAAAAGCCATTTGCTCATTCAGGGAAAATGTCATTTTGGGATCTCTCTTGCTATCTGGGAGGCAGAGATAGTGACTGCCACTTCTGGCTGTGGCTGATTTCATGCCCTTGGTGGGCGTGATAATTAAGCTGCTCAGGTGGCCAGTCAAGGAACAGAAGTTCAACTGACAGAGGTAATACAGAGAGGGCTCGCTTCAGATAAGAATGTTTATGATGACCTACTAGTGAATCCAGGAAGTCCCCCCACTGTGGGTTCACAGGACATTTGAATCAGAGTTAAGTGTGAAGAATTCAATTCCCCAGAATTGGGGGAATGATCCTGGAATGCAAAGACACTTGCTCTGAGGGTTAATCTCATTTTAAATCATGAATAAGGGAAGGGTGTATTTAAGCTACTTTCCAGGAGATGCTATACAGTTGGATATTTAGTATGTTAGTTATTGGTATAACAATATTAATACACATTCCTACTAACCTGATTTTCAGTTTACAAAAAACAATCCAATTGATCCATTTGATATTCCACAGGAGGATCCAGCCAGGAAGACAGAAATTCTTAGCTCCACTTGGCAGGTGGGGATACTGAGGCTTGGCTGAGGTTGCATGGTTTGCCAAGGCCATGAGCCCCTGGAGTGTGGATGGGCCTTCAGCCTCTGGCTTCAGAGGCCTGATGCCATCCATAGCTGCCTTTCACTTAAGAGCTTCATCTGCCCTCACTAACAAGCCCGTCCTTGATATGGGCACACTTGGTCAGCCACTCAGTTCTCCTGTGGGGAACCCAGCCTACCATTTTCAGCTGGTCTTTGAGGGGCTCTTGGGTGTTCCCTAGGGGACTGAGACTTCATGGTTAGGAGGCTGGAGATGCTGTTTATAGAGCCCACCAGGCCATCAGCACCTCCTCATCTGTCCACCAGCATTGCTTCTTCACCTGAAGATTGTTCACAGATAGTTCTTAATTCCAGGTTAGCTTTCCCCTGACACTGTGGTTTCCCCCTTATCACATATATTTATTAAAGGTTGAAAAGTGAGCTGCATAAATTTGATAGAGGTTGAACAAAACACACCCCCTTGGAATGCAAGGCAAAAGCAGGTGACTTGGGGATCACTGGACATCGAGAGTTATCTGGTGTAGTCACTCCTGCTCCAGACACCATTTCCTCAGAGGGCCAACTGCAGGAACCACTACCTCACCCTTCTCACTTCTGCAAAGGTGGCCTAATGTTTTCCCTGAGAGCTCTTTGGATCCCCTTCCCTTTTGCCCTAGCATGAGGTAGTGTTTGGTGGGTACACAGCCACCCCCATATCCTAACTTACCCCACTGCAGCCATACCCCTCCCCCAAATGATAAATCCTGCCTGGGCTCCATAAATCACCCTAAGAGCACATTCCTTGGGGGATTTGTAAAATAATCAAAATATTTGGGAAAAGACCTTAAGATTACTTATGGCTATTAGTGGGATCCATATATTTTGGCACCAAACATGGCTTAATTGAAAAAATATGTGTGCTTGGTGATTTCTTTCCTTTCCTTTTTTTTTTTTTTTTTTTTTTTTAAATATAAGGAGTAGGCCCAGAGAGAGGAATGGTTAGGAAAAAAACAGGGAGGAATCGAATATCAAAAGGGTTTGTGTGGAGGAGCTGTTTACAGAATTGTGGAAAATATAATGCTAAATGGAAAGTAAGCCCTGCCTCTACAGTCCGGGATTATTAATAGAACGGAGTTACCGTGCACATAATGAACCTTTTAAGAGACCTGGGACAACTTTCCCCGTTGCAAAACAAGTTTCCTTCGAATAGCACCATTCACGCTGCTAAGGGCATTGGGTTACAACAATAAATAAAAATGAACAGTGCCCTGAGAAATTCAAGGAATGCACAAACGTTTCAGTGATTTAGTATGAGAAAACACTACTTAAACATTTAATTGAATCGCATACTTTCATCTTTAAAATGTGATCGTTTGAACTGCCACCTGAATCCCTCTCTTCGCTTCATTAGACCCCAAGGCTCCTTGGAGGAGGGGTCACGCTCCTGCCCCTCCCCAGGTTTTTCCCCTTCCCTGCTGCGACCTAACTCACTTTTGCCTGCAATGTCAGGAAAAGGCGACTGGACTGGAGTTTCCTTGTAAAGCTATCTGGAGAGGCCTGTATGAGATGTGCTTTTCCAAATGCTATATTTGCCAGGATGTGGTATTAGCTTTGGAACCCCGAGTCAGGCACTGACCGTCCCTGAGACTCAGTTTCTCCTCTGGTAAACAAGGGGCCTGTAGGAGAGTCTCAGGAGAACTTGGTCACAGTACACGTGCCTGGTGTCCAGTCTGATTCAGCGAGTTCCCCAGGTGCCAGTGTTGTGCCTTCCTGGTTAAAAATTACCGGAGTGGGTGCTCCTGAGGGCTCTTCCGGGTCTAGGAGTCCAGAGGGCAGGAATACAGTGACCACTGAGCATCTCCTGAGGCCAGGCTCTGTGCTCCAGGTTTCCTGCAAGTTGCCTCATGGAATCCTCTTGGGTCTGGGGATTTTGTGATTCTAGTCCCGGGAGGTAGACTGGGACACCTGTTGAAGGGGGCCTGCCCCATGCCATGTTCTAGAGTTGAGTCTGTGTTTATGGACAGTGGTTCTAAGCTGCTGGGACTGTGGAGCCTGCGAGGGCTTGCTGACGATTGGGTCTGGCGTCTGAGAGAGGAAGGGAAGATCGTGGGTCTGTAGCGTGGCTTCCAGACTTGGCCAGGTGCTGTTCTTCGAGGTTAATGTATACACATGAGAAGCACACACAGACACTCCCTCGAAGGTTCATGGAGGCCAGGGCTCCAGGTCTTTCCTCAAAGATTAACCGGTAGCCCTTTATTGATTGCCTGCCACGTCCAGGGCACACTATGAGCTGCCATGGGGGACACAGAAGGACTCTGCTTAATCCTGCCTTGAGGGGCTTATAGTCTGTTTTCACAGGTAAGTCAGAGGAGCCATGTGACCTTGGGTGCGTCATCTCTTAGTAAGACTCATGACCTTTATATAGATGCTAGGAAAAACCTCTGGTACCAAATATCACTTCTTTTGTGAGTATTTTCATAAACTGTTTTATGTCTTATCTCTCAGCTAGACTAGGGACTCCTCAAGACGAGGATGAGTGTTCCATGTGGCCAGTGACTACTCAGTGAATGTGTATAGGGGCACAGGCAGAGAAGACCCAGCCCCTGCTTTGCAGCATTTCCTGTCTCTCTAGGAGCTTGGGCTTGGTGCCAAGGCAAGGTGTTCTTGGTTTAGGTGTTCCCAGAAGCAGACCTTGAGACAAAAATTCAGGTGCACAGCCTACTGGGGTAGGGAGTTGACTCAGGAAAAGGCATGGGGAGAATGGGCAAGGGAAGTGGGGGAAGCCAATGCAGGGACCATTACAAAGACAGTTAGTTACCTCAGTGGGCACTTGGAACTGAACCCTGCTTGGAACTTTGGGAAACAATATCGAGCTCACTTCAGAGTTGTCCCATCTGAGGGACGGGGGAACTGAAGTGTTAATCCATCCCTCCTGGGGCATTCATTCCTGGCCCTTCCAGGCGCTCAGGGCATATCCTCGGACAAAAGCAGGTGTTGGCGTTTGGAAGCTGAATTGGCGAGGGCCAAGGGGAAGTGGGTAGAGCACCAACAGAGGTGTTTGTTCAGTTCGCTTAACCAGTGTTTTTTCTTTCTTTCTTTTTTTCACTCAACCAGTATTTATTAAGCACCCTTCCATGTGCCAAAAGACCACAGGTGGCCCAGAGACCCTGCCACTAGCCTCCTAAAGCAGTGGTTTGTTCTAAGCAAAGGAGAGCCTGACAAGCCCCTGCCCTCTGTAGAACAAGCCTGAGACAGGCCCTGTGTTTGAGGTGCTCTCGGTGAAAGTGCTTTGCCAGTTGTTGAGTTCTTTTCTGTGGGTAATAAGAGGATAGTGACCACAGCTCTGCACAGAGGGCTGTGACCTGGAGGCTTTTACCATCTTACTCCAGAATCAGAAGACAGGGCCAGTCAGTAGCCTGTGGCCTTGGGGAAGCCACTGAACCTAGTTTGCTGGCTTATTGTGACTCTTAAATTAAATGATAGTCCAAGTGCAGGGCTTAGCCAGGTGCCTGGCACTCAGATGCTCAAGAAATAGCCACTCCCACTCCCAGCCCTTATAGGCTGATATGCATGCCCTTCCGTTACCTTCCTGACAGGCTCTTTGGTGTCAGGCAGAACGTGGTCTAGCACTGCTTCTTTCACAGTAGGAAACTGAGCCTCATAGGAACTAAGACCAAAACCCGGGTCTCCTTAGCTCCTAGGCCATACTGCTTTCCTGACATGACAGGTGTATATAAAGGGCAAAGCAAATTGCAAAGCCAGCTTGGGGTGGGTAGGAGGGGAAGCCCTACCAGAATGGGGTAGATGGGCCAGGCTCTCTGGCTGTGGAACTCTCCTGCCTTGAGCATGTTGTTGCATCAAGATATTTACACTCTAGAACTTGAGCTCCTGATTTGTGCTCTGTATCCTCAGTGCCTAGACGGTGCTGGGCATGGAGCAGGATATCAGCGTTAGTGGGGCTTTGGCGGTCAGCCAGCCCAAACCTTTGTTTTGCTGAGAAGAGGAAACAGTCCCAGAGACAGCAGTGACTTCCCCAAGTGACTTATTGACAGTCAGAACTGCAGCCAGGCCGCTGATGGCCAGCTTGCTTTTCTTCCTACTCCTTTTGTAGGAGGCTGCTATATAGAGTACATTTTATTATAGTTGCTTATAAACATAATAAAAATCCCCTCGGCTTAATGGTGCCTTTTTAAAAAGGCAGTTTACAACCCAGCTTTTTACTTATTCCTTAGGATAATCATTGAGGGAAACATGAGTATCGCCTGTTTTCAAGCTGGAGTAAGTGAGGCCCAGGAAGGTCTCAGTTCCACAGGTTTTGGACCTCCCAGAGCAGCGCTCTTTCTGCTATACTGGAGATGCTCATGGGTCATTCGAGGCTACCTCTGGCTGTGGCTTGCTGGTCACTATGGGAAGTTACATCACCTCTGTGCTTTGAGTTCTTTTACTAGGATAGATGGTCTCACATCACCCTGCCAGCTCAAGCCTCTTCTCTCAGAATGCTCTGTTTAATGGAAGCAGACACCTAATTAAAAATTATATACAGAAGCCTATAATAAAGATCTGTGAGATCCCAGCAGGGGTCACCTAGGTGAGTGAGGGAAGGCTTCATGGAGGAGGTGATGCATAGCGCTGGGCCGGGGCCAGTGAGGGACACTCCAGAAAGAACGTTCAGGGGTTGACAGTAGGATTTGCCAAATACGTACCACATGTGCTGTGCTTTACATATGTTGTCTTACTGAGTTTTCACAATACACAGTCTTGGGAAGATTGTTTAATTATTGCCATTTAGGTCATTGGGGCCCAGAGAGGGCAGATGGCTTGTTCGGGGTCTCATGGATCTGGTTTTAAAGCCCTTCTCTTCCTTCCACCGCTCTGTGGACTCCCATGTCACTGCCACAAAGGCCCCAAGGCCTGAGTGGACCTTTCCAGAACTTTTAGGATCTGAGATCTGCAATAATGAAGCTGAGCAGTACTATAAGAGGGTGTGCTCAGAGTGGGAATGGGTGGTCCCAATGCTCACCCCAGTGTCAAGCAGCCTTGTCCCCTAGCCTGTTCTCCTGTCATTCCAGCTGTGGGATCTGGGTAGAATTGGGCTTTTTGTGAGTTGGATGTTTCCAAGGCTCTTTTTTGCTCCCAGAGTCCACAGTACTGTCGTTTAGGCACCATCTCTTCTCCTCTTACCTCCTTCTGCCTTGGCTTCCTTGGGAGGCCTCCAGCTTGCCCCGAGGGCACTCAGGTGTGGCCAGGGTGGCCGGGTATGCCTGCTCCTTTCCCACATCTTTAGGCATCCTTTTCTAAGGGTCCTACTTTATGGGCCTGAGGCATCAGGGGTCACTCAGCTCAAGTTTTCATTCCACAGACAAGTTTCCATTCCCTCTGAGAAGGGAAATGACTAGGTAAAAGTCACACTATGTTAGGGAGGGGCAAGAACTCTTGGTGATCCTTGGCTAGGAGTGACTGTGGTGGACCCTCTAGCGTTCTGTCATGACAGGATAGTTAACAGGATCCAGTACTTGCTCCCTGCCCTGCACAACTTGCCCCACCCCAAAGATCCTCATAAACTCAAGGGGGAATTTATAAAAACACTTTTTCTCTTCCTGCAAGGGCTTCATCACTCTTTTGGAGATTTGTGGGAACAGGGTCTTACTGAGGATAGGAACTTCAGCTGGGTGACGCTGAGGCTTCATTACCTGGCTCAGCTTCCCAGCACTGCCTGCCTTCACCATCAGAGGCCCTGAAAGGTAGCATGTGCGGGGCTTGAAGCCTCAAGCTCTAGGGTCAGATGTCAGCCCCGCTATACTCACTGTGGGTGGGCATAGGCTCATCTGTACTCTTCTGTAAAAGTGGGGATAATGGTAGGGCTACCTCAGGGGAGTGAGTTAATAATGCACACGGCTAATGTTCCATAAATGGGTGATGTTGTTGTCTGGTCCTCAGAGACAAGGGGGCACTTCTCATCCCTCCTCTCTCTCCATCTGACTCTGTGCTCTCCGCATGTCCTCAGCCACCACCACTCTTGCTAAGCGGGCTGGCCACTGACTTGTGCTCCCCTTAAATTAAAGTCAGGGCTCAAGCTCAAACTCATATTTCCAAAAAGTTAGAGTTTGCCAGGCTCCAGGTGACACTGCCTGGGGAGTGGGCAGGCTCTCATTGTGCTGCAGAAAGACTTGGCTGCAGTTTGCAGTTTGTAGGGGTCACATTTCTCCCTGACCACCTTCTGCTTGCACATGAGCACACGTGGTTCACCCAAGTCCCTTGTGCAGTACGACTGATAGCACTTGGTAGGAGCTCAATAAATGTATGTGCCCATTTTATTTTCTGTCCCTCTGCGGGGATGTTACCAGGCGGGTACCTTGTGTACTGGGCATTGTAGGGTGGTACAGAGTGAGTGCCTACTAGCTGTTTCGCACAGAATTGGGCATTTTGCAAGGATTGTCTCCCATAATCCTTATAACCATGGGAGATGTCGGGGAGTATAGTTAAGGATAATTCCATTTACAGGTAGGTTCACTAAGGCTCAGAGAAAAGGCACATGTCAATTTAAGGTTAACAGAACAGGGCTTAAAAATCCATTTAAGACAGCAGTGCAAGGCACCAGATGAGGCCTTAAAAAAAAAAAAAGCAGCGTGGGGAACTGGGAGGCAGGGGAAGGCTCTCTAATTTGGGTGTATAGTGTATCTCACTCACTGAGGAGGTGAGACTTCATTCTTCATTTGGGGGTAGAGACAGGCTGCTTTTTTCTTATCCTTAGTACCTCCCCCCCCCACCCGCCGCCACTCCCTTGCTGTGTGACCTTAGGGAAGCCCCTTTCCCTCTCTGGGTCTATAAGGACTTCACACTCATTCAGTCCATCTCTGGGTTTTCTGGAAACTCCAGGAGTGGATCCATTGTGTGCAAAAAGAAGCTGTCTCTTTATTGGTTCCAACGCTGTCCTACTCTTCAAAAGCTTCTTAGGGCTATGAGGGTCATGGCCCAGCCCTAAGGGTTACCTTCCTGTTGAGCAGTCACCAGCAAGCTGGGGATCTGACAGCAATTCCTGTTTGCTCACAGGAAGGTCCCAGGCAAACCCCATCAGCATGAGTGCAGGGCCACACTTCCCAGATCCTAGCCCCTGCCCCGCCCAGAAACCAACAAATCATGGTCACTCCCTGTTCCTGGGCCTCGATTTCCCCCTTTGTAGCAGGAGAGGAGAGGAGACAACTTGGATCTGTGGTTTTCAAACTTTACAAAGCAGGAAGTAGACAGAAACAAATGGGGTACCTGCACTTTTCCCTATTTTAGATCCTGGGACTAACAGATTCTATATGGGAGAGAAACGGAGTGGGTGTTCCGTTGCTAAATGAGAACAAATTTCAATAACTAAGTAGATTATCCCTTCCTGTTCAAGTCTCTTTTATGATGAGGACATTATTAGGCAAGGTCATTATTGGATGATCCCCAGGAAACCCCAGAGGGGGAGGATGGGTTGCTGGGTAAAGGATATAGGGCAGAATTCTGAGTATTGAAGGCTATGTCTGTGATTACTTACTGGTCCATGAAGTTGCCACTGTCACCATATGCAGACATGGCCCTACCTGGACTCTGGGAAGAAGAGCCCACAGCGTGTCCCTCGGCTTTGTGGGTACTCTGTGTTTTGCAAGGTGCTCACTACTGATCTCCCAGCACTGCCTGGGTAGGGCTGCTGTTGTTATCACCCCAATTTAAGAATGAGGAACTGAGGCTCAGAGAAGGAGGAGCCCTGCCCCAGGTGAGGAGCTGGGCATGTTGCAGGGCCATGCTGTAGGGTAAAGTGGTTAGGGGTTGGGGGTAATCTTCCCCATCCCTGGGTAAGCTGGGCTGGACCCCTACCTCCAAATGGGGCTTCAAGCCAGAGGGACCCACAGTGGGGTTAAACAGAAAGGCCTCCTGGAGGAAGGAAAAGATTCCCAGAGTTCTGTGCTTCAAGCCATTTTAGTGAAAAAAACCTAATTAGAGGTGACAATGGTGACTTTGTCTGTGTGCTCACTTTTTCCTCCCTCTTCCCCACACCTCCCCCTTCTCTCTGTCCCTCATTTGTTATATTCATGGGAAAACTAGGTAACATTATAATTACTGAAAATATTGTGGGTCCGTGGAAGCTAGGGGGTGGGGCGTGCTGGGAGGGCAGGAGGCCCCTTTTTAAAAAAAAAAAATTTTTTTTTAGGATTTATTTTTTTCCTTTCGTTTGGAAACGGAGCTCTTTGCAGTCATGCTGTCACAGTTAAAATAAGGTTTAAATTACAGGCCAGCCCGTGGCTTTTCCCCTTTCTTTCAGAATTTTTGCCAACTTGCAATTTACTTAATGAAATCCTGCTATTCCGTTTAACGGGGATATTTTTTGCAGATGTTGATTTAACTTAGCTTTGCAAAATATGTGAACTGTACCGTTTCTTTTCCTATTTTTAACGGTTTCAGGATTCTAGTTCAGCAACTCCACCGGCTCTGCCATGCCAACAGCGGTGTTTACTCCCATCCCTTAAAAATATTTGTTTTCCATTGCTCTGTCTGCCCTCCCCTCCATCCCACATAGCCACTGGGGGAGGGTTCCCATACATGGCAGAATCTTATAATAGAGAATCAATCAGGTTTAGTAACCAGTAGAACTGGGCTGATGGAGTTGGGAGGGACACCAGAGCTTCTTATAATCCAACCCTTTGTTTTGGAAATGGAGGATCAGAGTGGGGAAGTGACTTGCCTGAGGTCACACAGCAAATTAGGAACAGAGCCCTTTGAGGCATAATAAACTGGGTCCTCTGGACTGAGGCAAGAGTCAGGGGTGGGAGCTTCTTTCTTTCTGGCTATTTTGGCTGTTTTTTTTTTCTCCCTAGGGAGAGATCTCTTTCCTCCTCTCAGTGAGCTTTTATTTTAGCTTGACCCTCCTGTGTTAGGAGGGAAGTTCTGTTTCATGTCTACCTGAGGCAGCTATGGCATAATGGAAAAAAAAAACCCACTGAGAATCCTGAGACTTGGTGCTGTAGGGAAGGGCTTCTGCTACTGACCTCGATAAATTGCGTGATCTCTCTGAGCCTCAGTTTCCCCATCTGTACAGCATAGTCCTTGTCTGTTGTAAGGATCTAATGAAGGAGGTATGAGAAGGGCTAGCATTGAGCACAGCGGGTATCCAGGGAATGCTTTTATAAAATCCTCACAAACTTCTAATTCTGACACCCAGAGTGGGATGTAGGAGGAGAGGTGTGACATGGGAGAGAATCTGGTGTCTATAGGTACCCTAGATGTGAGTCAGACATAGCAGGAAATGCCCCTTCCCTTTCAGTAAGGGACCTGCCTCCTGTCTCTTCCTGCCACCCTTTCCTTAATGAGGAGTCACCCAGAATGACAAGGACTGGAGTGGAGTCAGGAACGGGTGGGCAGATTATGTAACTTCATGGGGCAGAGGACCTGAGGCATCACCCCCGATGGCTCCTAAGGTGGGGGTCCTACCCCTCAGGATGGGTCTGTCCTTGATTCCTCAGGTTTAGGGGCTGGTCCATCTTGATTCCAGCCCCTTTTAGGGCCTCTCCCTCAGTCTCTTGGAGGTCATGCCTGGCTCTGACATTCTGGAAAGGGCTAAAGGAAATTCTGGAGGTGGGGCCAGCAGGGAGGTGGGGACAGCAGTTTGGTGCTGGAGGGCCCCCAGCGGGGCCTGCCCTGAGTGCTGCATTCCGCACACACGCCCTGGATGCTGGAATGTCCAAGGAGCTGTGAAGGAAGTGCTGGCAGGACAACAGAGCCTCGGGTGGAACGAGATGGGCCTGAGCACTGGGGATTAGGCCCTCTGTAAACGTGGAGCTGGCCTGGCTCGGGTCAGGGAGGGAGGACGACTGACCTCAGGGAGCAGTTTCCCGTGGCCAGGGGGGATGGTTTCTGGTTAGTCTGACTGAGAGGGCCGGGGACACTCCTTGAAGCAAACTCCACATTATATAAACTCTATTTATATAAAGTTGTTGTCTTTGTGTGTGTCTGCGGGTGGAGGTGGTGGGAAGGAAAGTGTGACTAGAACTTTTGTTGACAGAAGAATTTATCACACGGATCTTTGTATATTCATGAGTCTTGGTTCTTTAAAATTCTCATTTTTTAAATTAAATATAAAGTAATATGTCATTATACAAATAATATAGTTATAGTCTTTCTATAAAATTCTAAATATACTGATAAAGCAGAAGTCTCCTTTTCTTAATCCATCCCAGTTTTCCTTTTGAGAATTACCTACTCTAAAACTTGGCAGGATGAAAACAACAAAACATGGCAGATTTAAAAAAATGTGTGTGTATATATATTTATATATAAAAATATATAACAAATGTCAAGTCTAAACACTAGTGACAATATTTGTGACAAAAGCTCTCAGACAGTGTTTTTATAAATCCAGTTGCATGCTGGATTTCTAGAAGAGAGACACCTAAACAAAGTTATATAAGGAGGTTGAAACTAAAAGAATGAGAAAAATAGATATTCATCAATGCCAAACAAAAAGAAAGCAAATGCAGCAATAGTAATAGGTGGTACAATAATTCTAGGCAAAAGAGCATTAAAAGGAATAAAGACAAATTTTACATAGATCAGGGATGGCAGACTTTTCCGTAAAGGGCCAGTTAGTAAACATTTTCTGCTTTGCAGGCTGTATGGTCTGTCCCAACTGCTCAATGCTGCCTTTATGGCATTCACAGACAACTTGTGAAACAATGAGCATGACTGTGTTCCAATAAAACTTTATTTATAAGAACAGGTGGCAGGCCAAATTTAGATTTGCTGACCCCTGCCACAGATCAAAGCTAAAACAATCAGCATGATATAATAATCAAGGATCTTCATACACCTAACAACATAGCTTTGAAATATTTAAATCAAAGATAGATAGAAATAAAAAGAGAACTTGAGAACCCCTCGGAAGAATGGGACTTGATGACTCGATGCTTTCAGAACTTGACAGATCCAGTAGGCACAGAGAGACAGAATTAGGAACAACACTGTAAATTTGTCAATACATATATATTTACACATGCTTGTCCCACAGTATTGTGTCAGAGCTTTGGTTACCCCTAGGGCTTGACAAAGATCAAGGAGGAAAAAACTGTATCTTCAGTGTTGGGTGCTTTGCACTGTCCTAGAGTTCCTACTTCTAAGATCCACCTGTCTTCTAGTGTTAATCACATCCAGCTGCAGGCAGGGTCCCCACCCTGAATGAGCTAATGGTCAGTGAGGGTGTGGGGTGTCCACCCATGAAACAGTGGAGAACGTATTTGGCCCTGACATTCCTTGCCCACCACCTTTCTATGCTCCCTGTGCCCACAACACAGCCCAAGTGCTCAGCCACAGTCGGATATCAAGGTCTTACATGATCAGGCCCTAGTCGACCTCTGTAGACTTCTTTCTCCATGAGTCCTTTCCTGTTTTGTGACCTGGAGACTGTTTTTGCCTTGTCTTCTTTTGCCTTTGCTGTCGCCATTCCTGGAGCGCCACTTTCCCTCTCCATCTCTTCCACCCCCTCTGTAATAGCACTCAGCTATCCTCCTCCCCTAGATGGATTTGGTGGCCCCCTCTTCCTTGTCTCACTGCCTCTCATTTGTAATGCTTTTTTTTTGTAGTTGCATTCTTTCTTCCCCTGGACTTGGAGCTCTGAGGGCAGAGAGGTCTGTCTGATCTTCTGGCACCTCAGGTAAACAGTGTTGTGTGCAGCATAGGCTCTAGACAGTGCATATGGAAGACAGGTGACGTCTGTGGGGAGCCTCCTGACTACTGCACACCTATCGGGAATAGAGAGGTCAGACTGAATGTTGAGAATGCTGGCACCGCCGTTTCACCTTTGGGTAACCTTGAGTTGGTCAGAAGTCCTCAGTTTTCCTCATCTGTAAAATGGGACAGTTAATAAAATCTACCTCCTGTGGTTGTTACGGGAACTAGATGTGCCTAGTACTTGGTGAGCTTGTAGGACATGCCAGCTATTAGCAAAGTCGTCTCCATTCAGGGATTCTTTGTTATGGGTGCTTTTGATCCATTCAACAGATGGAAAACTTGAGGCCCAGAGAGGCTAAGGCTATTCTTCCCAGACACACAGCTAGAAAATGGCAGAGCCAGCATTTGAACTGAGGCCCTTGATTCCAAATCCCATGCAGAAGTACACATTGTCCCAAGGGCCTGACCTCAAATACACCCAGATACACTGAGTCAGGGCCATCCGCGGTGGCTCCAGCATGTCGCCTTTCCTGCTGGTCTCCTGGCCTGGCGCTGAGACCGCCACGTCCGTCTCATGCTAGGAAGTCGATTTGGTTTGGTCTGCTTCCTGCCCCTGTCATTCCTCCCTCAAGGAAGTCAACTCTCTTACTAACGTGCCAGGCTGTTGAACCTTCCACTCGTGGGATCATGACAGGCAGAGCCAGAAAAGGGGCCTCTTAAATCTTGTTAAAAACAGAGATTCCTGGGCTCCACCCAGGACCCATGAATCAGAATCTCCAGGGGTGGGGCCTGGGAACCTGGACTCAAGAGCCCTAAGTAAGGGAATCACTGGTTCTTTTTACCCTTTTATCTTTCCATTGAAGAAGCCCAGCCTTGGAGAGGTGTCTGCTTTGCACAAAGGTCCTGTGAACCTGGGGGACTGGAAAGCCCTCTCTGGACTCTCACCTGGGCAATGGCTGGTGCCCCTTCCCAGCACTGTCCCCTCTCCTCCCTCCCCTCCCCACCCTAGCCTCCAATTGCTAGAAACCCTGTACAATGGAAATGGTTGAGAATGGGTGTGCAGAGACCTTCTGGAAACGCAGGCTCTGCTCGCAGACTTCCTGTGTCTTACAATGTTATCTTCAGAATAGGAAACTTTGCCCCATATTTGCAACGCACATCCTTTGCCTGAGAGTCTGTGGTGGTGCCGGCCAGCCGGGGCGGGTCGCTTCTTAGGCAGAGGCAGGGAGTTGTTCCGACAGTGATGGAGGAAGGACTCTCTCCCTGCTACCCACAAGAACAAACAAACAGACCCTTTTGCAAAAATAATTCATGTTGGCCAGACTCATCAGGATTATTTGTTCCTTGAGCCCAGTGGTATCGAGGACCAAGTCACTCCTCAGAGACAAGAGCCCTAGCTGTGAGGCCTGGCTCTGCTGCCTAAGCTCTGGCAAGTGATTTCTGCTCTCCGAGCCTCAGTTTCCTCTCCTTTACAGAGAGGAGGTTGAGCTGAATGATCTCTAGCCCTGACATTTAGCAAGTCCACAAGAATCCTTTAGATTCCCCTGGCTTCCTCTAAGTTTCTCTTAGGAATAGGAATGATCTTGCTGTTAGTATGTTCCACGGCACCCTATAATTTTCAGAGTTTCCACCAATCCAGGAGTGGCATTCCCCCCTTCACCCTCAACTCCGGGACATTCACATGACCCACTGGGGTGGTGGGTGGTGGTAGGTGACAGAGTCCATTTTGAACTGGGAGTAGGGAAATGACCTTCAGAACTCACAGGGAGTGGGACTTTCTACAGGCTTGCAGTTAGCTGCAGGCCCGGGCTAATGCTCACCTATAGGCCAGCTGCAAAAAATGTTTATGCTGTTTCTTTTATTCCCCTCAGACTGGAAGTCTTGGGGAGGGCTATTTTGGTCTGAGGGAGAAAATATGTATGTATACCCCACTAAAGAACTTGGAACTGGCCAGAAGGAATGATGTTTACAAAAACAAAAGTCTCTCTGATTTCCTTTGACATCTCCATTACTTTCTCCTGGCTTCAGCCTCCAGCACTTCCCTTGCCACAGGATTGATTCCTCCATAAAGCCTGAGTTGGTGCATCCTTGCACACAGTAGGCATTTAGTGAGCGTGAGAGAGGTAATTCCTAAGCAAATGTTTTCACATCTCAGTGTCACGTCTGCTGGCTGGACCCCAAACCCACAATGAGTGGTTCTTGAAAACATCCTACCCACTCTTTTCCCTTAGGGAATTTGCTTTCAGGGTTTCAGGGTGGAGCTCCACGTGTTGTGAGGCCAGGGCAGGGCAGTTCTCATGGCTGGGTGGGAGCAGTCAGGAGGGGGCTCTTTGGGAAGGTAGACGTTGTCAGACTCCAACATGAATGACCTGCTAGGATACGTTTCTTGGTAGGTCTTTATAAATGAGTCAATCTGGCTGTTTTATGGTAAAGTCCATGAGGTGGAAGAGGGTTGAAGCAACACACCGTCAGACTCCATATGTATGAAGAAAATCCTTTTGATTAAACTGCAGGTTAACTACAGAACCCATGGAGTCTATGGCAGAACATCCGTCCAGTAGTAGGATACAAGCTCCAGGCAAGCTCCAGTATCAGTGTTTTTGTTGGTCTTACCTGATAGCAATTTTAGAAGCCCACAGGGAAGGTGCAGAGGACTTGGTAGGGAGGGAGAAAGCATCTGCCAGGACACCTGGCTTTCCTGCCTCTAGAGATGCATCTCCCCCAAGGGACACAGCAGAGAGCCCCTTCTAGCCTTGGGAGCACTTCTGAGGCTGGTTCTATCACCCAGTGGGTATTCTCAGGGTCTTGGTAATCCAGAAGATGTCTGAAATGCCCAAGAGGGCAGTAGCAGCAGGTCCCACGTGGGCAGTGGTCTTGGGGGGGATACTGAGCGCCTCTGAAACTAGGAGACACAGAAGGTAGAGGGAGAACAATCTTTTGGTCTGGAGACTGAGCCTGACTCCCTGCCCAAGGTCAGCACCACTTGGAGGGGCTCTGCATTCCTCAGGGGTCCATAGATTGGCAGGCTGCAGAATTGTGCCGGGACAGAGGCACCCCAGGGAGGCTGGCGGCTCTGGGTCTCCTAGGCATGGCTCCAGCCCCCACGTGCCCAGAAACAGGCGGTTGCTCCCTACTCAGTGGCCTTGGGGACCTGCCCTGCCAGAACCTGCCATTCCCTTGTCAGTGCTGCCTCCCTGACTTGGCACGACTGTCTCCTCGAGCTGGAGCAGCCCTCGGTATTTCCAGCTTGGCCTACTGCCTGCCTCTCTGGGGCCTTACAGTCTGTCCCTCACGGGCCAGGACCAACACATCCTCTCAGCTTGCTGGTTGGCTTCTCAACCTTGCTCCAGGGTCTCTTCCTGCCACCCAGCACTACCCATGCTTATATGTGGGCCCCTCACCTTGCCTGCGCCTCCAAAAACATTACTGACCCCCTGGAGTTAGTTGAAAGTGTCTCTTCCTCCCTGGGAGAAAACATGAGGCCTGGCTAATTTGTAAATCACCAAGGAGGCCATAAACATCCTTGGTTCACCTACTGCAGTTGATGCCTGAGGGGGCACTCACATGGATACACTCCAGTTGGCTGAGTCCCCTGGCCGGAGGCCTTAGGAAACATTGTTTCTTTAAGGTGGGCATGGAGATAACTGAATGGCATGAACATGTGCTAGAGCTATGGGCTTCCACTCCTTACTCTTTCCTGGGTGACCACCGAAGGATCTGGGAGCGCTGGAGGTTTAACCATCCAGGTGGCTTCTTTTCCAGATACACTGAAAGGGAACACTGACAACTTCGAGACTGCTCACTAATTCAGGCAAATTGGGTGGGTGAGTGCAAAGAACAGTATCTAAGAAGCCAAGTTTTCTGATTTTCAACTACCATAGACTTCGATACTAACCAGATAATGTTTCCTGTTAGAGGTCACTCGGAGATCTGCTTTAGTGAACAGATAAGAATGATTTGTAATTGGTATGCCAGTTGTTTATATAGTGCTAGTTGGATAAACAGTTCTCCTGAACCTTATTTATATTTTGCATTTGTTTATCAAAACTTTTTTTTTAACTTCAACCCAGCTGCTCTCAGAATTATTACAAACTCTGGATTTATGAGTCCTAATTAAGAGTACTTTATTGTATGTGCACAATAATTTATCTTGGCCATATACATGCTTTATCCAAAAGCCTCAGTGCTTCTGATAAGGAAAGCCAGAAGTGTCCCTTCCTCCCCAGAGTGTCAAAGTTATATGAAAATTTGGGGGAGAAGTCATTTGTGTTATCAGATCAAAAGGAGATATGTTGTGGAGTAGATGAAGCCAGAGATTTCCAAGGTCTTTCCTGGACTGTACTCTAGGGTATAGTCCACCACTGGTTCAGTGGATACTCTGGGTGAGACTGACATACTGTGGGGTGTGTATGGGGCCCGTGGAGGAAAGGGGAGAGGAGATGACCAAAGGATATTTAATGGCAATTTCCAGCAACAACAACTGTTGATCCTTTTTTATGATCTGATATGTTCCCTCTATCATTTTTGCCCTCCACTGGTCTATGGCTTATCTTTGACATTCATTCAGCTAGCACTGGCATCAACCATTCAGCATTACTTCCAGTTGGGAATTAAAGATCCTACTTAGCCCAAGGGTTCGGCACTGATGTTGGAACTGTGCTCAGATTTTGCAATTGGATCTCATTGTTATGGGAGCTACATTTCACACCGAGGTTGGTCACCTTGTTCTATTGATCCCCAAATTTCTTAGATCGTTAATGCAACCCAGACGAAGAGGGGGCTCACGCTTCTATTCTCTTCCTCACCACCTCTGAAGATGTTGGAACGGCTTTAATAAACCTGAACTCAACTATAGCCTCTCCTGCCCCCTGCTCACCCAGCAGCTGCTTGTCATTGTCCTCATCCAGTGAGGATAAAGTGAACAGGTGAAATTAGAGACAGCACCTTCCTCAGCCCCGCCTCTGGATTGCTTCTTAGCTTTGTTTTAAGTCTTGGTGTCACCCTTTCTGGCTAGTGAGAATTATCAGAGGGCAGGGCTCACCCGATACCCCTTCCTACACACACACACACACACACACACACACACACACCAGCTTTGAGTGTGTGTGTGCATGCACACGTGCAGGGTGGGTAACGTATTCCCATTTTACTGATGAGGAACTAAGGAATGTTATGGTTTTATGATGATGGTGGCACACAGGTTGGATTGGTGTTGTGCGATGGAGTTGGGAAAGGAAGCTTCGGGTGTTTGGGTTTTCTGCTGTTATTTTAAACTCTGGTTTTAAGTGTCCTTTATTGCAGCTACCGCCACAAGATAGTGCTGGGATGTTGTGAGACGCCTGATATAACCAAAAGGGCCTGGCCTGTGAGTTCCCAACAGAGGAGGAAGTGGTTAGGTGGCCAGGAATGCAACCTGCACCTCCCAGATTAATTAATAATTGAGAGCTGGCTCCCTGCCAGGCGGAGCTGCTGGAGAGATACAGTGAACAAGGAGTGGTTAACTACAGTGGGGGAAGGAAGAGTTTGACTTTGCCTGTGGCCAAAAGGGAAATTCACAATGGCCATGATTTATGGGCCGAATTACTTGGGATCCTCCTTAGTGGGCCCAACTTGGGCATGTGCTCCAGGAATGCAGACTGGCAGCCTGCAGTGCCATTTGTGCCCATGGGGAAGGGAGGAGAAAGGGTGGGGGGCAGCATGGCAGGCGCCAGCCCAGTGGAGGAGGTTCAAGTCACACCCGTGGGAGATGGCTGGGAGAGGAGCCCACACTGACTGCCTGTCGGAATTAGGTATAGCCTAGAAGTTGAGTGCCCATCGGGATACACTCTGCAAAGAGGAATGGAAGGAAGAGTGGGTGTGGAGTCTGGTGCCCTGGGTTCAAATTCTGCATAATTGGCTGTGTGACCTTGGGCAAGCTGATTAGCCTCCCTGAGCCTTCATTTCCTCCTCTATAGGATTGTTCTTGCCTCCTAGGATTGTTCTCAGTATGAGTTAGTCTGTATGGACAGTAAGTGCTCAGTAGCAGCTGGGTTTCCATATAACAACTGGAAAGGGCTCCTGCAGGAACTCTCTACAGGGTCATTACTTAGTGAATCTCTGCTAATGTTTGCTAAGCCCATGCATGCCAGGTGTATGCTGCTTGCTAGGGTAGACACGATTGTTCAACCCTTTCCCAAGAGCCCCTTCAGGCTTTCTGGTGTTTTCCTCTATCACATAGGGCCCTGTGGCTGCAAACAGCCCTCTAGAGGGGGAGGCAGTTCTAGAAGGCACTTGGGCATTGCCATTAGTTGGATTCAGCCCAGATGTCTCCCTGGGCCCCTATCTTTTCTAGAAGAAATCAAGTATTATAAACTGATCATGGAAAACAAGCTGTATGCCCCTTGTTGCTGAAAAGTTACCCTTGGGGATAGAAGACCACATAGATGCACAGCTGACAGTTGTGACTGTCACTCTCGCATTATTGCTGCATTGACTTGCGTTATGCAGTGTGTGCCTGAGGGTATCTGGACACAAGCTAAAGAATTACTTTGAGGAATATGAAACTGTTACTGAGGTGATGGCTCATCTTGATGATCTCACCAAGATACTTGGCAGGGGGCATGACAGTGGAAGAGGGCCTCTTTTACCTCAGAAGACATGGGCGGGCCCCTGCTCCCACTTCCTTGTTAACCCTATGGACCATGGGGCAGTCACCCAGCCTCTCTGAGCTTTATGTACCATAACCTAATATGGGGTCATTTATGAATGGATTGGAGAATTGGAAAACACTCCACAGTTAAAAACAGCATCCTACCATCATCACTGATGGTGATAGGACCACCTTCTTGGCTTGGGCTATAGGAACTGTAGTTTCCAAGCTTGGCCTCCTTCTGCTTGGGAAACCAGTCTTGGACTTGGGGTTGAGGCATGGGGCCCAGGTCTGTGGGGTTGTGTCCACCTGCTAGCCTGATGGGATAAATGGACTAACTCCCTCCCTCCTTGGCACCTCCTGCCCCAGATCAAACAAGCCATTCCTTTCCAGATGTCTTGGAGCTTGGGCAGGGATGGTTCTGAGCAGCTATTAGCTGCTTCAACTGTGTACAGCTGTGTGGCACAGCCACAAATAGGAGACCAGGTCACAGGGGTGAGCTTCTGCCAAGCCAGTGGGTCATTTTGCAACAGTTTTGCAGGGAACATTTAAATCTCATGTGACTGTGTTCTTTACAGCAAATATTATTAGTATTTAATTGTGGCTTAATGATCTTTCCAGTTAATATTAGCTTTTTTGCTTATTATAAAGCACTGCTGTTTGTTACAGAAATATACAAGAATGATCTAGGCAACCCTTACTTTATGAAAATACAATATGTAGGACTCGGCCTTCTCTAAAGAGGCCTGGATTATGTACCTTTGTGTTATAAAAGAATATTTTAAAGGAAAGGATTTAACACAAAGATTATTTAAATATTAAATGTCCTCACCTCTGGAACTTTAATTTGAGGATGTTTATCCCAAAGTACATCTTGAATGTAAATAAAGCAGGTGTATTTGACTTGCAAAGATCACATGTCTGTCTCTTGGTAAATAACAACAGGTTGGTATTAGCTGAGGCTTATTTTTGAGAACTTTGTAAATAAGAAAGCCAGCGCCCACTCCCCCACCCCCCCACCATGTACTATTCTTTGGCTTTCCCATTCAGAGCCATGTTCTCTGTTCTCTTCACCCTCATAGACTTAGCAAGCCAGGGAAATTAAATCCACCCCGTTGTCAGATGAGATGACTGTAGGCTTTAGGTGATTGTTTTTTGAGCCACTGAAACAAGCCTTGCACATAGTGAGCTCGTCTGGCATCCCAATGGCCAGGCTACATCATGCGGATCAGCAAGCAGGGACGTTGCTTCTCCCTCACCTCCTCAGTGTTCTGGCTTCTGAGCATCAGCGATGTCATCTGTTAAATGGGAACAGTACTGCTGCTACACCTTTTTCAGAATCAGGGAAATCCCAGTGATTTCCCAACTCCCCTCCCAGCTCTTGAATGTGAAATTCCATTAGCACTCCATTGTCGAGAGCACCCATGCCTTGGTGGCATAGTGCCAGGTCCCAGGGGAGGAGTGGCGGGGATGAGTGCAGCCTAATCCTAGGCTAGCCTGTTCATCTGTGGGTGGAGTGAAGACAGACACCCTCCTGATGAGAGAATCAATTAGATTGTCACAGAGGCGGTTCAGATCCAGGGACTGGGGAAGGCTTTTCAAAGGAGATGACTTTGGGGTCTTGACAGTTGAGCAAGACTGAAAATATTGGGAAACAGAGGAGGAAACTCATATTCGCTGAGCACCACTTGCTGCTTTAGGCCCGTCATGAATCCTCTCCATCCCTCCGAGTGGGGTATGAAACGAGATGAAACCAGTGCTGAGCAGGGCTGGCTTCATGAGTATGTAACATGTGTCTCTCTCAGGCCTGTGCTCAGAAGAGGCCTCTGCTCAGTTTAATGCTTTGCTTTCACCATTGAAATTCTGAATAATTTCTGAATAAGGAGCCCTGCATTTTCATTTTGTACTGAGCCCCCCAAATTAATAGCTGGTTCCGTCAGAGATGGAGTCACCTGCTCATCATAACAGAGCTGTTAGGATTTGCACCCGTTCACCTCTCTGCTGTCTGTGGTCTCAGGGAGCCCTCAAGATCAAGAGAGGGTGGGACAGACAAAGTACACAGAGTGGGGTGTTCAAAGCACAGGAAGCACCAGTGTGGGCTCCTGCCCCTGAGAGTTTAGATAAGCTGATTGAGGGCAATTTTGAGGTACTTTACTTTCATCGCTTTTTATTGGGTCCAAGTAGGAGGTTTACCAATAAAACGCAAATCGTATTTGAGAAATAAAAGAAAAATGGAAGTGCTGCAAATTCTCCCAGTTGTGGGAACCTGCAGGGCAGAAATATTCCTTGAAGCACACTGCCATCTGCCACAGACCCACATCCCTGCCCCTCTGATACATGTCTAGACTGTTCCTAGTTGAACCCCCAAAGGGCCAGTTTTGTTCTCCGTGGTCTTGGAGAACAGGCAAGTCAAGGTTGGGTTGAATCAGCGAACTTTGGCCCTTAAAGCCTACGAAGCAAACCCAGACTCAGCTAAGACAAGAACCCAGAAGACCTGATTTGTGTGTGAATTCAGGAATTTGGCCATCAACAGTACATACCTGCAGGTAGAGAAGAGCTGGGGGCCCCTTCCTTTCTCACAACTGTGGGCTCTTTCCTGGGGACCCAGGTACCCAGCTTCATTATCTTGCACAAATAGTGTTGTTTTAGAATCTTTCCAGGACCAGTATGAAAAGCCAGGCTTTCCCACCCCTGGGGGGAAGAGGGGGATCTCTCTGGTTAAGAAAACAAACATGCTGAGTCTGACTTTATGATAAAACAAAAGAGGACTTGAAGTGGGAGCAAAGTTCAGAGCCTTTTGTTGCAGAAACTAGTTCCTTCTCAAAAATGTAGGCTAATTTTATAAGCTGCTTATTGCTGTCTCTCCCCTCACAGATATTCATCACTATCCTTCCCTCCCAGGGCACAGGAACCAGAAATCCCCTACCCAACTCACCTGCCTTACAGAAGCTTCCCTGGGGTCTTATTCCTTCTGTCTTAGGTTGTTGGGTTTCCTTTAGGAGGCCCAGGCCAGATAGGCATGCCAGTGTTCCTGATGTGGCGTCTTCATCAGCTCTGATGGGGCGGATTAGCCTCCCTGTGGCTCTTATAAGTTATAACTGCCTGCAGAGTGTTGTTACGAGGAAGCGCTGAGGCCTGGGGAGAAAAGCCACTGCTTTCTGGGCCTAGGGAACCTGGAACAATCTATCTTGCCAGGGTGGCAGGGCAAGATGGATGCTGATGGAAGCGGGACCCTGGGTTTCTTCCTCAGGTGGGTCCCCCTGCCCACCAGCAAGTAGGTCCTGTGGAAACTGCGTGTGTGGAGGAGATGCTGAGCAAGCCTGTGTATTAGGGCCTGGGCAAATGCTTGTTTTATGTCAGGGTACAAGATGAGTTCATCTTTTCAGGATTTGTTTGAATACCACACAAAGTGAAAGATTGGAAACCTTACCCACCTCAGCCTAAGCTGCCACTTTGTTCCGCAGGAGACCTGGGGCCGAGCAGGCTGGGGTCAGGGCGCCAAGGCTGAAAGAAAGGCGTTGCTGCAGGGCCCAGCAAGGCCTCCCCCTAGAGAAGGCTAGTTATGGCCAGGGACTATCCTAATACCTGTATCCCTCCTAAACCTCTCCAGGCTGGGGATTCTGAGGACTCCCCAGAATAGCAGGAGCAGCAGATGAGGCAGCACAAATGGCCCGGTGGAGAGAGGGTGGGCTCAGAGTCAGGCCAGCCAGTCAGGACTCCCATCTGCATTGCTACGTGTCCTCCGACCTGGGTTTTGTCCTCAGAATGGGATTGATTCCACCTCCTGGACTCCAGGAGTTTGGAAGGGCAAACCGATGAAGAACACAGAGCACCCAGCACCTCTCACCCTCCAGCAACTCAGCCAGGGTTAGCAGCCCTGTCCTAAGATCACTGCTTGCTATTACAGCACATCTAAAAAACTGCTCATTGTGTTTTGGAGGAGTGGTGTGAGTGTATGGCAGAAACTAAAAAAACAAAAAAAGTATGTGTTGCGGGGCTATGTAGGGGGCCATAGATAGCTGTGATAAGGCATGCTATTTGAAAACCCCACTGCCCTCCCAGGAAGATGGGCAGTGGCCCCCACATTGCCACATCCAAAGACCCCTTTTAATGTCCAGTCTATAAAATAGAGCCTCCACATACTGGCGTAGAGTGGACTTGCTGGGTTAATATAGTGCAGTCCCTGTGCCCTTACCCTGCAGTCCTCCAGGGGTTTGTAGCCCCACAGGTTGCACCCACTGGAGTAATGCAAAGTCTACTGTCTCTAAGCAGAGATAGACGTGAGTTGGAATCACACTTTTGCCACTTCCTAGCTGAGGACTGTGGACATATTTCAGGCCTGAGCTCCTTCATCTTAAAATGGGAATGACTGAGAGAATTAACAGTATGTCAAAATAGTGCATGTGAAGTGCTTCATATTCTGCCTGGAATTTGGTAAAGGTTCATTAAATATTGGCCAATTTATTATGATTATAATTATCACTACCAGTGCTACTGCCATTATGATTTCCCCTTGATTCTCAACTCCATTGGCACATCTTATCTTTGCAAGTATTATTACCTAATATGAGTACCCGTATGTAACTATGCAGGCTGAGTCAATCTATTAAATAATTTGTGTAAATAATATGTAGAGGTAAGACTTACAGTGGTAATAATGTTAGTAAAAATAATAATAGCTGTTACTTATGGAGTGCTTATTTTGAACCAGGCATTATTAGACACACTTGAAATTAATCTCAGCAGCCCAATGAAGTAAACATTGATTGTTTACTTCAATCCCCGTTTTACAGGTTAAGAAACTGAGGCCAAGGGGGGAAAGTCACTTGCCCAAGATTTCACAGCTGGTGAATGGCCGAGCTGAGATTCATATGCAGGCAGCTTTGCTCCTGGGCCCATGCTGTTAATCCAGCCCTGTGCAGGAGACAGCCGATTTCTGCTGTGACTTTGGCAAGTCACTTTAGCTCTTTGGGCCTCAGTTTTTGCTTCTGCAAAATTGTGAATATGGACCACATGGACTGAGTGTTTCCTGGCCTATCTTTTCTGCTTACTGTCATTCTCCCATTGCATTCTTGACAACTCCTTGTCTTGAGGGTAACCTCCCCACCCCCAGTAGATTAACTGGTTGTCTGTCTGGTAAGCACAGTCCTTGGCCCCAGAGACCAGCAGCCAAATGAGCCCATGAGATGGACCCTGTGCAGGCCTTGGTGGTGGCCAGACCGCCTGTGATGTAATGACCGATTAGGAACTTCCTCTTGGAAGCCTGGCTTCCTCTAGGAGCCAAAGGTGCTGGAGCTGAGGTGGGGGCTGGGGAGGGGTGGGTGGGAGCAAATAAGAGGAAACTCCTGTCAGCTGGGTCCTGCTTTTGGAAAGAGTTCAGCGGAGAGGCTCGGTCTAAGCTGTTGGCCATTAACATGGCCCGTGCACATTCCTTCTCTGCTTTTACTGCCCCAGCCCAGTGGATAAAGTTTGTTCTCCCCCTCCCTTAACAAAGAAAAAAAGAAAAAGAACCTTTAATTAATGCTGCATCTCTGGACTTGCTGCAAAACCTGGAGTTATTTCTGCAGCTTAAAATGACAAAGGGAGGTTAAGTGGAAACTCCTTTTTCCCCCCTTAAGTTTGATAACAAAAACTACTTATCTAATGGGCAAACAAGGCTTTTAAAGGAGTGTTAGGTTAACCAGATGCAGGGCCACATAATTACTCCCAGGCCTGGGAGCTGCAGATGAAAAAGCTGCCCGTTGGACGGGAACTTGAAGCCACAGGAATGACATGGGACAGAAAAAAGACATTTTCCAGGAGGGTCAGAGGCCCCGGCATGGCCCTGTGAAAAAGAGTATTGGAAAAGCCAGCCCTGGGCTCCTCTCTAACTCTACCACCAACTTGCTGGGTGACCCTGGACAAGTCACTTAACCTCCCTGGGCCTCTGTGTCTCTGAGTCTCCCTTCCCAGGTCTCAGTGGCGTCCGGGTCTATCTGCTCTTACTTCCTGCTCATTGAGGTTTGGCTGGGCCAGTCATTTCCATCCAACCCTAGGAGAGGCAGGGCTGCTGTGGCCCCAAGGGGGTGTGAAGCAGCAGCAAAGGCTTTGAACACAGAGGAACATAGGCAAACTGGCCAAGCCCCTGGAGACAAAGAGGACTCTGAGCTAGCCTCCTGCAAATGTTCTGAGTCTTCATGTCCAGCTCTCTTAGAGTTGAAGGGATCAGAGACTTAATCTGGGCACACCTCCGGTTTTCTTCACAGGATGGCCGAGTCCAAGGCAGTCTGGCCAAATGGAAAGTGGGGAATCACGAGGAAAACAAGCTGCATTGCGTGTGCTGAGGCTTTTGGAGCGTGCAGCCCACGGGGGAGCACATAGGAACGTTCCTGCCCTTTGTTTTGACAGAAAACTGCTGATTCGAAGAAGCTAAAGGCTTTTCTTGGGATTTCAGCTCTCCCCTCCTCCCCCAGACTGCTGTTGGTCCCCTTGGTGCCCCAGTACCCCCACAAAATTACACGTTGGACTCATAGTACCCTCCCTGGGCAGAGGCCAAGAGAAAGGAATGCCAACCATTGGAGGGGCTGGCTCCAGTGCAGGGGGAGGGGGCCTGTTGTGGGCCTGTCTCCACCAGCCCACCGCAGGCACCCACCTCCCTCTGGTGGCAGGAATGTGGGCACCACTGGGAGGCCCAGCTGCTCCTGCTCAGCCTGGCAGCACAGGAGCTGGCCCCTGGGTCACCACGGAGCCCTGCTGAGGCCACTCCAGGACAGCCACAGGGAGCTGGCCTGGCAGCACATTCCTACTTTTTTCATTTTAATTCTTCCAGGCCCTCATACCTACAATGAAATCCACAGCTCTTAAGTGTATAGGTTGTGATTTTTGACAATGTATACACCTGAGTCCCGTTGTACCAATCTGGATATCAAACATCATCCTGCTCCCCCCCAGAAAGTTTCCTTGTGTCCCTTCCTAGTCACCCCCACTCCGCAGAGGTAATTCCTGTTCTGACTTCTGTCACCGTAGGTTAGTTTTGGCTACTCAAAGATTTCATATAAATGGAAAGAAATAGCGTATCTTCTGTGGGCCTCTTGGTAGCCCAGGTTGTTTTCATTCAGCACGATGCTAATTGTGTGTTTCAGTACTTTGTTCCTTCTTATTGGTGAGTTGAATTCAATTGTATGGATGTATCTTATTTTTCTTTATCCATTTTCTCACTCCATTTGGGCTGCTATAACAAAATACCATAGACTGGGTGGCTTAAACAACACATTTCTCACAGTTCTCAAGTCTGGGAAGTCCAAGATCAAGACACTGGCGAATTTTGTGTCTAGTGAGAGCCCATTTCTAATTTGTAGATGGCATCTTGCTCTGTCCTCACATGCTGGAAGGGTTAGAGAGTTCTCTGAGGTCTCTTTTATAAGGGCACTAATTCCATTCAGGAGAATTCTACCCTCAAGACCTAGTCACCTTCCAAAGCCGCCATCTCTCCTAAGACCACCACAATGGGGGTTAGGATTTCAACATATAAATTTGAAGGGTATACAAACATTGAGTCTATAGCATCCATTCGCCTGTTGATGGACATATGGGTGGTTTTCCAAGACTGGGTGATTATGAGTAGAGCTGCTGTGAACATTCACTAAATCACAAAAATTTAGAGCTCATTGTTCAGATGGGAAGACTAAGGCTGGGAGAAGGGAGGCAACTGGCCTGATAAAGGCCAGGAGGCAGGACACCTGACTGCAGGAGTCCTGCCAGATCAGCACCAGACTGTGCCTCCTCACCTCCTCCTCCCGGAACCCTCCCAGCCGGGACCCAGAGTCTGGCTGGGAACTAGGCCAGGCCCCAAGCAGGGGGCAGTGAGCAGGAGTTTCGGTCAGAGCGCGGTCATCTTTGATGTTGTTCATTCGGGTCTGACGCACTGGCATTTATTTGCAATTAAGGAGCTGGTTCCTAATTAGGCTGATGGCGGGACCACAGCCTTGGAGCCACTGAGGAGAAAAAGATCTTCTGCAAGAGACTGTCCCCTCAAACTCTGAGTGGCAGCACAGGCTGCAGACGAGAGGCGTGGTAGATGGAATGGGGCTCAGCAACTGTGGGGAGTACAGAGGGGACCCTGGGTTTTGGAGTGCCTGCCTTCTTACTTGCTGACAGCATGTCAGCTTGTGTCAGACACTGCCTGAGATCTCTGTGTGTGTATGTGTGTGTGTGTGTGTGTGTGTGTGTGTGTGTGTGTGTGTGTGTTTAAATAGCACCACAGCAGTACTTGTCTGTTCCAGACATTCAGTTATTCTTTGTTTCATTCTTCATTCCTTCACTTATTCAATACCTCTTCCACCTCAGGTACCAGGCCAGGAGCTAAACCTTAACATTTGTAAAGCACTTTACAGTTTGCAAAGGCCACTGCCATCCACTGTCCTATTGTAACCTCCCATGGTGGTGACCGTGGGTCATGACCTCCAATACCTCTGAGGAGCCCTGGCCTTAGAAGAGTCAGGCCACTGCTAGGACCAATAAATAGACAACTACTCTTTTCTGCACTCATTTGATCTGCTGCCAGAATTTCCAGTAAACCCAAAGATGGACTGTGTAAGTGAGGCACTCAGTTATGACTAACCCATTTTATAAATGGAGAGACTGAGGCTTGGGGACATTCAGTAGCTTGTCCATAGCCACATATCCAGTCACTGGCGTTTAAGCCTTAGGTCTGTCTCAACTCTGAAACCTTTAAATCATATGACAAGTAATAGATTAGAATTCTGGGGTTTTATGTTCTTGTCCCTGTTCTGCCACCCATTGCTGTGTGTTCTTGGGTGAGTCACCCAAGGGGTGAGTCACTCCCAGGGTGCCATCTTGGGGCACAAGGACATTGGATGCAATTAGTGATTCCCACAGGCCAGTCTCAGGGCTAAGTTTTCATTTGTGCATGGTGAAAGAAATAAGAAAATTTCTTATAATCTAAATGTATTAACTTTTAAATTTATGATTTTGTTATAGTATCAAATTACAGTTTTGTGCTAGTGATAATAGATGGTCTTGGGGGTTTTAATAAGTTCATAAATGACAAAACAGTGGTAAGCCTGTGACATTCCCAGTCCCTCTGTTAAATAGTGTATTGGTTTGCGAAAGCCCAAAGTGTTGGGGTTCCCTGGATGAGATGCTGTCACGGGGTCCCTCAAGCTCCGGAGTCCTGAGACACTGAGTGCTGGGTGGGGCTGGAGAGGCCCCCAGAGCATGGTGATGGCTCTCATCTGCTGACTTGCTCTGGGGATGAGACCTGAGACCTAAGTCCTCGCCCACCATCCCCTTTGGCCCCAGGCCATTGGCCCCACCTGCTGGGCAGAATTCTGATGAGGGGTGGGTGCGAAGACAGTATGCCAACACTAGGGATGTATTTTATTTCCTTCCACCTTCCCTTTTAGTACCATAGGGATACATGCAGCCTTGGGACAGACTTAGAAAGGACTGAGACCCACCCCATCCTACTCTACAGTCTAGCCCAGCCTGGGACACTAACCAACAGCAAGGGACACCTGCTTAGGCCAAGGGAGGGGCTGCATTTAAGACTGTAGGCACACAGGAGGGAGGAGTCTGAAAGGGCATTTCTGAAAAGGCAGTACATCTCCTGAATTTGGAGGACTTAGCCAGGAGCCCAGGCCTGATATGTTTCCTAGTCTGCTTAATCAAAGAAGATGCAGGACATGAGGCCCAGCCCAGGCTAGGGACCTAGGGCAGCTCTGAGGGGTTCACCCCTAAGCACAGGATACCATCCTGGGAAGGGCTACTGGGGTAAGGCTGGAGATGTGGATCTTGTTGGGGGTGGGTAGATGAGGAGGGGGCATTTGGCTTAGCTGGGGTGAGAGGAAAGGGACAGGAAGTTCTACCTGGCCTTGGATCGAAAGTTTTATGGGAGCTGGGAGAGAGGAAGTATCCCTCTACCCCAGTCCCATTACTCTCACCCTTGCACTCTGACTTTGAAACTGCTTTTTCCCTTTTACAATGGAGTGGCTATACCCTGGGGCAGAGCTGCCACTTTAAGAGTGGGTGGCCCTCTCTGAACCTTATCTGTGAATGAAGGATAGCAGTAATACCTCATTTGATGACACTGTACAGTGAATCCTCAGGGTACGATAAAGGCCTTTTGTTTAGGGGGTGGGAGTGATGCACCAACTTGTAGGTAAGCACCTCTAGGACTCATAGACCATGACAGCAGTCAGAGTTACACATAGGGAAACTGAGACTTAGAGAAGGGGAAGGACTTGTTCTGTGCATGGATTTTAGGGGAGTCTGCCGAGAGGATGGAAAAGCACTCCCCTCTGGAGTATGGCCTAGCACTGATGCTGGCCTCAGTACTCACTAGTGTGTACCCTCAGCCAGTTGGGGCACCTCCCTAGGCCTCAGTTTCTGCACCTGTAAAATAGGGTGATAACAGAGGTGAACCAAGGCTGTTGTGAAGAAGGCATCTAGTTCATGGAAGGTTCTCAGGCATGCCTGTTGCCTATCCTATTGCCCAACATTCTCTAGGCATAGCTTTTTTGCTTCCTATCTCTCTGTGCCGAGAGCACCATGGGAATTCTCTTTGCTTGGTGAGAAGGTTGGTGCTGGAGTGTTTTATGGCCAGACTGGGATGGTGCTTTCCTGGCTCTTGGAAAGCCAGATGGATGGATGGTGAGATGGGCAATGGCTTGGGTGTTCCTGGATGCCCACTTGCTAAGGGGCAGGTGAGTGAGGGCAGGGAGTAGGGCCTCTTCTCTCCCAACCTGATGGATTAGCTAGAACCATGAAGGCCCTGTATAGAGACTGTGAAGCAAAATGATATGTCCTTAGGAGGTGGCCTTGGGGACCTCTGGCTGGAACCCGTTTGGGGCTGTGCCGAGCCCAAGGCCACAGCAGAACTGGCAGCCTATAAGAGGCACCTTAGGCAGTTTCTGGCTAGGTGGCTAGGTGGGCCTCCCAGCACATAAGAGGATGTTAGGGGACCTCTCACCTTGCTGCTCTGGGGCTTCTAGGTGGGTTTGAGCTGAAGGCAGACAGAGCTGGCCTCACTGAGGCTCCTAAATGAAGTTGTTAGCAGTGTTTTTTTCCCTCGGTTTAGGCTGGACTTTGATCAGTTTCTCTTGGAGAATAAGAGCCATAAAGTACCTTGCTGTGCTCTCATCAGGCCTCCAGCACAATTCTCCCTCTGTGCAGAAGCTCTAGCCATGGCCTGTATGGGAATATGTCACCTGGCTGGGCAGTCATGGGTGCCCAAAGGAAAGAACAGATGTCAAAAGGCTTCAGAATCCGAGAAGCTGCCCACATAGGAGAGCATGGGGCTGCCCTTCAAGACAGGCCCCAGCCTTGTGAGTGGTCTTAGGTCTGGTCTCAGAAAATTGTTAGATTCATCCACACAGAGAAGCCCCAAGCTGGAGTGAGAAGGAATTCCAGTCATCCTCCAGGGCACTCCTTTGCTGTCTGTAGAGAAATAGAGGCCCAGAGAGGCACAACACACACTGGCAAACTCTGAACCCCTTGAAGAGTGATTTTCTTTAGTACTTACAGACCTTCAGCTTCTCTGTCTCATAGAGGTTCCTGCAGTTCTGGTGAAAACCTGCAGTTTGTTCCAAGAGAGCCAGCTCGAGGGGCAGAGGGTAGGGGCCACTGGGGGTACTTGGCATAGTGCTCAAAGCTGAGGCTAGGAGCAGTTGGGCAGCCACGATTCTGGGCTAGAGGGATCCTGGGAGCCAATTCCCCCACCCCAGCCCCCCTTCCTATGCCTAAATGGCCCTGAATGGTGATTATGCCCCCTAATAGCTTATCCCTGCTCTGTTCAGGTGAAGGCTTGGACTGACTCAGTTCAAGGCTTGGTGTCTGCCAAGTCTTGGGTCCTCCTGTTAAAGGAAAAGGTAATCTCACAGAGTGAGCAGAGGACCCAGTGAGGTCACAGACAGTGTAAGAAATGCATTGCATAGCATTTGGAACCTTGGAGGTGCTCATCCTTGGCCTTCGTTGGGGTGTGCGGGTGCTTGTCCATCTCCTGCTAGCTTGTGAAATTCTTTTGCCAGGAGCCAGGTGTAGTTCATTTGTATTCCCACAGCACCTAGCACACAGTAGGTACCTTGCCTTCTCTGTAGGTTCATAGTCTGTTTTCTCCTTTGTGTGTATGTTTGTGAGGGTGTGTGTGTCATGCTGTGTGTTAAATTTCCTGAAGGCAACCTGGCACAGTAGGTGCTGGCGCGTCCCTTGACTGCTAGAAACACCACCCAACTCCCACCATCCAGGTAGGAGTGCCACCTCCGCTCCCCTCAGCCATCTGCCTTTCCACCCTGAATAATATCCCTGCTCTGTGCTTGCCCCGCAGACGCCAGCATGTCTCCGGATGCCACCAAGCCGAGCCACTGGTGCAGCGTGGCGTATTGGGAGCACCGGACGCGTGTGGGCCGCCTCTACGCGGTGTACGACCAGGCCGTCAGCATCTTCTACGACCTACCTCAGGGCAGCGGCTTCTGCCTGGGCCAGCTCAACCTGGAGCAGCGCAGCGAGTCAGTGCGGCGGACGCGCAGCAAAATCGGCTTCGGCATCCTGCTCAGCAAGGAGCCCGACGGCGTGTGGGCCTACAACCGAGGCGAGCACCCCATCTTCGTCAACTCCCCGACGCTCGATGCGCCCGGCGGTCGCACCCTCGTCGTGCGCAAGGTGCCACCTGGCTACTCCATCAAGGTGTTTGACTTTGAGCGCTCGGGTCTGCTCCAGCATGGGCCTGAGGCCGATGCTGCCGATGGCCCCTATGACCCCAACAGCGTCCGCATCAGCTTCGCCAAGGGCTGGGGCCCCTGCTACTCCCGGCAATTCATCACCTCCTGTCCCTGCTGGCTGGAGATCCTGCTCAATAATCACAGATAGCGGCGGCTGCCCAGGCAGCGCCTGCCATCTGCCCCCACCGCCAGGGGGGCCAGTGCCCAGAGACACAACCCCCATGGACGAGAGCCCCCAGATATCATCTACCTAGATTTAATATAAAGTTTTATATATTATATGGAAATATATATTATACTTGTAATTATGGAGTCATTTTTACAATGTAATTATTTATGTATGGTGCAATGTGTGTATATGGACAAAACAAGAAAGACGCACTTTGGCTTATAATTCTTTCAATACAGATATATTTTCTTTCTTTTCCTCCCTCTTTATGGTTTCTTTTTTTTTCCTTTTTTCTTTTTTTTTTTTTAAAGAAAATGATACAGCAGAGCTAGGTGGAAAAGCCTGGGTTTGGTGTATGGTTTTTGAAATATTAATGCCCAGACAAAAAGCTAATATCAGTCACTCGATAATAAAGTATTTGCATTATAGTTTTTTTTTTTTTAACTGTCTTCTTTTTAACAAAGAGGGACATGCAGGGCTTTAGTGGGTTTCTGACCCATCTGGCATCCCAAAACTTGATTTCAGTCCTTTACCAGATAAAGAGTAGAGGGGATAAATTGAAAAGGAAGGAAGAACATACGTTTACTCTTAAGGCCACAGGAGGGTTCTGTTGCCCATGGCTGTGATGTGTCCTCAGGATGGAGAGGAGGAGGGAGAGTACATGAGCCATCCACCCTGGGTAAGCTCTCTTAGTCTAAAGGGGGAGGCTCATACTCTGGCCTGAAGGAACTCTCAGTCTAACAGTAGAGACACAGGCCTGTCCCTCTGATCTCTAAGAAATGCATAAGCCAGAAGAAGACACTATTTCTCATCACTTTGGGGAAATGGCCTGAGGAAGAAAGACTGAGATGGTGAGCCTTAGGCTCACCTGTCATGATGTAGAACCCACCTGAGCCCCAGGGTGAAGCTCCTCTTAGAGGCTACCCTCCCACTCCGCTCCAGATATCGCAGAACCTGCCCATCTGGGGCTGCATTCGTGATTTATGCAAAGGCAGGTGGTTTCTTTCTACTTTATAAAAGGAAAAAGTTGAGGTTCTGGAAGGGTAAATGGCTAGCTCATGAGACAGATCTAGGTTAGAAGTTATATCTAATTATAGAACCAGAGCCATATTAAATCAGTTTTCTGGGGAAACTCGAAAAAGAAGGCCTCCTTGGCCAAATAACTAAGGGGAATATTACATTATATATCTACTTTCTTGGAAATTTACATCAGCATAGTAAGTGCTCTGAGAAGTCCTGTGGATTATATTGCTGCATAATAAATTATCCTCAAACTTAGCAGCTTGAAACAACTAACATTATCTCACACAGTTTCTGTGTTCAGGAATGCAAGAGCAGCTTAGCTGGGTGGTTCTGGTTCAGGGTTTTATGAGGTTGCAATCAAGCAGTCCGCCAGGGCTGCAGTCATCTGAGGCTTAACAGGAGCTGCAGGACCCACTTCCAAGCTCACTCATGGGGCTGTTGGCTGGAGGCCTTCGTTCCTCACCATGCAGGCCTCTTCACTGGGCTACTCATGACGTGGCTTCTCCCAGAGCATATCCAAAAGAGAGGGACCAAGAGTAAAGCTACTAACCTTATATAACCTTACCCCTGAAGTGACACGCCATCACTTCTGCCGTATTCTGTTGATCATACAAACCATTCTTGCTACAATGTGGGAGAGACTACACAAGAGTGTGAATACCAGGAGGTGGGGATCATAGCCATCATGTACTCCAAGAAATACATCATTTCACTTTGTTTCCCAAAGTTATTTGCCAGTAGACTCCCCACCCCTGCTAATTCCCAATACCAAGGCATGCTGGTGTCTCTGGGTTGGCCACTGCTGACTGCTGGACATGCCAGGGCACCCCACACTGAGGCTCTGCCTCAAAGATGCTTATCTGGGATGCCTGCCTCATTTGTGTGTTCTTGGTATGGGGTCAGTGTGGAGGCACCTTGGGCTCCGAGAGTGGGGTGCCCAGGCAAGATGAAATAAGCCAGTTCCATGGAAGTACTGAGGAGAGGAATCAGGAGGCCTTTCGAGAAGGCTCAGTGCTTCAGCTCCGGTCCTCACAGGATGAGTGGCAAGCTGACAGGCTAGGAGTGGCAGAGTGGGCAGGAGCAAAAGGGCTATGCCAGGGGAGTGGCAGAAATCAGGAGGTATTGTATGAAATACCCAGGAGACAGGAGAGGGGAGTCTTCAGACTCTTGTGCTCTGGAGCCAGGCTTCCTGCATTCAAATCCTAGCTCTGCCACTCACAGTGACTTCAGAGACTTCTTAATGTGCCTCAGTGTTAAGAGGAGAAAATTGTTCTCACTTTGGGGCTTGGAGAATTAAACACATCACACAGTACCTGGTCCCTCACCAGTGCCTATCAGCTGTTATTAATACAGGGCCAGGGCTGGAAAGGGAGGCTGGGGGCCCTCAAATGCCATAATGAGCTGGGGTGGCATTTGGGAGGCAATGGGAAGGCGGGCTTGTTTCTGAGTGGGCCAGGGAGTGATCAGAGCTGGACTATGAGAAGCTCTTTGTAGGGGCTTCCCAGAGGATGGCTAGGCTGCAGGCAGGAATGGGTCAGCTGAGCCCTGAACCCATCTTGGCTGGCCAGAGCATGGTGCCTACCAATGACAGTCTCCTGACGGAGACTCCTTGCCCTTAGAGGAAGCAGCCAGCCGCTCCACAATGCCTGGGTGTGGAAGTGATGCTTATAATCTCCTCTTCATAAGGGAACAAGAGAGACAGAGACTGACACTCCCATTTGACAGAGCAAGGAAGTACTTACCTCAAGCCTGTGGATGCTGGGATATGACCAGATTTCCTGCCTCTCACCACAGGATCTACTCTATGTGGACTGGATGGTGACAACCTTTCCCTGTTTCCCAGATTCTCAGAAGGTGCCCACCCAGATAGAATACATTGATACACTCTAGAGTTAAGCCTCATGGACCATGCCATCCTCCAAGGGAATCTTTTTTCTGGTTTCCCTGCCAGCCCAGATTCCTTCATTCTTCACTCTGCCACTCTCTGGCCTGATCCTCCTAGGAGGCCCAACTTACTCCCTCTGCTGCCTTGCACCTACCAGGCCCTGGTCCTCTTGACCACTGAGCAGAGCTGGACTATGCTACATGAGGATGGGCTGCGAGAAACTTTTTCTTTTTTTCAAGTCGATAACTAAAAACACTAACTCACCATTTTTGAGTCCTTCCTATGCACTAAGAATGATTATTGGGTCTTCATGAGAACCTCTGTACAATGTTGAGTTATCCCCCTTTTTCAGGTGGAGAATCTGTTACTCACATGCATGCTGTCCTGCGCCCAGCTCCGTGGGAGAAGGAACACGCCGTCTCAGATGCCAGCTAGGGGATCCTCCAGTGTGTTGGCTATGATTGGCTCTGTTTCAGTTGGCCTGTCCCTCAGGGACAGTTGAGCCTGAAGGGCTGAACTCTGCCTCGCAGACCTGCCCTGTCCTGAGGCTGAGGACCTCCCTGAGGTCTTTGTGTGGTCTTAAGTGTCAGGGAGAGGTCCTGTGGCTGCCTTTCTTCATGGGAGTCTGAAATCCAGTTCCAGCCCCTCAGTTGACAGATAGGGAAACCAAGCCCAGACAGGAGAGGTTGAATCGCTGTCACAAGTGGTGGCAGGACCTGCTGTACTCCCCTCTTTCCCGGTCATGGTGCCCCAGTGACTGTGGTTTCCCCCAGACCACCCAGGGATCTGGTGACTCAGGCTCCAAAAGAGACAGTTTCTAAACAAAGCCTGGTGTCCATAGAGCATGATGGGAGCCTGGTCTCTGCAGGCCCTGGTAAGCGTGGTGGGTGGGGCTTACTGCCCTTAAACCCAAGCTCCAGGTCTGGAGGTGGGGGAAGGTGGCAACGGGTGGGATTTCCTGCAATTGAATAGGATTTTGGAGAAGGGTTAGTCCCTCCATTGCCCCCTCCTCTCCATTCCACAGTCCATCCCCATCTCCAACCCCTCCTCTGCCTTAGTGTCTGGGAGAGTCTAGTGGTATAAGGGTGGAGGGGTATGACCTAGGAGAGAGAGAAATAGAAATGGAGAGGGAGAGGACTCTGCAGATCTTCTGTGTTCATTCATGTCTCAGATGAGATGACACTAGGCTCAGAGAGGAGTGTGAGTAGCCCAAGATCACACAGCAAGTTCAGGACAGAGCTGACAGCCAAAAACTCAGCTCTCAGGATTTCTGGTTTAGCTGCTTCCTCTGTCTGGGCAAGAATTCCATCAGTACTCTGGAGGATATGCACATACCTCTGTTCACCTCTGGGGACTCCCCCATCCCCTTCTCCCTGTCTTAGAAGCTCCCATACCACATACTCGTTCCAGCCACCTCTGGCTGCAGCTGTCTTGTTCTAATCTCAATTCTGCCACTTACCATCTATATAATCTTAGGCAAGTTACTTAACCTCTCTGTGCCTCAGTTTTCTCATTTGAATAATAATAAGAGTCTACTTCCTAAATTTATTGGGAAGATTAACGGAATTAATACATGCTTGGTACTCAGAACTGGCATGTAGTAAACGCTCAGCAGGAGCTCACTAGTAATATTTTGGGGCCTAGAAGGCAGTTCAGGGAGGTGAGAAAAGCTTTGGTTAGGGACTTCCGAGTATGAGGACTCAAATCCAGATCCCTAAACATGCTGACAACTTTTAGCAATCACCTGATCTGCATAAAGCTGTTTCCTCTGGGAAATAGAGCCTGTGATCCAGTGGGATGTCCCCAGTCTGGGACACCAGAGCCTCCCTTGACAGCTGCTGTGGTTTCTTAACTGGGCCTCTTGCCCCTCTCCTGCCCTTTCCAATCCACTTTCCTCCACTCAGAATGATGGTTTGCACCTAAACCTGACAGTGAGCCTCCGCTGTGTGACTAGGACCTCTCCGATGACTACCCATGCCCTCAGGATAAAAAACTACCTCTTATTAGAGTGGCCTGTAAGACCGCAAGAGATCTGGCCCTGCCCCATCTCTACTGGGTCAACCCCCTTTAAACACTACACTCCAGACCTCTCTGTCTCTCTGTCTCTCTCTCTGTCTTCCAGATCTTTGTCCAAGATACCCCTACTCCAGACCATGCCCCAGACTGCCCATTCCAAGCTCTGACCACACTGCTGCTCTTCTTTCCTCTCGGAGAGTCTCCTAGAAAACAGAGATGTCTCAAGTCCCATTTGCTCCCATGGGCCTAGGCCCCTGAATGTTTGTAGAATGAAAGGGTCAAGGAGGTAATGGATGTGGGTGTGTTTTATAAACGCTGAAGGACTAAGCAGGCATCTAGAGGGGGTGTGTGTTTATTAGTATCATGTGTCTCCATGACAATCCCCAGCTGGCTTCTTTGTACTGGCCCCTAAGAACTCTCAGTCCTTCCCCTATCTTCAGACCCTGGGCTTTGGGGGCCTATGTCCTGCAGCTTCTCAAGAATGTGGTAGCAAGAATTACTGCTTTGTGTTTAGTTTTTTTTTTTTGGGGGGGGGGTTGTCCTTTTGATAATTTAGAACACAGACTCAGAGCATGGCCAATTTGGGAAGGTACTTAGAGTGCATCTAGTTCTATTGCTATCGTAGAACTGAGGCCCAGAGACTGCAGCTGCTAACCAGGGTCACATAGCAAGGCGGTGGCAGATGGGAGCTAAACCCATGACTTGGGGCTCCTTCCAGATCCGGCCTCTCATTAATGCTGCAAAGGCCTCTGTGAAGCAATCAGTGATCTGAGTAAAACAATTGAAAAGCAATAGGGGCAGGGGTCCAGATCATTTTTTGTCTTTGTTTTTAATTGTGGTAAAATACATATAACATAAAATTGACTGGTTTAACCACTTTTAAGTGTATAGTTTAATGGCATTACTTACATTCACATTGTTGTACGACTATCACTACCACCCATCTCTAGAACATTTTCATTTTCTGTATGCCTTTTTTTTATGTTATTGTGATCAAATATACACAATATAAAATTTGTCATTTTAATCATTTGTGGGTGTACAGTTCTGTGGCATTAAGTACTTTCTCATTTTGTTTTCCTTATTCTTTTTAATAAAAGGTAAATGAAGATAAAATTTTAAAATTCTTTGCCCTGGGATTTTGAGATCTCTGCTGACTTCCAGAAGCCCTGATAGCCCAGAGGAAGCTATGTATCACCCTGGCATGGCTAGGGGGTTGGCAGAAGGTTCTGGGGAGTAGGATATCCAGTTTAGGATGACCATCAATAGGGGTATAGCCTGGAACAGCCTAATAGCCTCGCTGACTGTTTTCAAAGTAGGTCACAGGAAGCCTAGTGGAGTGTAGATAAAATGTTCAGAATTTCTGAACATGAGAGCAGGAGGGAGCCCATGGGCTAAGCACAGGAGAGACAGTTTTTAATGTGACTTCCTTGGACTCTGTGGGGTCACCATGGGAGACTTGGCTAAGTGATGCTGGGGAAGGCCCCTCCCTCTCTAGGCCTCAATTTCCCCTCTAAAATGAAAAATCTTTGTCTCAATAGTGGCAGCTAGAGTGGATTTTCATATTGGACCTGCCAAGAGGAGCTGGGACAATTACTAGTAACATAACTCTTACTTTGTTTAGCAAAAATAATAACAGTTATTTACTGAGGGACTTGTTGTATATAATAGTCCTTACCCACAGTTTCACTTTCCATGGTTTTTATTACACATGGAAAACCGTGGTCTGAAAAAATTAAATAGAAAATTCCAGAATAAACAATTTATATGTTTAAATACAAGCTATTTTCAGTAGAGAGGTGAAATCTCGCGAGTCCTGCTCTGTCCTGCCTGGGAAGTGAATCGTCTATTTGACCAGCGTCTCTACGCTGTGGAGGCTCCCCACTCCTTAGGCACCTCGTTGCCATCTTGGTTATCAGATTAATGTTGCCTGCTGTCGCAGTGTTTGTGTTCAAGTAATCCCTATTTTACTTAATAATGGCCTCCACGTTCAAGGTGGTGGTGCTGGCAATTTTGATATGTGAAAGAGAAGCTATAAAGTGCTTGTTACATATTGTCAGAAGGTTGATAGTAGCCTAACATGTTACCTCACAATGCTGCGTCATTCACTTCCCTTCGTTTCATCACGTTGCCATTGTATCATCTCACATCATCACAAGAAGGGTGAGTACAGTATAATAAGATATTTTGAGAGAGAGATCATGTTCACATAACTTTTATTACAGTATATTATAATTCTTCTATTTTATTATTAGTTACCATTGTAAATCTCTTACTGTTTCTAATACATAAATTAAACTTTATTATCAGTATGTATGTATAGGAAAAAGACATAAACATAAGATTTGGTACTATCTGCAGTTTCATGCATCTATTGGGGTCTTGGAATATATCCCCTGTAGATAAGGGGGGACTACTGTACTAGGCACTTTGTGTCATCTCATTTAATCTTTGCCCCTGTTTTATAGATGAGGTTCAGAGAAGTTAAGCAAGTCACCCATGGTCACACAGCTATTAAGTATTAGAACTAGGATTCCCACCCAGGTCTCTGTGGTACCAGAGCTGGTGTTCCTACTCAACCATCCCCCCAACCCCGACCCTACTGGTGACAGCATTTCTGAACTTGACTTTCCATGGCAGCTGAGCATGCAGGCTTTGGAGGCAACTCCAGGGGCTCCAGCCGCAGCTCTGCTTTCAGCTAAGTGACCCTGGGCAAGTTACTTAAGGTCTCTGAGCCTCAGTTTCCTCATTTGTTAGAATGGGCATAACGATAAGGTAGCTAGTAACATTAAATTAAATGAGTTTATATTTGTGAAGCAGTTCGAACAAGGCCAGACTAGTAGTAACATTTAGCATTTGTCGAACTTAAAAAATATTACATTATTGACAGCTTTATTTCATTTTGTTTTGGTCGGTTTTGTTTGAACTAGCAAATTAATTTGAACTTTAAAATAAAAGTTTTGCTTTCTATTTCTCATCATTGAGCAGTAAACAAAATGGAGCTTTAGAAATACCTAGAAAAAACACACACAAACAATACTGCATACATTCCTGCAGTTTGAGATGCTCTTTTCTTAACATTTTAACAGAAACATACCTATTCACAAGTTTTTGTAGAAGAGAGAAAAACATCTTTTCTGTAGGCCATTCAGTGTTGGCCAAATCCTTTAAGCTGTCTAAAATAAGCAGCATTTTGGTGTTTTCTAAGTATGTGTATTAGAAGCAGACCCTTCGGAAATGTCTACGTCATTCCCACTCTTTCTCCTTTCCTTTCCTGCTCTACCCATGGAATGAGGATGGTTGTCATTCTTGGCCCTGATGACAACTATTTTGACTCTTTAAAAATCCCATGCTTTGTGCTGCCCAAAATATATCAATGAATGTCAAAAACCACATCAGATCCCCGGCATGCCGAGTGGCACCAGCTCTGCCTTGATGAGAGGCCTCGGCTGGCTCTTGGGCTCTCCTCACTCAGGGGTTCCAGGTCTGACCCTGAGGCCATTTGGCTCTATCAGGGCTCACAGCCAGGGTCCTTGCCTTGACCTGGACAGCCATGTTGAGGGGAATGCCTACTGTGGCTTGCAGGGAAGAAGATCCAGCTTGAGCCACACAGGGGTTTAAAGTGAGGAACTGTCAGTCCACGTGTTTAGGTTCCTGTTCTGAGTCAGTCTGGCAATTCCCAGGGAACTCCACTAGGGGTGAGAGCTCTGGCTGGCCTGGCCCTAACCCAAGTAGGCAATGTCATCAGAGTCTTCTGTGACCATTTCTAGACCTTAGGGGTGGGCTCCCAAGTGACCATGAGAAGCCAAATTCCTTTGAGGTGATTCTGCTCTTGAATTTGCCATGGTTAGGGAGAGAGGGAATAATGAGGAAATGAAGTCCACAGAGCCACTGAAAACCATTTTTGAACAGAAAGATTTCCCCATTTGCTCCATCAGGCCTTATGTCTGAGCTGCTCCTGCTGAGGATGAAGGGGCCAGCTCTAGAGAGAAGTAAAAACCTATAGACATAGGTTTGAATCCTGGTTCCACCATTTTCCACACTGTGTGAACTTGTGCATTTTATGTATTTCCTCTGGGCCTTGGTGTTCTCTTACGTAAAATGGGGGTGGCATCCTCTACCATGGAGGGATCAAATGAGAAAGCATGCTGTGTTGGGGGACAATTCTCTTTGCATCTCTTACAAGCAGAGGTACTGACTACCTTTGCTCTGGACTATCTCTTCAAGGATATACGATAGCCCACAGCCTTAGAAGACAGATAGTGTTTCTCTCTGGTATGAAAGACAGGCATGTTTACCGCCCATTGCAAAAGGTTTGGGTTCCCTAAGCTCAGGGTTCTTTTCCTGTAAAGCGCCCCACTGAGTGTGCTGGCGTCACCTATCTCTCTTTGCATTGCAAGGACACCAGTGCAGACATGATGCTCAAGCTGCTGGCTGTGCCATGAGTAATAGAAGTCGTTGTCTCTGTTCCAAGAGCTGCGTTTTTTTGCCAGCAGGGAAACAGGGCAAGCTAACTTGCTATCTTGCAATTGGGTAAAATCTCAGATCCTTCATAGTTCTTGACAGATTTGGTGATAAGGATGGAATTCTGACAGAGATACGGCTTTCTGGAAGAGAAAAGATGGAGACCTCAAAGGCCAAATAATGGGATTTTGAGGGAAGTGTATGGACATCGATAGCAAATACATTGACCAAATTGTATGGCTAAGTGGGCAATAAATGGCTCTTTTATTGTCTTTTCATGAGGAGGAATTGGGGAGGCGGTGGCAGGCTGAGTACTGCGAAGTAGGCTCGAAGACAGATGCCCACATGATGCCCTGGTTGGGGCTAACTCGCCTCTCAGTGGGAGGACTTCCTCACCAAACTAGTGGCCAGTGATGGTAAGGACTTCCTCACCATCAAAACAAACCAGTGCTACGGTTTGTTTAGGGTGGGCAGAGGCGCTGCTGCCTTTCAGATAGCAGTACAGAGATGGGCACTTGGACCAAGAGTGAAATGAGGGAAATTCACGATTGCTATAGACAGAGACCAAAGAGATTACTAGAACTTTAGCTGCTTCATTCAGGGAAAAGAGGATGGGGTATGTCACACTCTTTAAGGAAGGATGACCACACAGTCCCCTCTTGCTGTCTATCATACCAACTTTAGATCCATTTGGAGACAGTAGTAAAAGAACTGGAAGTAGGCCCTGGCTGCTATATGGGATTTTGACCTTCTTGAGGAAATTTCTCTGAGACAGACAAACTTCCAGAAGAAACCATAGGTGAAGAATCAACTAGTATCAGGACTCTCACAGTTCCAGGTTGGGTTTGTCCCAAAGGTGCTGCCGTGGCTGTTCTACCTCATTGTCAGCTCTGCAGAACTGAAAATGGGCATGGTCACTCTGCTCAGTGAGCAGAACTCAAAACTGTATTCACAGCTCTAGCCAACATTATCCTTGATGCAGCTTGTTATATTTTTACTGTGTCTTGGGTATAGTCAATGACTTGGCTGTTTCATCTGCCACTTAGAAAATGAGCTGGCAAATTGAAGATACCCCTCTAAAGGACCACAAGCTGTGGGGATGAGTTGAGGCTGCTGATTGAACTGTGTACATCACTCCTGTGGATACCCATGGTAAGGGTCTATTCTTTGATGAGCCTAACTGGCATGCTCACCCTGCCCAGACTGCCCCCGTTGCTGCCTGAACCTATCATCCTGGCAGATGTAGCCATCCCCCTACCCTCAGAGACCTGTACAAGTAAAGGACTCCATGTTTCTACTCTGTTCGTGACTCCTGCCAAAAGCTGACCTGGCTGTCTAGCCGGGGACATGGTCCCTGACTGCTTAAAGCAGACTGACTGCCTTGGACCTTTGACCCTCTCTGTGGCTAGGGGTGGGTGCCTCGCTGCTGTTGATACATTTTCAGGTTATGCTGTTGCTGTTCCAGTCTGTTCAGCCCATTCCAGCCACGACATGGTGGCCCTTGAAACTAATCTGGGTCATGTTTTCAGCTTTATGGGACATTTACAGACTGACATGGTGTGCCTTTTTTCACAGAAGGCAGTCCACAGTGGGTTGACATCAAGGTTGTTCGACAACCTTCCCTTCTCCCAGCCATCTACAGGGATGGTCTTTTCATGTCAGAAATCTCTGCTCTCTCTCCTTCACCATACACCTGAGCAAGGCAGTTTGGTCATTGATTGTGGCTGTTCCCGGAAAGGAATCATCTACTCGGGGCCACCTCCTGGCCCAGACTGGAACAGCAACACCATAACCTGAAAACGTTTCAGCAGCAGCGAGGCACCCGCTCCTAACCACAGATAGAGTCAAAAGTCCAAGGCAGTCAATCTGCTTTAAGTAGGCAGGGGCCATGCCCCGGGCCAGACAGCCAGATCAGCTTTTGGCAGGAGTCACAAGCAGTGTAGAAACATGGAGTCTTTTACTGGTACAGGTCTCTGAGGTAGAGGTATGGTTAATGACCGGGGTGAAAGGGATAGGGGTTTATATAGACCAATTTTGAAAATTTGAGATTCTGCCCTAACCATTCCTGGGCATGCTGCTTCTTTCTTTCCTCAATGGCCAGCTTAGTTCATGCAATCTGTGCTTGGTAGTCTGGCCAAAGGGGGATTCAAACTGAATTCTATATTTAAATTTTATAAAAATGCCCTACCACTCTTGTACCAGACCCTTCCAGGAGAAAGGACTGGGTACAAATAGGAGTTGATTGGAGAAGTTTAGCCACAGGAACAGAACGTACTGCTTTTGTGGCAGTTTAAGAGCAACAACCCAGCATCTGGGAAGGGAACATCTTAGATGTAGGGACCTTCCTCACAAGTGACAAAGCCCTGTGCAGCTTTCCCACAATGGTGCAAGTGCCTTAAATTTAGCTGACTACTGACTTAGCCATCCCCTGCCAGACAGCTCTGACCATGATTTGATCGTCATTTCACTTAACCTTCCCCCTCCAAACCAAGAAGTTATGAGAAACAGCATGAGATGACTCCAGATCCTGTACCTCCCATGCAAAACACCTATCAGCACCTTTGGATGGCTGTCTCACTCCACAACCATTGCTCAGGCATCCTGTGGGGCTAAAGAATGCTACCTGAACAGCAGTGTCAACAAACAGGACAGGTTGGACTGATTGGTTTTTGGAGACAGTCCCCTCAAAAACAAGATAATTTGTTACACAGCATTAGATAACTAATACACCATGAGTTCTCTTGTTTCATGCTCACAGCAATGCTTCAGCATCTGTGGGATGATGCCTGCCTTACAGATGAGAAGCGAGAGCTCAGAGAAACCAATCAATGGCCCAAGGTCACACAGAAAAGTGGTGGTACTAAGTTGTAACCAGGTCTGCCTGATTCTTGTTCCAGTGCTAAGTTCTACCTCACTAGCTTTCTCTCATTCAAGGTGCTGGATTCTTCCATGTGTTTCACAAACCATGGCCCATAGCATTCCATGCCTTTCCGTATGTGCCCTGCCTCTAGACACTGTGGTTGGGAGGCTTAGAAGGCTGGGGGAGCATAGAGCAGCCAGTGGGCTCCCTAATACCTTCTCCCCATATGTGGGATCTCAGTTTCTTCATCTGTGAAGTGCGTCTAAGAGCTGCTTCAACAGAGTGGTTGTAAGAGACAAATGAACTTAGGAACAGGAAAGTGCTTAAGAAAACTAGAGGTACTGCTATGACTAGTGATGTGGTCTGGGGTATGGCCCAGGAGGAGAGAATGAAGGGCTTGGTACAGGGCCTGGGATGGAAAGAAAGTAGAGTGGCAAAGGCCAGTCAGACACAGCCTGGGCTAGAGCTCCCTTTTGAGTTGTTTGTTAGCTGCGGTGTTACCTGCCTCCCCATGTCTGAAATCCTGGACATTCCTTTGGGTTTGGCAATGTCTTATCTAGATTACCTTTTTTAACACACTCATCCTCTTTAGTGCAGTGCTATTGTACTCTACATATTCTGAGGCCCTCCCCTGTGCCAGAAACCTTACGTATATTATCTAATGGAATACTCACACTGGATACTCATGCTAACTCTTTTGGTCCCATTTTACAGATATGAAAAAATGAGACTCAGAGAGGAGCTCAGTAATTTGCTGAAGTTCTCATGGGAGATGAGGAACAGAGCCAGGGTTTGAACTGAGATCACTCTTGCTTCACAATCTGTTTGCCTTTGTGTTCCTTGTTTTTTTTTTTTTTTTTTTTTTTTTTTATACCTTTGGCTTTCACCTCAGAGAAGCCAAGCACACTGAGGCTGGAACCTGGGCAGAGGGGCCCCAGAATCTTCCCCTGTGGGATCCCAAGGTGACCAAAGGCCAGATGGTCACAGGCTGACCTTCTTCAAGGAAAGGCCTTTAGATTGCAAGGGACATCCCCAGACCACCATGGCTCTGGGTACATCATAATCTTCCTGCAACCTTGCTGTAGCCGCCTTGTAATGGGTTCCTCCACCTGCCTCCAGGAGGAACTTTTGTTCTCTCTCTGCTGCAGCCAAATGGATCTTCCTAAAATGCAGCCCTGGCCAAGGCATTCCTCTGTATAAAGCTACTGGTTAGCTGTCCATCAAAATCCAAGTCCCTTATGGGACGTATAAGGCCTTCCTTAGTCTGCATTTCCTCAGTCTCCCTAGGCTAAACCAACAATGCTCCTTAAATGAGCCCAACTGATTTGTGACTCTACGAAGCCTTTGCTTATGCTGTGCCCTCTTCCTAGGTGCCCTTCACCCTCCATTGCTTAATTGTCAAACTCCTTTCTGTTCATTTAAGGTAGTGATTCCTATGAATATTTAAAGTATTTACCAGGAGATATGTGCATGTGGTACAAAACGACATATAGTGACGATTGTCCCCTCCCATCTAGGCCCCGGTTATTTAGACTGCCTTGCATTCTCTATGTGTTGGCTGCCTTTGTATCTTTTAATATGTTCACTTCTCAATGCTCCAGCTCACCTGTCCTTTCTTCTGGGACTCATCCCCTAATGGCTGTCCCCTTACCTGGTCCAGATGGACCCTGCCCACTGAGTCTCACATGGCACCAAGATGTCCTTCCAATTATTCCTTTGGTACACTTATTGTAATTGTCTGTTGACCTATTTTCTCTCTAGCTTGGTGGTCACCGTTGTGCTGGTTTCTATGTCCCCAATGGGAGATAGAGGGCCCTAGTGCATGTTGAATATAAGTTAAAGGTATTGGTGGACTGGGAGTGTCTTTCTGATGGTGATGACATAGTGCCTGAGGCTGCTGCATATCATAAAGTCCCCTAGAAGGGAAAGTTTGTTTAATGAGTGGTGCTGGGGAAACCAAGAAGATGGTGAAGGGTGGGGGTGGGGAGAGAATAGCTACATCTTGACCTCATACCATAGAACAGAACAAATTCCAGGCGGATGAGACTGTAAAAATGTGAAAACAACGAAACCATGAAATAACTAGAATAAAATGTTCATAATTTTGATCTCTGGATGGGAAGGGCCTCTCTAAGCACAGCAATAATAATAGAAATTATAAAGGAAAAGATGTATATATTTGTATATTTAAGAGTGGAAACACCTGTACATCAAAACATACTTATTTAATCATAAGTAAAATTAAATAAAAGCAAATATGTAAAGAGCACTTGCAAATCAAAAAGAAAAAATCTAAAAACCTCAATAGAGAAAAATGGGCAGTGGACATGAAAAGAAAATTAACAAGGAGGGAACTGTAAGTGTGTAAGTATACATGTTTAACCTCATTAGAAAACAAAAGATTCATTTAAAATAATGAGATGTTATTTCTCACTTATTATTTCGGTCAAACTATTTTTTTTTTTTAAGTGGTGCTCAGTGGGGCTGAGATAAAGTGAGACAAACAAGATAGTGTTCTCCTTCTATGCTGACGGCTCTATAAACGAGGGCAGCTTTCAGGAAGTCAGTTTGTCAATGTGGATTAAAAGCCTTAAAAATGTTTATGCTCTTTATTCCAGCAATTCTACCTCTGGGGATCTTTCCTGATAAATATTTATTTTTTTATAACAGTAAAATTCTGAAACAGTCTCAAAAATTCTGGTGAATTTCAGAAATGCTGGCACATTTATGTGATAACATATTATGCAGTCTTCAAAATCATGTTTAATTGTTAATGGCAATTGCTCTTTGGAGAATGGGAAAGGATATCAAGGTGCAACTGGGTTTTTTTTTTTTCTTTCCACTTTCTATTTTTCTAAACTGTTTATCTTACCATAAGCAAGTGTTATTTTTATAAAGGAGAACATCATGTTTTGGAATATTTTAAATTGCAGGCTTCCCCCACTATTTGAAAGTAGAGAGTTCCCATGAAAACTTGCATTAGACAAAATGGCATAAAGCAAAGAAGCAATTAATTTATATGGAAAATTTTTCCAGCATTCTCACACCTGAAATTCAGGATAGGCACAATGTCTTTATTTTATTCTTCATGATCAAAACAATTATATTCAGTTTTATGCTGAGCATAACACCCTTACGAGCTCTTTTAGGCTATTCTGATACCTTGGGACACATCTCGCTAAAAAAATGCACAAAATAAATCGAGATAAAGCACAGATACTCACAGACCCAGTTCAAAGCCATGTGCCTGATGCTGAGATGCTGAGTGTAGCTCCTGGGGAAGGAGCTTGGTGAGGCCACTCTTGCTCCTCCAGATGCCAATGCTTTTCTAACACTTACTGCAAAACAAATGCTGTTCACTTTCCCCCTTTTCTCATAAAAATGAAAATCTTCAGATTTCTTTCAGTTAGTGAAAATGGGTACTAATGTAGGTCTTTCATAAAAGCAAAATGGCATGAAGCAAACTTTTAAAAAGCAGGGGGTATCTACATTTGGAAAAGTTATCATGACATAATGCTGGGTGGAAAAACAGCAGGCGATAAACCTACATATACATGATATAATACTTAATTTACATCTATCATCTATCTATCTATCTATCTATCTATCTATCTATCTATCTATCTTCTAGATAATGCAGCAAGCACAGTATTCAATACCTGGCACATATAAAGTGCTGAATGTATACATATATATTGATATTATGATGGTAATGCATATACATGTATGCAAAATATAACCAGTGAATATTTCTAGGTTATGGAGTTAGGAATGATTTTCACATTTTAAAAAAACTTTCTCATATTTTTCAAAAGTTTTACAATGAGTATGTAATATCCTTATTGTATTATATTAAACTTTATTATTAATTATAATTAAAAAAACAAAATTCTTCACAATAAACATTGAACCAAAAGAGATTTGGTATTAAACCTCAATTAAACATTTATAACTGCCAGTGTTCTTGTTAATTGAAGTTTGATTGTATTAAATGACAGTAAATGAATCCTCACATTTCTATCATTTAATAGTACACTTCCATACCTGACTGCCTTCCTTGACCTCTGTAGCACCCCTGCAAAGTATTGAGATTAAGGAAACTCAACAAGACATATTAGAAAAAGTGCACGCACACACACACATATGGACATACATACACATACACCTGCTATGACCTTGGGTGAGTCACAGTCCTGGAAGGCTCCAATCACATTAGATGACCAGGCCATAGCATGTCTTTCTAATGGGGCTTCCTGGCCTCTCCAGGGTTGGATAGGCACAGGTAAGAGTTGGCAGGGCAAGAGGGGAGGAGAGGAGCCTACTCAAAGTCCTCAAGAGGTGATGGGGTACATCTCATGTTTCATTCAGCTGCTGTCCTTGGAAGACTCCACCTTGACTAATGAAGCTCCTGCCCTTCCTATGGCCCATAGACCTGCCCTTCTCAGCCCAAAGGTGGGTTTGACAAAGAGGTATCTTTCCTTGGAAGGAGAGAAGACCATGTTCTGAACTGCTTTCCATTCTTTCAGTCATTGGATTCACATGTGACTTGTTTCTGGGGCACTCAGGATACAGAGGGTTCCCTGAGCTTCAGTGCAGAAACCCAAGTTCACAGAGAGACTAAGAAATCCTTAGGGAGAAAGGGGGACAGCACAAGCAAAATTAGAGGGGCAGCACTGCACTGGACATATTGATCATAGACAGTGGAGGCCAGGCCATAGAGAGAGTTTAGAAAGAGAATAATAACAATAGCTATAATAATAAAATAACAACTATCATTTATTGAGCACTTATTATGTGTCTTCTATTATCTTCTTTAATTATTCCATCATCCCTGTGAAGTAGGTAATATTATGCCCATTTTACAAATGGTAAAACTAAGACTCAGGTGAAATAACCCATCCAGATACTTGGCAAGTAAATGACAGAGTTGGAATTCAAATGGAAGAGATAGTTCTCCCTTCCAAAATAATGTCCAGAACTTACCTGGTATTTAGTATTCTCAGTGTGAGTTGTTTGAAATGGATGGATTTAATGAGCACCTACTGAATGCTAAGCCCTGGCTTTGGTGATTTTTATGTAGTACCTTATTTAATCTTAAGAACAGCCTTTTTGGGTATGTGTAATTATTCTCATTTTACAAATGAGGAAATCGAGGCTCAGAGGTTTTTCAAGATCACCCTGAGCCAAATAAAGGCCTTTTTAGAGAAGCACTAATGTGGAGAATAAATTCAGAACAACCTGGACCCAAGATCAGAGCCCCAGAGCCAGAAAGTACTAGGGAAGGGGTAGGGTGACTGGGTGGATTCTGTTTCCACCCACAGGAGACAGCAAAGGGTCCAGAGCTAATTATGATTTTGGACAAGCCACCACCCCAGCCTCAATTTCCTAGTCTGAAAAATGTGGCCACCCATACCTACAGTGCAGGGTTGTCATGAGGATTAAATGGGAGGATGCACATGACATTCTTAGAGCAATATCAAGTTCACAGGAGATGTCTGATGAATGTCTCCTCCCACCGACTTTCCCTTCCCTACTGCTCTCTGTCAGTTGGTCAGCTCTCCCGAGGGGTCTGTAGAACCAGTCTGACATTCTATCCTTGCCTTCCTCATCCCTGATCCAGCACCAGTGTGCCATAAACATCTATGGAATGAGAAGCAGTTGAGCTGTTCCCTGGCTGTGTGACCTTGTGTAGCTCATTTATCTTCTCTGAGCTTTAGTCTAGACTGGGTGGGCTGGAAGCAGGGGGTGCCTATTGGACCATCTCTCGGGGCCTCGCCATACCCACGTGAGCCCTCTACCCTCTGGCTCTCTCTCTCTTAGCCTGTACTGCCTTCCTGCTGCACCTGCCTGAAAAAGTTCTGGAGCTGAGGCCACTGTCCACTAACCCAAGGAGTGTTCCTGCAGGCGTCTCCACAGGGCTCCTTCTCAAAACATTCCAGGCGACAGACCCATCCTTCTTTCTCCCACAGTCCTTTGTAGTGGCCCTCCCACTCCAGCAGGGGATGGGAAAGTGACTCAGTCCCCACAACCCCCTCCTCAGACTCACACACTCACAAGCTTGCTTTGGAAAAAGGGTGGTTTTTATCTCCCCCCCACCCCTGTCTCACCCTGACACACACACTTTAAGCACTCTTACTTGTCTGCCCCTGGGCTTTCTCTTCCACAGGACTCCATGGTCTGGGCCAGGAGTCTGCGGCCAGCCCTTCTCTGTCCTCTCCTGGTGGTGGGTCCTACCATCAGGGTGGACTATGTGGCCCTACTGTGCGTGGTGGGGAAGAGGCCGGCCTCTGGAGACCCCAGCTGGCCTCCTATTATATTGGCTCCTATTAAATTGAAACACATAGCACATCTATTACACAATAAACCACAGCTATTTCATGGATCAAATTAAGTTTTATTTGGGCAAATTACAACCTTTCCTACAGTCGTGCCTTTGTGAAGCCATTCCTTTTTAATAAAAGCAAGCATTTCTGGGACTGGCCCTCCTGGACCAAAGCTCCATGGTGGGTTGGGGGCGCAGGCCGAGGTGGCAAAAGAGTGGAAGTGTATGTGCAAGTGTGTGTGTGTGTGTGTGTGTGTGTGTGTGTGTGTGTGTGTGTGAGAGAGAGAGAGAGAGAGAGAGAGAGGGAGAGAGAGAGAGAGAGTGTTTGTGTGAGATGGGAATTATTGCGTCCCCTCTTGGGAATGGATTTGTCCACCTTCTCTTGCCTTCTCATCCAGAGGTTGCCATGGAAGTCTGCAGGGAACTTCTCATTAAACAAGAAAAAAGCAGCAGCAACAGCAGCAGGAAAGCGTTTCCCGGAATCTGGGAGGAAGTGTGAGTCACCAGCCTGCTAAGTGAGCCCTGCGTGGCCACTGCAGCCCTGGCCCAGGAGGCCTGGAGCACAGGGCCTGTTGGCAGGACCGCGCCAGGCCTGCCCGCATAGACATGCCTGCTGCCCAGGCTGACACAGGCTCCAGGAATGCAAACAAAGCTGGGTGGAGGGGGCCTTCTGAGGGCCAGGGCACTGGGCCAGGCAGGAGGGAGCAGCAGGCCTGGAGGAAGAGGCCTGCAGAGGGGCCTTGGGCCTCAGACAGACCCCTCTCTGGAGTCCCGGCTTCTGGGAAGATTCCTATCTCCCATTGTGACCTGGCCTAGCACTGCCAGCTGTGGCCTGCCTCTAGGCTCCTCCTCATGGGACAGAGACAGGGGTTCCCTAGATAAGTGGTTCTCAGAAGTGGTCCTTGGACCAGCAGCATCAGCATCAGCTGGAAACTGGTTAGAAACAAAGATTCTCAGGCTTCCACCCCAGACCTACTAAACCAGAAACTCTGAGGGTGGAGTCCAGAGATCTCTGTTTTAACAAGCCCTCCAGGCCATTTTGATGCATATTTACATTTGAGAACCACTGTACTTAATGATCTGTAAGTCAGCTTCAAACCAACATCTTCTGGTTATTCATTCAAAAAATTGGGAGGTAAAGTTTAAGTTGTACTTACTGTGTGCTGGGGACTGGACTAACTGCTTTATACATGCTAACTCATTTAATCCTTACGTCCACCCTGAGGTCAGATTCTGTAATAATTTCTCCATTTTATGGGTGACATAAGTGCTGTTTTTTGGCTAGAAGCCAACATTCTGGCACCTTGGAGGTGAATGGAGATGCTGCACCCAACTCAGATTTGGCCCGTGCTGGTTAACTGTTTTATATGGCTGACCCTTTCCTGGGTGGCTTTTCTTAAATGTCCTTCAGAGGCTGCCTTGCCCACTGAGAAGTGGTGGTAGAGAGGACGCTCACTCCAGAGCTGGGGAGTACAGAGGCAATCAGGCAGGTATAGCCAGAGATAAGGAAGAGGCCAAAAGAAGCTGAGCCTGAGAAACACAGGAGCCTGTAGAATCTTATCTCCAAACATGGTCCCTGGACCAGCAGCATCCATATTAGCCAGGAGCCTATTAGAAATTCAGGATCTTGGGCCCCACCCAGACAGAATAAATCTGAATTTGCATTTTAACAAGATCGATCATGTGTACTTTTAAGTTCAGAAAGTATAAGGTGGGGCAGATGGGCACATCCCTGAGCCCCTTCTTGCCTCAGAGGAGGGCAAGGTCATTGGATCTGAGATCTGCACAAGCCTCAGCCCAGCTCCTCCGGACCTCCAGCTCCCACATTGGCACAAACATCTCCTCGGTAAACCCTGGAGCCCAAGGGCCCTGGAGAGAGTTTCCAGCCCTTAAAATCCACAGCCAAACTAACGTAGTGAGAGGGACTCTCCCTCTGCCAGGTCCCCTCTTCCCAAGGTCAAGAATCTTTTCCCTTACGCTCTTCCTAGAATGCGGGCTCTGGGTTCAGACTCAAGCTCTGCCACTTACTGACTGATTCTTGTAAACCTCTTGGTGCCTTGATTTTCCTTTTCTGTAAAATAGGGTAACAATATTTCCTGGATTATACATTTTGGGGGCAAAGTAAATCAGTGAATATGCATAAAGTACTCAGAACAGTGGTTGACACATGACTCCATTAACATTAGCTACTTGCTTTCAGCCTTCCTGCTTTTCCTTTTCTGGGTGGCCCTTGGGCTGGGGCAGGATAGAGAAAAGGTGGTCGTTACCTGTGAAGAGTTAGTGCCAAGGCGAGGTTACTGAATTGGATCCCGGAGGTGATGGGCTCCTGTAGTGGGAAAGATGGAAATGTGTTTACATGATACCTGTAATATGCCAGCCTCAATGCAAGTCATTTTTCTCCTTTCTACAGTTGTACTAGGAAACTACCGTTATTTGCAGAGCTTATAGATGAGGATTGAGGTCCCAGAATTGCCATGACCAGCCCAAGGTCACAGTTCATAAAGGGGAGAGCTTGCTGGGTCTGTCTGGCTAGTCTGACCTCAGTCCCATACCCACTTCACATGACCCCATAATTTTGCCTTCACTGTAGCCCAACCCTGTCCCTAAAGAGACAGGGGAATCCAGAGGTCAAAGCTGGCAAAGAAGTAGGAATGTATTTCATGGCCTTTTCCCTAGGGCCTCAGTTTCCCTTGGGGGGATGCTTCCTTCTTACAGGATGCGGGGCTGAAGGGACCGGTAGTGGGTTTAGCTGCTCCTGGCTTTGCTCCCCCAACAAAGTTTGCCCATGACTGGAAGGCAGGCCTTTAGCAGATGTGTATAAACCCCAGCAAAGGGAACCTCTGGTTTCAGCTCTAATGCATGCAGATCTTGGAAGTTGTCATTCCATACTCACAACAAGAAAAAGTTGAACAACTTGAAAGTCAAATACTTTTCTTAGCTCTACCAGAGAATTAAAGTCACAGGGTATATTGCCATTCTGAAATCTGGAGAAATGAGTGAGTACAGAGAATCAGCCAAGATCAGGTTACCTGAAGCAGAAGCCACCAGGACCAGTAACTGTTAGGAATACTTAAGTGGTCATTTTAAAAACCACGTTATTGAAGTATGTACCTATTTAATGTGTTTATAACTTGAAGTTACACATAAGTATATATCTGTGAAGCCATCATTACAAATTATGCCACAGATATTTCCATCACTTCTAAAAGTTTTGTCCCATACTTATTATTATTATTATTATTAATTATTATTATTATAAAATAGTAATTTTGGTGAACTTCTGGAAACTGAGTGTGAATGAGCTTGAAAATTTAAGCCCTCCCATGCTTTCATGGGTTTTACCACCAGGAATCCTACCAGGTTCACATGATAAAGATCAGAAAAAAACCCTTCTGTTTTGGGCAGGAAGAGAGGAAAAATAAATATTTTGAAATATGTCCAGAGCTTTCTCCATAATAAAGGCCTAGCCTTCAAGAGAAACTACTTTACCTAAGCCTTGTCTGACCTAGAGAAGGGCAATTAGATAATTCCAGCCCTCTGTAGCCTTCCTGTCTCATTGAAGGAGAGGGAAAAAAAAGGGCTAAAATATACTTCTGAAGATCACAGCCTAGGGAATCAGGCCAACTAAAACTCTGTGATTTAATGAGTGTAGAAAGCTTCCCCTCTCCAACATCTTACCACCAAAAGCAGGTCTTTAGTATAATAACAGTGGATTACAATTGAAAGAGCTGCAAGATGCAGACTCTTTTTAAGAAGGAGTTCTTAGGGAAACCCAAAGATAACGGGGGGAAAACAAACAGGGAAATTCTAGGAAACTGAAGCCTCTGGCACCTACAGCTATAGCAAACCTTAAACACAGCTCAGCTCCTAGCCAAATTAACCTAAAAACTTACACTAAAAGTCTGATTACCTCAGTTCCCATAACCAGGTATATCATGCGTAACTTTCAACAAAAAATTAAAAATCATGCTAAAAGGCAAGAAAAAACACTTTCTAAAGAGACAAAGTAATCATTAAAACCAGACTCAAATACCCAAAGGTTTTTGGAATTAAATAAGTGATTTAAAATAACTGCGATTAATATTCCAACGGAAAAAGGAAATAATATGCAAAAACACATGAGTAGTATAAATAGAGGCAAACTCAAAAAATCAAAAGGAAATGTGAAAAATCAAAAACATTGTAACTAAAGTGAAGAATGCCTTTGATGGGCTCATCAGTAGACTGGACATGGCAAAGGAAAGAATCAGTGAGCATGAAGGTATATCAATAAACTTTCCAAACTGAAATGCAAAGAGAAAAAAATAATTTAAAAAAAGGAACAGAATATCCAAGAAGTGTGGGACAATTACAAAAGGTATAGCATATGTATAATGAGAATATCAGAGGAAGAAGAATGAGAAGATGAAGCAGAAGAAATATTTAAAGTAATAATGGCTGGGAATTAAAAAAAAATCGATGACAGACATCAAACCACAGATTTAGGAAGCTCATTGATACGAATCAGGATGAATACAAAAATACCTATTTCTAAGCACATCATGTTCAAACCTCAGAAAACCAAAAGCAAAGAAAATTTTGAAAGAAGTCAGAAGAAAAATACATTTTACCCACAGGGGAATAAGAATAAGAATTATATCAGACTGCTCATCAGAAATCATGTAAAGAAGAGAATGGAGTGAAAATTTTAAAGTATTGAAAGAAAAGTATCCATCATCCTAGAATTCTGTATCCAGCAAAATTATACTTGAAAATGAAATAAAATCTTTCTCAAAGAAACAAAAGTTGAGAGAATTTGTCACTAGTGCTGACTTCCAAGAAATGTTAAAAAGAACTCTTTGGAGAGAAAGAAAATGATGTAGATTAGGAACTTGGATGTACATCAAGAAAAGAAGAATATCAGAGAAGGATTAATAAAGATAAAATCTTTTATTTTTCTTATTTTTAATTGATCTAATAGATAACTGATCAAAGTAATAATAGCAAAAATATAATAAAAAAGTATTTGGTGATTATAGCATGTGGATACAAGTAAAATGACTACCAGTGATATTATAAGCAATGGGAAGAAGGAATTGGAAAAATTCTGTTCTAAGGTACCATGAAACATATAGTGTTACTGAAAGTGGACTTAGGTTAGTATATATTGCAAACATTAGGGCAACAAATAAAAAAAAATTTAAAGAAATTTAATTGACATGCTAAGAGAGAGGAGAAAATAGAATCATATGAAACCAGGTAAGGCAAGAAAAGAGGAGGAAAAAAACAAGTGCGACATATAAAAAACAGTTACAAACATGGTAGGTATAAATCCAACTATATTAGTATCTGCTTAAATGTGAATGGTGTAAATACATCAATTAAAAAACAGAGACTACCAGAGAGATTAAAAAACAGCACTCAACCATCTGTTGTTTATAAGAAGTCCACTTTAAAAATGATACAGATAGATTAAAAGTAAAGGAATGGAGAAAGATATACCATGTTAATACTAATTAGAGAAGGCTTGAGTAGCTACACTGATTTCAGAAAAGGCAGAATTCAAAACAAGGAAAGTTATCAGGGATAAAGCTCAGGGATAAAGTAGGCCATTACATAAAGATAAAAGGATGAAATCTCCAAGAAGATATAACAATCCTTAATGCATATGCCTCTAACAAGAGAACATTAAAGCACATGAGGCCAAATGCTGACAGAATTGCAAGGAAAAATAGATAAAACTATTATTATATTTGAAGACTTCAACATCCCCCTACCAGTAATCGACAGATTCTGCAGGCAGAAAATCAGTAAGGACATAGTTGAACTAAACAGCTCCATCAATCCACTGGAACTAATTTATAGAATACATCATCCAATAGCAAAATACACATTTCTTTTCAAGTTCTCATGGAATATTCACCATGATAGATCATATACTGGGACATATAACCCATCTTAACAAATTGAACAAAAGTCATACAAAGTACGCTCTCAGATCACAAAGAAATAAAACTAGAAATCAATAACAGAAAAAGCAGGTCTGTAGGTCTGTTGCAAAGTGAAAAAAGAAATATACTGAATTGTGTATATATGATTGTGTGTGTATGTGTGCATGTGTACATGTGTGTATGTCTATGTTTGATTGCAGTATGATTGTAGGAGTATTGGCAATTTACTTTTTCAATTTTCTCAGTATTTCTAACTTTGTTTCCGAAGCATAATAAATAAAAACTAAAAATACATAGCCAAAAGTTTAGAGAATTAATGTTAGGCTGGGTTATGTGCCCCGAGGACTTTTTTAAAAAGATCCTGTGTTGGAGCAGGGAGCCCCCATCATTTTCTTTCTTGTTTGTATAATACTTTGTTGTGAAGGCTTCTTGGGGGCCAAAGAACAAGTATGCAAACAAAATCAGATCATAACCATTCTGGTCTCTGCCCCTAGCCCAGATGAACCCTGGATGGAGCCCCAGGACAAATGTCTGAGGATAGGGTACCAGGAAGCATGACCAGTATATCTCAGGACAGGGGCTCCATATGCCCTGGTTTAGGCTCAGAAGTGTAGAGAAATGGCCAGACTCCTCACCCCAGCATAGGATCTGTGTTGAGAGAAGGGAGGCCCAGTGCTCTCCTTTATAAAATGGGACTGTTGTGAGGGCCCACTGGAAAGACACATGGGCCAGATGGGAAAAGCACCAGGCTCAGGCCAGGAGCTCGGGCAATGCAGGCTGAACCCAGTGTGCAAAGACGGGCTTGGGGTGTGGGGGAAACTTTTACAGGTCAAAAAGCATGTGTTTTGAGAAACACTCATTCTGTTCTTGGCTTGGGAATTCATGCCTTCTGTGAATCATTTCTTCTCCTTGCAGCATTGGTGTTTTCCCCACCTCATCTCAAAGTCATGTGAATCCCTAGTGCTGGTTTCTGCTTCCTTCTGGGCTGGCTGCCATCAGCCGCCTGTCTGTGGCATCTTGAGGCAGCTTGAGGGACAGAGGAAGAAGCTGTGGGGCAGTATTTGCCTCCTGGGAGAAGGCCATGCCCTGGACTTGCTAGATTTTAAGCATCTGGCATGGGTCAGTGGAAAGAATTCTTGATCGGTGTCAGAAGCCCCGAGTGCTTCATGGTCCTGCCACTAAACTGCCTGTGCCACCTCACTTCAGCTTCTGCTCTAAGAAACAGGACATCTGGCCTGAATGTCTTGAAGGGCCTTCTCAGTGTTGTGGTCCTGAGGGAAGGGGCTAGGATGGGTAGAAAAAGGCCAGCAGGGAGCAGAGCCCACTCCTACAGGGTTCTCCCTTGAGGTCCCCCGGTGCAGCCCTGATCCCCAACAAGGTTCGAGGCAGTGACAGCTACTGGTTAACGCAGACCAGATGCGGCCCTTTTCCCCAGACATGTTCAACAGTCTTCCTCCTCAGAAGCCTTGAGGATATTTGAAACTCTATGGAGTTTGGCTTCAGAGCCTGAGTGGAAACCACAGCTCCATTACGTGAACACATATGATCTCCCTGGGAGGAGAGAGGCGAGAGGCCTCAGAAAATGAGAAGCAAGTTGAAGGCCTCTGCTCTGTAAAAAACACTTTTGCCTCCTCACTTAGGACAGTGTCTGGGAGCCTCAAGGAGGGCAAGTCCAGCATGCTCATCTGGAATGGAGAAGTGAACTCAGAGGCAATGGGCTTCCTAATACCAGAGGATGGGAGCAAAGGCCTGTAGAGAGGAGACCGGAGCCCCATATGAGAACTAAACATCCACCAAGGAGCCATTCTACCTTCCTCCTAATGTGATCACATATTTTGAAAGGTTTATGTCTGCCAGACAAGTCCTTGAAGAAAAAGTCTATAGAAAAAAGAACAACACCCTGCCCTTGCCCATCCCCAGGGCAGACTAGGCAACTAAGTTTACACAAATGAGTGGGAGATGATCCGAAAGTCACTGCCAGTTAAGATATCTCAGCTTCTATCACTTACCATTGGATAATTTTGGACCAATAATTTAATAACTCCAGACTCAGGTTCCCATCTGCCCAGTGGAAATAATAAGCCTCACCTGGAGGCATGCTAAAGACTCACATTAAAGGGCCAGACCAAGACTCAGTAGAAGCAAGTCAGTGTTACTCCCAAATGACATTGATTAAACCCTCAGTTCCCATTTCTAAACAATCCAAGACCATCATAACTGCCCATCAGCACTGTGGTCAGCAAAAATAACTGAGACACCCCTTAGAGATGGCCAGTCAGCTTGTTTCATGAGTGCAGCAACTCTGGGCTTGAGTGATGGTCGGGTGGGCACTTTGATCACCGCTGACATGACTTTTTTTTTAATTGAGATAACACTGGCTTATAACATTATATAAGTTTAAGGTGTGCAACATTTGACATCTATTTACTACATTGTGCTCGCCATCAAAAGTCTAGTTTCCATCCATCACCATATAATTGACCCCTTTTACCCATTTTGCCCTCTCTCCACCCCTGCTTCCCCTCTGGTAACCACCAATCTGTTGTCTACATCTGTGAGTTTCTTTTGTTTGGTTTTGTTTTGTTTTTAGATTTCATATAGGAGTGAAATCATATGCTATTTGTCTTTCTCTACCTGACTTACTTCATTTAGCATAATACCCTCAAGGTTCATCTGTGTTGTCACAGATTTCATCTTTCTTTTTTATGTCTAAGTAGTATTTCATATATATATATATATATGCATGCCACATCTTCTTTTTCCATCCTTCTGTCGATGGACACCTAGGTTATTTCCATATCTTGGCTATTGTAAATAATGCTCCAATGAGCATAAGGGTGCATATATCTTTTCATATTAGTGTTTTTGTTTTCTTCTAATAAATACCCAGAAGTGGAATTGCTGGATCATATGGTAGTTCTATTCTTAATTTTTTTGAGTGGCTGCACCAATTTATATTCCCACCAACAGTGCACAAGGGTTCCCTTTTCTCCACATCCTCTTCAACACTGTTATTCCATGTCTTTTTGACAATAGCCATTCTAACAGGTGTGAGGTGATAGCTCACTGTGGTTTTGATTTGTATTTCCCTGATGATTAGTGATGTTAAAAATCTTTTCATGTTCCTCTTGGCCATCTGTATGTCTGCTTTAGAAAAATGTCTATTCAGATTCTCTGCCTATTTTTAAATCCAGTGGTATTTTTTATTGTTGTTATTGAGTTGCATGATTCTTTATATATTTTGCATATTAACCCCTTATTGGATATATAATTTGCAAATACCTTTTCCCATTTGGTGGGTTGCCTTTTTGTTTTGTTCATGGTTTCCTCTGCTGTTTGGGCCTTTTAGTTTGATATAGTCCCATTTGTTTATTTTGCTTTTATTTTCATTGCTGTTGGAGTTGAATTAAAAAAAAGTGTTGCAAAGACCAATGTCAAGGAACTTACTGTCTATGTATTTTATGGTTTCTGGTCTCATATTCAACTCAAACCCATTCTGAATTAATTTTTGTGTAGCTGACATGACTCTTAAGGGCAGAAACTGGTGCTGAGACCACCTCTGCTGGTCCTTCCAGTTTGAGGTGAAGGCTTAGGAAGGGCAATAGATCTCCAGGCTTTGGTCCTGCTCAGTGTCCATTCACATGGAGTACTCTCACCTGGTTATTTGGCTATTTCTGTTGGGCAGAGAACTGATATGCTTGGTCACTTAGCAGCCTCAGTTTCCTCTCTATGAAATGGAAAGAGCAACCATGTTGGCTCCCTATTGGGGTGTTGTGAGAGGTAGGAGAAGTCACAGTAGGTTTAGTTATGTGATCCTTCCCACTGTTGGGGGTGGAGAGACCTCTGGCTTCAGGATTCCAAAGTATGGAAATGCAGAGCAGGCTGCTGCCCTCCATGATCAACCCCTAGGAGAAGGGTACATCTGTGAGCATTGGGTCTGGGAGTGGCTGGAGTAGATTCCCTGTAAATTTAAGATTTGTGGTTAGAAAGAGATTGGATTTGGTAATGGACCTTGAAAGTCAGGTCACCCTAGCCAAAGATAATGAAGCTTTTTCTACTCCTGCCAAATGCCCAACCGGGTCTCCGTCCGTGCCCTCTCTCATCCTTCCTCTCATCCATTTGTTTATTCACACAGCCAGTCTTTCCACAAGAACTTCATAAGCACTTTCTTTGTGTCAGGCACTGGGGATACAGTGCTGAGCATGGTGCCTGCCCTTGTGGAGCTTTCACTTCACATGGGTGAGAAAGATCTTAAACAAATAGCTGCACACATCAGTACAAAATTACAACATTTAACCAATGCCAGGAAGAAAAGAATGAGGTATTGCAAGAGTGTATAACAAGGCCAACCCCTCCTGAAGGCCAGTACTTTCTGTGCGTCTGGCAGTGTCTGTAAGCCCTTGATGTTGACTAGCTGGATCCTTGCCAGATCCCTATAGGTCCTATGGGGTGGACCCATCACATCTCCACTTTACAGATGAGGAAAATGGGCAGAGCTCAGATCTTAATTGTTCCCCCTAATTCTGTGTCATGGAAGGGCAGGCTTCTCTCTCCCTTTTTTCACAAATGAGGAAAGTGAGACTTTGGGGGGAAGTCGGTGTTTTTCTCAAGGTCACAGAGGTAAGAATGGCTGAGTTCCCTGGCCCTTCTACTAAAATCTATCCAACCTGGGACAGAACTTTTATCCCAGGGAAGACAAATCAGCCATTGAGGAATGAATGCATGATCTAGTACAAAAAGTGAGCATTGTGGAAGATCAGTTGTATTCATGGCCCCACAATTGTCACCCCTCCCTGTAGCCACATCCTTTCCCAGTAGCTCTGCAATGCCTTCCTACCTAGGGTAGAATGTTCTGCCTAACCCTTGACTCTAGGCTCAGCTCTGTGATTTGTTTTGGCTGATAAGATGTTAGCAGACAAAGCACTCACACATTTCCCTTTTTGCTCTTTCTCTTCTGCCATTGTCATGAGAACGTATCAGCCAGCTTGCTGAATGACTAGACATGTGGTCCTGAGCTGAGTCACCCTCATCATTCCAGAGAGAGACCCCAGTCCAGATCAGCTGAACCCCACAAGCTTATAAGATAGATCAATATTTTCCACTGAACTTAGCTTATTTGTTATGTGGCATGATTATGGCAGTCGATGGCAGAAGCAGGTGTGTACACAGCCAATCTGAAAGCAGATTTCAGGTGATAAGGGCTCTGTGGGAGGTCTGCACAAAGCAAGGAGGAGCAATGAATTCTGAGCTGAGAGTTGGGGAACACAGAGTAACACAGAGCTGCATCTTGAAGGAGAAGTCAGAGGTGTTGCAGGCAGATGAAGCAGGCACAGGCATGGAGGTGAACTACCACAGGGCTTGTTTGGGGAAAGTCACCCAGTATGACGAGTGCATGGTGAGAGGGCAATGTGGGAAATGAGACTAGACTGCTACATCAAGGAACCTGATGATGGCAAGGCCTGAGGGCCAGGCTCAAGAGCTTCGGGTCTCCAAGTGGGCAACATGGAGCTGCTGAAAGCTGGTAAGCTACGAGGGAGTATAATGTACTTATAATGTACTTAAAGTTCATGTCCCCTCAAAATTCATATATTGAATTCCTGATTCTCACTGTGATAGTATTAGGAGGTGGAACCTTTGGGAGGTGATTAGGTCATGGCGGTGGAGCCCTCATAAATGGGATTAGTGTCCTAATAAAAGTGACCTCAGAGAACTGTCTCACTCTCTGCCATCTGGGGATACAACGAGAAGTTGACCGTCTGTAACCCAGAAGAAGGCCCTCACCAGAGCCTGGCCATGTTGGCACCCTGATCTCAGACTTTCAGCCTTCAAAACTGAGATATGAATTTCTTTTGGTTTTAAGTCCCCTAGTCTATGATATTTTATTATAACAGCTCGGATCAACTGAGACAAGGATGGTTGATTTTTGTTCTTTTATTTTGCTCATCTAATCATGTGCCAAGTTCTGCACATTTGGCCCATCCTTTGTGCTCCATTCCCACTTCCCTGCTCTATTCTGACCTCCGTGGAGGTTTTGCACATCATCCACATAGAAATCCAGACTCACCTCAACAGTTTTTCTCTAGAGTAAGGATGGTTAGAACTTATGTGTCACCAGAGCTTTTCCTAGCATTACAGTCAAGGAACCCATTTCTAAAGCTTCTCTAGGGTAGGCCTTTGAAGCTGGGGAGGCCATGACCTCTGGAACCTGATTAGTTTCCAAAGCCATGTCACCATGTACTGAGGCTGTGACCTTGGGATGCCATGTCCCCTCTCAGAGCCCTCTCATCCTTCACTGCCTTAAATCCTTACTATGCCCTGTGATGTTAGTATCTCTGAGACTTAGAAACTCAGAGAGGTGGGGCTACCTTCCTAGGGTCACATAGTTAGAATGTGGCCCAGGCAGGATGGAAACCAGTCTGTCTGACACAGGGGAATCTTATCTATCCTGCACCAATCTGTCCAGGTGCTGTGTCCTTCTGGACCCATTCCTAAAATCTTGTGAGATAGGATAGCACATTTTCTCCAAAGGTGGTTGCTAACAATTTCTCCCTACCCGAACTCACATGATGCTCCTCCTAGCAAGAGGAGAACCTGTTTCCCCTCCCCTTGAATCTTGACTGGCCTTGTGACTTTCTTTGAAGAAGAAAATGAGGCAGAAGTAACTCTGTGCCAGTTCCAGGTCTAGTCTTAAAGGGTCTAGGGCCTTCTGCTGACTGTCTGTCTCTCTCTCTCGCTCTCTCTCTCTCTCTCTCTCTCTTCCCCTCCCGCTTTCCCTTTCTCTCTCTCTTTCAAGCCAGCTGTCATGGAAAAAAGCTTAGATGTACTAGAGACTGATGAGGAACCATGTGGAAAGACAGACCACAGAGAGGAACGTTAAGGAGCAGTAACGCAGGCATGTGAGGGGTTTCCTTGGATGGTTCAGCCCAGCTGAACCCAAGCTGGACACAGTTATGCTGATCCCACATGGAGCAGAGGGTCCACTCAGCTGGCCCATAGAACTATGAGAAGTAGTAAATCACTGTTATTTCAAGCCACTAAGTTGTGGGTTGGTTTGTTATACAGTGTAGATAACTGAAACAGGGGCCCTGGTAGATGCCTAGGTACTGAGTACCTGGGATCGTTAATCTCTTCAAAGGCCCTGAGCCCTGGCTCCTGTGGTTGCCAGACAACTGGCAAGGGCTTTCCTCCTGTTTTATTCTTGCTGAGGAAGGAGAAGAGAGTTGTGTGGACCCCCCACATCCTATTTTGAAGGCACTCCTAAGACAAACTAATGGAGCTCCTATGAAAAGAATGACAGGCTAAGAGCTTGGACTCTGGGGTCAGACTCCTGGGATTTAAATTTCAGCTCTGCCAATTTCTAGCCGTGTGACCTTGAGCAACTTACTTACTCTGTGCCTCACTTTCCTCATCTGTAAAATGAAGTTAATGCTTGTGCTTAGTTATAGAGTTCCTATGAGAATTAAATGAGGTAATACATACAAATTCATAAAATAGTGCCTGATTCATCATAAGCTCTTAATAAATATTACCTATTGTTCCATTCCTCGTCCCCCTCCTCTTCCTCTGCTACTAACCATTACTAAATCCCAGGGGTTCTGAGCTGAATGTTTCAGTGTTCTTGACCTAAAGGAGCTCACAGTATCACAAACTAGAGGTATAGCTGACACCTAAATAGGTAAGGTATAATACAGAGGGATATAAATAAAAATAGGCAAATGGTCAAGTCTGGGAGTAATTTATTCTGCCTGGGAATTAGGAAGGCTTCCTGAGGGAGGTGACAATTGAGCTGAGTTTTCAAGACTGACAAAGTGTTTGCTGACTTTTTCAGTTCGGTTTATATTTGGTTCTGAGTAAGAGCAACAACCACCACCACCACTAAACAAGAAAACATAAATAGAAAAACAACATTTGCTTAAACAAGGTAGAAGCTTATTTCTAGCTCAAGTAGAAATCTGGTGGTGATTTCTTATGAGCCCAAGGCTCATAAGGTGATCCACAGTGACAGGCACCCGGCAGTTCCTATCTTGTTGCCCCAAGATAGGAGGCCTCCTATCTCAATGTATGGCCTCCATCCATGCTTCTTCCTGGTGCAAGGTAGTTGCCAGAGCTCCAGCAACCCTGTCTTTTTAAGGATACTCTTGAAAGTTGTACACTGTACTTATAAGCTATTGTCAAGACTTCGTCCCATGGCCAACCTAACTGCAAATGAGACTGGGAAACATATTCTTTATTTTGGGTGGCTATGTGACCAGCTAGCCAAGAACTGGGAGTTCCGTTACTGAGGAGGACTTGGGGAACAGACACTGGAGGTCATAACTGGCCAAATATGCACACTGAAGATAGATGCTAGGAAAGGTGTTCCCTGTAGAAGGAACAGCTTGTGTACTTTTGAATGTACTTTTGTGAAACATTTGGAATGGCTGGTTCTGTCTCCACACAGCCTTCAAGGATTTCCACTCTTTTCCCTTGAGGTTCAGCTTGACTACTTCTGTGGACTTGCCTTTAGACCAGCCTCTCACCAGGCAGACATGTCCCATTCCTAACTCTTCTGTTGCTTTGCAAACTCTGTCTTACTAGTACCCTTATGGGAGAAAATGAAATGCCGGGGTGGCTCTCTGACCTTGAGGAACTGGTGATTGCTGAGGAAATGGGGCTGTTGAGCGGAGGGGCCACAGAAAGAAGGGCCAGAGCTCTCATTGGGCTTCTGACCTAGGTCTAGACAGCAAGAGTAGGGTCTAAGAGGGCATTCCAGGCCAGGGGAATGCTGAAACAAAGGCCAGGAGGTGTCCTGCCAGTTCTGGGGGTCTGAGGCCTGACAGCTAGATGCTTGAGGGATGAGAGCCCGTGTCCACCTACAGATCACATTGCACGAATAAGCTGGTTTTGGTGGACTGGGACCGTGTAGTCAATGCTGGTGGAGAGGAAAAGGGATCTTGGATCATGCGATGGAAAGCAAGGCCGCACTCTGAGCCCCCACTCTGGGTTTGGAGCCAGAAGAGTGGGAGATTCACCTGGCACAAGGTCTTGGCACGGAACTCCAGCTCAGCTTGGACATGTTGTGTGACTTGAAGCCTCAGTTTTCCCGTCTGTAAAGTGGCAGTCTCCTTCTTACGGGCATACTGAGGATTGCGGATGATGGATGGGAAAGACCTTTGCAAGAGCTCAGGTGCTGTGCACACATACCTGTTACTCTGGAAACTTCTGAAAGAAAGGACTCCCACAGGGTGATATTTCTGCTGAATCTTCACAGCTCTGGGCTTTCAACAGGCAGTAAGTATTGCCTGGCCTGCAAGGCCATGTGGGGGCCTTAGCTTCTCAGAGAGCTGCCCTTGACCACTTGCGACCCCCTCCCTCATCTCCCAGACTTTCATATCCTTTGGCTTCAGTAGGCCTAGTCTTTGGTCAGAGCTTCTAGCAGATTCTAGCCAGCAGCCTGGCCTCTGCAACCAGGCTAGCACTCTTTGAGCCTGGATGGCTAGAAGGCCCAAGTGCTAGAATGAATACTCATCCAGGTAGGACTCACTGTTCACACATTGCAGGGACCAGGCAGGCAATCAATGTGGAGAGTGGCTCAGGAAGTGGCAGCTTTCAGGTATGTGTGTGCCCACCCAATTCAGATGCAGTGTTTTTACGTACTGTACTCAGAGCACCCGTACTAAGAAGCAGAACTACACATTTAAAGTTAGAGGCTTTGTGATTTGGTTTCCCAATAATAAATGTCTGCTCTGGATGTATTGGGGGAAGGGAGGGTATATTTTTCTACAAGTGTATAAAATCAGCCAGCCTGGAAGAGAAGAGTGCTCTTCTGCTTTTCTTCTGTGATGGAAGGTGGAGGGGTGGTGGTGGTCCAGGGTCCTTTTGGATGGGTAGAACCAAACACATACAAGAGATGCCTACTGTTTTTTTTGCGCAGCTTCACCGCCTTTGTGGGAACTGCTCCCCACCATCACTAGCCACAGGCTTTCAGTAGGATTTACCACATTTATTCTTTCCAGGTGGTGAGCACCTGACTCAAGCTGAGCCAATCAGTGTCTTCTGTGAAGAATTTGGACTTGGAACCAAAAGACTTCAGCTAAGGCTGGCTGTCTTCACATGCAGAGGCCACGCCAACCCAGGAGCTGTTGACAGCCATGCTTTCCACTGCCAACTGGAAGAATGGATGGAACTGGGCCTGTGAGAGCAAGAGGAAGAGACAGCAGAGAGCAGCAAGGTAAGAGAAGGAGGGAGCCCCCTGGGCACCCACAGGGCTCACAGCCCTCATTGCACCTTTTCCTGAGGCTGACTGGGTCCTGGTCTAGAATTCTAGGAGGTCCCCCCAGACTCCTTTCAATAACTCCCTTTTCCTCACTTTCCACAACATTTACATTTATTTGCTATAGCTATTTTAGGTGAGTTTCTGCTGTAACTAAAATAGTCGTACCTGATATAAAGAAAAGCACAGTGAGATTTAGTTTTGTATGACTGCCACTTCCTGAGCCAGAGGCTCTACTTGCATTATTTCATTCAATCTTTATGGTGACTCTGTACAGTAAGTATTATTATTTCCATTTGACAGATGAGAAAACTGAGGCTCAGAGAGGATAAGCAACTTGCCTAGAGTTACACAGGTGACAGGAAATTGAGCCTGAGCTGGCTGATTCTGGAGGCTGAGTAGCAGTCTTCCTGTGCACTTACCCACCTTGCTTTAGGGGCTGCATTGGAAAGTCACCGGCCTGGGGGATCTGTTAGGCCTTGCATAGAGCCTATGATTCTCTGGGCTTATTTGACTCTTTTCTATTAAATAGATTTGTACATCTTGAGAAAGAGCAAAGCTGGTTGGGCTTTATGTATTCAGTACTGGGCTGGAGGTGGTCTCTTTGGGAAGCCCGGCCAGGGCCTGGCTGAGCCCCTAGACCAGGCTGGCTGGTAGAGGAGGCTGACATCATGTCCTGCCACAGCTCTGAGGCCTGCCTATGAGTCATGGGTCCGGACAGCCTGAGGCAGAAATGGTGCTCCCCTGGGCCCCAAACATAACCTACCCCCTCTAGGAGACTTTCAGGGCTCAGGTGGCTGTAACCTTCTTTCCTCTATCTCCCTGACACCCACTTTGCCATGGTCCCTCCTCAGAACTCTGGCTGGAGCCCTTGGATGGGTTCTCTGTTGAATAGCCATGCAGGACAAAGCTGAGACCTGGGATAAGTTTGGCCTTCATCCCCATGAGAGGTAGGCGGTTAGCCTTGGAGGGTCAGATAAAGAGAGAAGACCTAACATTGGCTGAGCCATGGGAAGCTGTGGGGGTGCCAGGGAAAATAGCAGGGGACCTGGCCATTCATCTGCAAAAATGAAGTGGAGATGAATATTAAAAGACTAATGCATTACAATAGAAAAAAAAAACAATCTGGCAGATACCCTTCCCCCAATTTAATGTCACTAGTAGGAGGGAAAATCTATCTGAGAAAAACACTACACCAAGGTTCTTGCTGAAAACATTGAACCTGAATCTAGTCATGAGGAAATAAATCAAATAGAGTGACACTGTGCAAGTCACACAGCCTGGACTTTTCAAAAATGCCAGTGGCATGAAAGCAAGAAAGAAAAAGTCTGGAGAATGATTCTATATTAAAGGAGACACAAAAAATGATCCTTGATTAGATCCTGAGCAGGATGAAGATATGCTAATGGACATTATTGAGACAATCAAGAAAATTTGCATGTGGACAGTGCATGAGATAATAGCATGAATGTGTTAAATTTCCTGAATGTCATCACTGTATAGAGATTGTGTAGGAAAGTGTCCTCATTTTTATTTATTTGTACACACAGACACACACACACACACACACACAGACACACACAGACACACACACACACACACACACACACATACACACGTTTATTTATTTAGTTTTATTTTTTTATTTTTTAGGCGAGGCAACCCTTGGTTGACCTCACAGATTACAAGGACCTTGTCAGCTTAAAATCTCTTATTTTTTAAATTTTTTACGCCTACAGCACCTGGTCTTCCTAGGTGGTTTCCCATCCAAGTACTAACCAGGCCTGACCCTGCTTAGCTTCCAAGATCAGACAGGAGTAGGCTTGTTCAGGGTAGCATGGCCATAGACAGTGTCCTCATTTTAAAAAGAGAGTTGCTGAAATACCATGGGGAAAATACCATGACGTCTACAACTAACTTTCCAATGGTTCAGAGGTAAAATAAATGTAACAAACATTAAATTAAATTAAATATCCAGTACAGGGCAGACCTGAATAATCACAAGCCACTACTCCTTCTGACCTAGAACTTCCTCCTCCCTGCCTCCTCCCTAAAAGACCACTTTTCCTTCCAACCCATCTCCTGAGCCCCCTATCTCACAGGAGGTGGACTCGGAGAAGGCTCTGGGAGAAAAGCGGAAATCAGGCCACAGCCATCTCCCTGAAATTCAAGACTTCCATAGACTCACGCTCCAAACAGCTTCATCCCTACCTCTGTCCACGTGCCTTGGACTCTCATTCATTACACAACACACATAGGTTGTCCCCGTCCTCCAATCTGTCACACAGTTCCCTTGGCCTAGAATGCCATCCTTCCCTTTCCTGTCACTAATGCAACATACCCTTCTAAGAAAGCCCACTGCAGTGCTCAAAGACCTACCTCTCTTCAAGCCCATAGAAGAAGCATCCTTTCCTGGAAACCTTAACCCTTGTTCCACTCTGCAATGCACTAGTCATTCTGTTGCCTCCGTGAACCTGGGAGCTCCCATTCACAGAGATCAGGTCACAACCACCCCTGTATCTCTAGGTTGTACTGCATGCCTGAGCCATAGTAGACATTCTACATATGCTTATTGACAGAAGTTTAGGTGGCAATACAAATATGTTGCCATTTGGGAGACTAAATACATGTTGTTATATTCGTGCAACAGAATATTACGCAGGTGTCAAAAGAATGACATGGGTTGGTACGGAATAATCCAAGATATAACAATGACATGGGTTGGTATGGAATAATACAAGATATGAAATAATCCAAGAAGCAAGATGCACTACTGTAAATGCAGTAAGCTACTATTTGTGTAAGAAGAAAAAGCATGCGTACTTGAACCAGCAAAGGTTTCCTCAGAGGAGGATGGGGGGATGCGGGCGGGGGCTAGGGGAATGGAAAGAAGGGAGAAAATTTGAGCTTGTGCTATGTGTGTGTGAACCTATTTTAACAAGTTACACAATTTATATTTGTAATAGAGTCCTATTCTTTGGGGGAGGTTGCGGGAAACTCAGGAATTGGGTGCTTAGGAAAGGGAAGAAGCAGGTGAGCATCACCCCTAGGTGGAGGAAAGCCTGGGATCCTTCCTGTGGCTCTTGCTACAGGACCCTGACACTGAGCCCCAGGCAGTAGAGGGATGCAGCAGCTTCCCACAATCCTCAGCACCATGGTCATCTCCCATTTATGTGTTTGTCCCATCCTCTATCTCCTCATGCCACCATGCCTCTGCCAGGCTTGTGCCTTCACTGGAAATTCCCTGCCTCCATTTTCATGTGATCAGTGCTACTCAGCTTTCAAGGCCCTATACAATTCCTGCCTCTGCCACATTGTTCCCCTGACATGTGTCAGAGGGCCTCTCTCATGCCATCTTGCTCCCTTAGCCCTCAGTGCTTGCTCTAAATGTCTTAGAGCTAAGTAGGCCCAGTCACGAGAGCAGGAGTAGGCTGAAAGGGAGTCTTGAGAATTCTGGCCCCGTTGGACTTTCTCAGGGCCAAGGCCGCCTGTGGTACAAAGTCCTTCGCTTGTTCCTGGTTTTGGGACAAAGGGCTGCCCATCCCAAGCCTACACTCACTCCCCTTTCATCACTCAAAGAGCAGTAGAAATATTGTGCCTCTTGGATTCCTTTGTACAGTGAAGGGACTGAAATATATGTAATAGGATGCATATGTTAAAGAAAAAATTATCATGATACTTGTTAGAACAGTATATAAGGAAGACTTAATTCAGGACTATTGCAATAGATGTCAAGATTATCACAATAGTGGGGACAAATTGGGCTCTGGATACAGCAAAGACAGTTGGGGATTTATAGCCAACAAGCAGAATGAGGGGGTCAGTTGATGGAAAGTTACTAAGAGGTAACATCAAGAGTAAGGGGGATTCTTACTAAACCAACTTAACAGAATTCTTACTGAAGGCAGGCCAGGGTGATAAGACATCAAGGTGTGGGGATTCTCACTAAACTGACAGGATTCTTGCTAAAACTGGGCTATGCAGGCCCAAGACAAGGCCCAAGGACTAGGTCTAGCTGAAAAATGGGCTCAGGGGAGCCTGTCTGAAGTTCGATCAAAGAGAGAATCTTTGTCACATATTAGAGGATATTGGAAAAGTTTCCCTTTTTGCAGGTGAGGAAATGGAGGGTCAGAGAAGCAGCCATTTGCTGAGGTTTGCTTTAGTCCACCTTACCCCCAGGAAGCTCAGCTCCAAGGCCTCTGCTACATCTGTCCCTTGACCACAGCAGTGGGTAAAAGGACCTGGACTCCAGCTCCTACGATGCAACCAACTCCTTGCTGTGTGACCTGGGCCTTTCCATATGACCCAGGAACAAAACCATGTGAATCCTCTGGCCAAAGCATGGGAGCTCAGGGGAGCAGGGGGTCCATGCCTGGGCCAGGCAAGGCAATAATTAGCTGAGAGCTCCTCTGGAATGTTAAGTACCCAGCCCTGGAATGCAGCTCTTGCTGGATGCAAATAACCCCCCACCATCAGACAGGCCCTGCGGTAAAGATAAAAATCAGGGTGGGCAGGCTCTGGGGACCCTATCTTAGGAGATCCTCCATAAGGCAACACATTTTTCTTGCCTCTCCCAGGATCTCCCTCCATTTAGAGCTTCTTCCATCTTAGGGCTTTGCTTGGAACTAGGCTTTGCAGGTGTGGTAGAGAGCTTCTGAGATAACCCTCCTCCCATCCCCCTACCTTCACCCCCCATCCCTGCCTCCTGGTATTAAAGTCCTTGTGTAATCCCCTCTTGTCAATGTGGGCTGGACTTAGTGACCACTTCTAACAAACATAATACAGCATGTGTTAAAAGTGATGGAATGTCATTTCTCATATTAAG
>CM053509.1:36501270-36520523 GCA_028627145.1 Eidolon dupreanum | reverse complement strand
CAGGGCGGGGCGCGAGGCGTTTGGGGTTTGCGCGGCCCAGGGTGCGGCCTCGTACAGCGTGCGCTGCGAGAGTCTGGGGGCGTTCGGCACCCCTTCCCCTTTCTGGGCCCTGCTCCTACTCTTAGAAGGCGCACTGGGCTTGGAGCCACACTGCTATGGGGTTGAGTGCCCCAGCCCTAATGAAGGGATTAATCTGTCACTCACCATCCATGGGCCCTTGATGCTAGAGGGAGCCTCAGTTCCCCCATCTGTGAAATTGGTTAATAACAGCTACAGATGAAATGAGATGTGCTTGGGTCAGCCCTCTCCTCCATAGCTACTTTCACTTACTAGGGAAAAAGACATTTAGTCATTCATGCCTTCTGTCTATAAACATTGGTTGCACACCTGTGTGCCAGGCACTGTGTTAGGCCTTGGGTTATTGTGATGAATAAGACAGATAAAACCTTACATTCTAAGAGGAGACCAACAATAAATAAATACACCAGATAAGACAGTGCTTCAGATGGTGATAGGTTTAGCGAGAAAAATAAAGGGTTAGGGAAAAGGGAGCAGGAGAGGTTTTTTTATTTTAGACTCTTTGAGCTAAGACCTTCTGAATGAAGTGTGACAGTGAGTAAGGCAATTATCCAGGGGAAGGCCTTTTAGATAAAGCAAATGGCAGGTGCAAAGGCCCTGGCTCCTCCTCCCTACCCCTTGCTGGCAGAATTAATCTCTCAGGCTCCTGGGCTCCTAAAGTTCAAGATCACTCCACCAATCCCAGGAAGGAAGCATAAAGAACAGAACTGGAGTCAGACAGACTTGGTTTTAAATCTTGGCCCTGCTACTCATTAGCTGCTTGACCTTGCTCAAGTCACTTAACTTCTCTGATAGTTCTGTCTGTCAGTCGGGAGAATAATTGTATGTTCCTTATAGGTTTGTGTGAGACCTCAATGAGGTGACACTGACAGGTTGTAAGCTCAGACTTGGGTGTACTTATGTGCCCAAATGAATGGTTTGTGGGATCCCTATGAAGACCTTGGTTTTCTTCATCTGAAAATTGGGTTTATCTCTGACTTGGAGTGCACTTAACCACCCTCATCTTGGTGGTGATGGGGAGACAAGTGGCAGACCTCTAAACAGCTTGGACAAACTCTGGGAAATGGTTCCTAGTTGTGGTCTGGTGTTGGTCACCGTCTGGGATTCAGAGCCCTATTTACATGAGAGAAGAAGTGGTACACAGCTCCCTCCACTCCCCTTCCACCAACCCAAACTGTCCAAGAGTCAGCCAGGCATTTAGTGGGGGTTCAGAGGGGAAACTTCTAGCTAGTCCAGGTCAAGGGAAAACTATGACATTGGTGAAGTTCATATTTCATGTCCTTACCCTCTTCCCATCCCTTGGTTCCTCCTCTCTGACTTCCTGGTTAAACATGCCTTCCTTGGGAAAAGACAGGGGGTCACTTCACTTGCACCTGAGGAAAGGTTTCAGTACTTGGAGATAGTTCTGCCATACTCCCTCATTTGACACATGGGGAATATGAAGCCCAAAGAGGGCAGGACTTTGCCAGAGAACACACAGCAGTCCTGGGGTGTGATAATTCATGCCAGCAACAGCCCTTTGATCTAGGGCTGTTTCTTCACTGTACTTCATGGCCAGGTTCTATCCATTTTACAGAAGGAAGAAACTGAGGCCCAGAGACGTAAAATGAATCAGCAAAGACTTCCCAGACTAGCAAGTGGCAGTGGGGAATGAAGAATGTATTCTAAGCAGGGGTGGAGGGGAGGTAGGAATCTTCCTGGACCTGTCGAATCATTCCTAGGCCCACATATTTTGAAAAAGATCTCTCCGACCCCTCATGGGAAAAGTCATTTGGGGAGATCTATGGCCATAGGCTCCCCCTCCTTACCCAGGAATTCTAAATTTCCCCCATTCTGAAGGGCCAGCCCAGCATGTATCCAGATACACATTGGTGCCCTTGTTTGTCTGGGTTCATTGACAGCCAGCTATGATGGCTGAGTTGCAGCAGTGCCTAGAGGCCACCATGGTCAGGCCAGTTACCACCTCACCCTGCCCAAGGGCTCTAGACCAATGCCCTAGCAGGGGCTTTATCTCAGTACCTTATTTTTTGGTTTATGTTTTTGGTTGCTTTGCTTTGTGATAAAAAAAAAATTATTGTTTTTATTATTAAACATGGCAACTTGCTGGTGCTCAGGTCTACAGGCCTGGTGTGCAGTGGAGATCCCACAGTGGTGTTGCACACTAAGTGAAGTTTCCTGGCCTGGGGCTTACAAGATGGCATTGACAGCAACCTCCTCTCTTTGCAGATGGGCAACATTCCCCAGAGAGAGACTTGAGGACATGAGATTCACTCATCAATGGAGTGGCAGAGCCCCACCCCTCTACCTCCCATTATCCCACATCCAAAAAGTTCCCAGGATCAACTGGCTGAGGGCGACTATACCACTTGCACCTTTCCACCCTGTCCCAAAGTCACTATCCCAAGCCCAGAGAGGAGTGACTTCCCAAAAGCCACATAGGGAGTCTGCTGCAGAGCCAAGCCATACCATGAGTGGAAGGCAGAGTTAGAGGTTGCAGGTCTGGGCTGCAGCCAAGCACCCTTCCCCACACCCATGCCCATGGGGCAAGACCCCTCCTGAGCAAAGACTTAGATGTGTGTTCCCTTCCGCTCTGAAGAGGGAGGACATCAATAGTATTAAAGGGGAGAGCACTTTTATTGTCAACTTGGCATGGGGGGCTGGGCTTCTCTGCCAGGTACTGTACAGGGTGAACCCCATCGCCTCAGCCCCTCCTGTCTTGGGGTCACGATCTAAGATCCATCTTTCCTTTGTGCCACTCCTTCCCTTGCTCCCCATAGAAGTATCACGAGATGTCCCTGTTTTCAACCTGCACGATCTTGGCTTGGCGCCATGCTAGGTGTGAGGTGGGGGTGGCCTGAGGGAGATTCCAAAGGTGAATGTGACCCAGCCCAGGACTAGTACAGACACTGATCTCTTCCTTCTCACCAGCTTTCAGGTGTCAGTTTCAATGTCACCTCCACAGAAAGACCTTCCATGGCTGACCTTATGTCCCCCACCCCAGATCCTCTCTCACAGCCTGTTCTTTTTTCAATGCCTGCATCACTCATTTGTAGTTATCAGTTTATTGGTCTGCCTTTCCCCACAAGACTGTAAGCGTCTTGAAAACAGGAACTGGGTCTGTTTTATTTATCCTTGGGCCCTGGTGCCTGACACAAAGAATAGTAGATCTTCGAGGGAAGAATAAATGAATAAGAACTTCTCTGGCAGGGTGGAAGACATCAGATGAGAGAGTACCAGAGAAGGAAGGGTTAATTCTGGGGGGGCAGGGGGGGGGGAGAGAGAGAGAGAGAGAGAGAGAGAGAGAGAGAATATGTGTGTATTGTATGTTAGTGAGGACCACTTGGGCCGAGGCTGTGTGGTTGCATAGGTTTCAGAGGGAGCCGGCTAGAGGGCAGTGGAGGGCAGTGGGGGGCAGGGGGCCTCTCTTGAAGCCTGTACACCTGGGAACTCAGGCTCTTCCTTTATGAGCCAGAGGCTTATCTTTGAAACTGTGTCGGGTCCTGCATGGCTGAAAGGAAGCTAGCTCCTGGGTCCACAGACACAGGAATCCTAGGTCTCCACTCTCTACAGTACTCCAAGTAGAGCCAGGAGAGACATTCCCCATTTTGGGGATGGAGGCAGCCCTGGCTTTCTCCTTCCGGGCACACTGGCCCTCAGACAGGGACTCTCACTGGGGCTTCTATCCCCAGAAGGCCAGAAAAAGCCTCTAACCCAGGCTTCAGAGAGGGCCAGAGGCCTGCCCTGGGTCACACAGCGAGGAGAAACAGAAGTGGGACTCACTCCAGGCCCAGGGCCTCCCCTCTCCTCTCCACCACCCCAGTCTACTATATGTAAAGACCTTATTCAGGCTGGTTGGCACAAGGCAGATAGCCCCAACTCTGGATCCTGCACTCTCAATGTGATTAAACTGGGAGCCCGTGAAGTCAGGGGGCAGGGGGTGCAAGGCTATGGATGTTGGTGGAGGGGGAATCTTCTTTCTGCATCGCCTGCAGCCCATACCTGCTCACCTGAACCGCGCTCAGGATGCTGTGAGATCTGACTTCAGAAATGATGCCTGTTCTCTGGGCATTGGCAAAGGTGTCTTCTGACAGCATCCCCCCCACCCCCTACCTGCCTGCCCCCAAAGCCAGATCTTCCCCAAGGCAAGACCTGTGCTTCTTCCATTAGATTGGAGACCCTTTGCTCGTGGCTTTCAGCTCTGCAGCCCTTTGGCATTGAGTCTCACCCAAGGACCCCCACGGCTGGCTAGGTACTGCCTCATATACCTCCTACTCCAGGCCAGGCCATCTGTAGACCTGGGGTGGTGGCCTCAGTCTGGTCAGGACAGGTAGATCTTCAGCACCCTCTTCCTGGAAGCTCCTGTGGTCGTAGACCATGTTTTATTTGTTCCTGTGTCCCCTGTGCCCATGCTAAACCCTGGCATAGAGTGTGCTCTTGTGACATGAAAGAGGTGACTCGGGATGTCATTTGAGGGGCTCTAGGAAGAGATTCCCGCCCTTCTCTCCCAAGTCCCCAGGAGCCATAGTCTGGAATTCCACTGAGAGAAGCACATTCCTTGACATTCTCTTCCAGGAAATAAATCAGGATTAGTTTCTTCCACTTTTGGGCCCAGAGGCCTGAGGAACTTTTGAGAGGGGTCTGCCAATCTGTTCCCCAGCCTCTGGAAGAGAAGGGCTGAAACCCCTGCGAGGAGCTGACCTCTGAAGACAAGCTTGGGCTGTTGGGGACCTTGGGGCTGGTGGGAACAGCAGGGCGTGTCTGGGAGGGAGCCTCCAACATGTGCTTTATCAGGCCCTGTTGCAGGCATTATCTGTGGCTTCTCAGCAAAAAGCAGCCACAGTCCTCAACCACCCTCAGACACTCCAGACCTAGAACAAAGCAACCGAGTCAGCTGGCAGCCCCGTGGCTCCACAGTTCAGACCGTGGGCTCCGCAGCCCCAGGGCCCACGTGGGGTGTTCAGGGGGGTGGCTGGCCCAGCCTGGCGACTGCCCGTCTGCTGGGACTCCCCCGCTGAGTGCCCGTTGCTGCAGGGACCACCTCCCTGGGGCCTGTCTGCAGAATGAGGATGGGGCACCAGGTCACCCCAGCCCCTCCAGGGTCTGGCTGAAATGTCAGCCCCAAAGGACGGGACACAGAAGGGCTTGTCCGGGAACAAGGGCCAAGTGTTGGTGTGGGTTGAGAGCTGGGGCCAGGCTGGTCAAATGTTTACTTGGAATGGTTTGAGCGGGCACCCTCAGGCCACGGGGGCAGCTGGCGCCTGGCATGGGGCCCCTCTACCCACCACCACAGGGCACTGCAAGGATTTAGACCCAACCCAGATGGGCACAAATCCAAAAGCACCCAGAGGGGACTGCCAGCTGAGACCTTGGTCATTCCCTCCCAGTCCCTGCCCACTGTCAGGGAGAGAAGGAGCCGGGAAGGCTGGCTTAATCTCTCATTCTGGAAGCACCTGCTTCTCTGGCTTTCTGCAGGGCTGCCATGGACGATTGGGAGGGTTGTACACTATAAAAGTCACCTTGCCACCGAAGTAAGTGGGCCTGAAATCCTTGCAACTGGGCAAGGAGCTTCATCAGCCCAGAGGTTGCTTTTTTGCAACTGTCTGCTAGGAGATGACAGCTTCGTGTGGTGGGCACTGGGGACATTAAGATGTAACAGGTTCTTTTGGTAGGTGTTCCGAGTCTGTTAATGGTAGGTTGCTAGATAGAATACAGGAGGCCCAGTTGAATTTGAATTCAGATAAACAATGACAATTTTAAAATGAATAGTTATGTCCCGTGCAATATTGCAATGTCTGATGGTCATGAGGGGTGGATGAGGTCTGGTTAAATCAGACCTCTCTCCACCCCCATCGTCCCCAGCACAAAGGGCCTTAGGGACCATGGAGGAGGCTGAGGGAGGCTGAAGTGTGGCTGGAGAGGAGCCTGAGAGGTGAAAGGGGTGGAGTTGAAGGCGGGGTACTCTGAGGTGGAGTTTCCAGAGAGTTTGAGCCCAAGATTCGTGCTGTAACAGGCTCCCTCTGGTGGCCATGTCAAGAATAGGCTGTAGGGGCATGGCCCAAGTTAGTTGGCAGACCTGCGAGGTCATTGCAGCCATCTAGGCCATAGGACCAGGGCAGTGGGCATGCAGCTGGAGAGTAATGACTGGTTCTGGGTATATGAACTTTTTATTATAGAAAATATCAAACACATACAGATAGTACAAGGAACTTCTGTGTCCCCATCACCCACTTCAACCATCATCAGCTCATAGCCAGTATTGTTCACTCCTTCTGGAAACTGGGTTATTTTAAAGCAAATCCTAGCTATCATCCATAAATATATCCATAGGTGTCACTAAAAGATAGGGGCTGAATACGTTTTGAAGTGGGAACCACTAAGAATTTGCCCAAGAAGCGATTAAGAGAGAAGGAGCCATTGACCTCACGAAGACCTTTGCTGTGCAGTAAGTTCCCCAGTCCTAGGACCACTCGTCTTGAAGGTTTCTAGTGTTTTCCTCCTTGGGCCCCCTTTCTCCCATCCCCTGTCTGCGTACTCTTCTAGTGTGATGCTCCTCAGGCTGGGGCTGTGGGAATGCCTGCATGGACTCCCTGTTGGACTCTCATGTCATCTCCCCAGACCTCACAGCAGTCTAAAGCCTCTCCTCTTTCTGGTCTCTTGATAATAGCATTTGTCCAGTGTCTGGCATAGAGACTCCCTAGCCCCTCAAAGACCATCACTCCCTGGGAACTCACATGCCCTGGGGGAATGTGAAGAAAGTACGAGGCAAGTCACAGAATGAGGTACAAGGACACAGATTCAGACATAAAAACCCTAATAAATACAAGGAGGCTCTTTGCTTTCCAGAAGGCCACCCCCTCCAGAAAGCAGCCTGGCTCTGCCTCTGATTTACTGGGAGACTTTTGATAGGTCCCTTCCCCTCTCTGGGCCTGGTCATGCAGGACTTCTGTCAGCTCCCTGTCCTCTCAGATTCTGTCTCCTCAAAGTGGGAGGAGCTGAGGGGCAAAGCTGAACTGGGGAAACGCTGCTGGGAACCTGCTAACTTCTGACCCAGCCGCACCCTCACACTGATCACCATGACGCAAGCATAGTACTCCACTTTACAGAAAGATAAAGACACTTGACTAGGGTCCCCTAGTTTGTAGGCAGTGCAACAAGGACTTGAGTCCAAGGCCAAATCTTCTGCATTGGAGCTCTGGAGTCTCCATGGTATTTGAGGCCCCATCCCTCCAGGCAAGGCCCCCCTCAGCAGGCCCAGTCCTGCTAATGCAGTCCAGATCCCAGCAACTCTCCTGCCTTAGAGCCTGCCGAAGTCTGGAGCATCTCAAAGCCTTACCATGGCTCTGGGAGGCCAGCTCACCTTCCTATTCTGTCTCCTTTCACTTACTGAGGCCCTCCCATGGGCTGGGCTGAGTGGGCACCAGACACATCAGTGCATTTCTCTCATTTACTCCTCACAGCGGTTGAGTGAAGTGCTATGCCCATTTTACAGATGTGGAAACTGACACTAGAGAGGTACAGTGAACTGCCAAATGCCACACAGCTCTGCAGTGAGGAAGACAGGGTTGAAACCAGAGATCTGTGACTCCAGGTGCTCCTTCTACTATATTGCAAGAAGTGGCTTAGAATAGCAGTAACATGTCTAATGACCCAGTGCCATTTGGTTGTCCTGGCTTCAGGCATCCTTTTTTGCACATAGCTCCTCTGTCTTGTTTCACCTACGTGATATACTTGATCTTTCTAATAACCATGGGAGGCAGGTATGATGACACATGCCCCTGGGGCGACACTGTTTCAAAACTTCCTGAAACTTTCCCAAGGCTGGAGTCCTCCCTGGAGCAGTCCACAGATGCTTACATCCTTCTAGCGCCCCCTGCAGTCCTTCAATGACATTTTCATCACCCTACTGGGTCATTTAGAAAGTTTTTCTTGGAAAATTTTCTTTCCTTTTTTAATCTAATACCTCCTTCAGTTGCCACATCTGGGCCTTCGCCTCACAAGTTTGGACCTATTTTGTCCCTCCTTGCTCCACATATTTAGCAATGGTTAAAACATGTTTGCTTCTGTAACTTTGTCTTTAAGAAACTATATTAAGACTCAACAAATTGAGGAGGTTGTGAAGCTTGAGAACCACATAATGAGTCTTGGTTTCTGCCAGCCTGGGAACTCTTGGGGTGAGGTCAGTGTTACCCCATCAGAGATGACTAAAGGTCTTCCAGGAAAGGGACTGTGTTTCCCCACGACCCGCCTCCCTGGGACGAGGCCCTTCAGAGCAATGACCGGAACAGTGAGTTGGAAAAGGTGGCTCTGGGCTCTTCCCACCAGTGAGCAGGCTTCAGCAATCACCCCCTCATGGCTTAACTTGTTCCATCACCTCCCTCTCACACAATGACCAAATTCTTTTTGAAGCAAATCTCAGCTATCATATCTTTCCTTCATAAATATCCAATATTATCTCTAAAAGACAAGGATTCTTTTCCTGGAAACCACACTACCCTTATCACACCTAAACTGTGTGCCATTATCACAGCTAATATAATCAAATACCTGTCAGTGCTCACATTTTCCTGAGTGTCCCATTTAAATCGGGATGCAAATAAGGTCCACACATTGTGATTGGTTTGTGTGTCTTTGACTTTGCTTAGAAGTCATTTGGAACAGTTCTTTATGTTCTCTCACTCACTCAATGCATAGATTTATTTGCTTCAGTTTGCTTGTGGGTTTTATGAATTTACTTAAAATTTTTATTTTTATTTATGGTTCCAAAGTCTAGCATACAAAATAAAGTAATTTAGAAAGATCTAACTTTTATTTGTGCTCCCCTCATCCAATCCTCCCTCCCCATAACTATTTATTTTTAAAAATTATGCTTTATCCTTCCATTGATTTATTTATATATAATACATATTACATATATGCATATATTAGTATACATATACATATATATATATACACACATATATACTTGTATTCCTCTCTTTTTTTCTTAGATAGATGTTAACATACAATCTCACTTTCCTCCACCTTGCTTTATGCATGGTACACCCTCCCTCTGTGATCTTGCCTGCAGCAATCTGTTGAGATGTTCCTTGTTCTCCTTTACAGACAGAATCCTCCACTGTGCTGCTAACCACAGTCCCTACTGGTGAACATTTTCCTTGTTCCCAGTCTTTTGCTATTACTAATCAAGTTGCAATAAAAAGCCTTGTGTTTACATCTTTTAGTGTGCCTGCTGGAGTTGATTTCCAGCAAAGGGATTCCTGAGTCACAGGTTGACTATACCAGCAATTTTGCTGGCTTTTGCCAAATTCTCTTGCACAGGGATTGTACCATTTTGCAGTCCCATCAGCTACATAGGAAAGTTGTGGCTGTTGCCAGACTTTTGGATTTTTGCCAATCTGATAAGTGGGAAATGGTATCTCCAGGTAGTTTCAATTTGCATTTCTTTTATTTGAGCGATGTTGATTATCTTTCATATGGTTTAAGGTCCATTTGTATTTCTTTTTCTGTGAATAGTCTGTTAATATTTTTAGCCTATTTTTCTAGGGGGTTGTTTTTAGAAGCTCTTTATAAATTAAAGACATTAATTCCTTGTCTGTGATAAAGGTTCAGCTATATTCTCTCAGTTGGTCACTTGTCTTCTTTATTTGTTTGTTCATTTATTTATTTACTCATTCATCTCAGGCCACCGGATGCTGGGAATACATCTACGAACAGGGTGGCTCCACTGCCTTGGACTGATCCTGGACACTCCCCACACTTCTCTGTGCTGTCCTTTCTTCCCCTGACCCCTCTTCTGCCTCCCAGTGACCTTCTCTCAATCTGAGCTCAGTGAGGGACAGAAATAAGTCTGATTATCTTTGTAACTCCTCCTACATTCCTGGTCCCTGATGAGTGAGTGAATGAATGAATGAATGAATGAGTCTTGTGAGGATAAAACAGCTTCTTGGCCTGGGAAGCCAAGTCAGAGAGGAGCTTGGAAAAGTCCCTTCAGGATCAAGGTTTCTTCACCCCTTGCATTCTCTTCAGACCTAACTCAGATCAGAATTGCTCTTTCAAATTGCTTGCATACAATATATGATGCCTGCTTCATTTTACAGTTTAAATGGGTGTCTGCTCATTGTAGGAAATGTGGAAAATAAAGAGAGGTACAAAGAAATAATAGAAATAACCCATGGACATGTTGGTGTATTTTTATTCAATTTTCTTTTTAAAAATATTTTATTTTTATATATTCTATTTTATATATACATATACACATGCACACCTCTTAACATTATTACATACATATTTCCTTACAGTATTAAATTTCAGCACATCATCATGATTTTAAATGATCTTATAATATGCCATGAAATGAATGTATCATATCCTAACCCTACCACTTAACTTCTCTGTGCCTCAGTTACCTCATCTGTAAAATGGAGAAAATAAGTGTTTCCTTAGAAGTTCCTTGTGAAGGTTACTTGTGAATCATAAGTATGGTAAGCACTCAGTGAATGCTAGACATTGTCATGATTATTATTATTTTTCCTAATTGAACATTTAAATTCTAACTTTATTCTATTGCCAACAACACTGCAATGAACCTCTCTGCTGAGGGGAGTTTTGTAGGGGCATCAGAGGAGTTGTTTCACTCCCACTCCTAAACTAAGCATATTGACAACAGAGTGAGCAAGGTGTGCTAAAGAGATCCCTTGGCTGAGTTAGGACAGCAGGTGTTTGTCATGAGAGGCCTGGGGAGAGGGTTGTCCAGGCAGGGGAACAGCATCTGCAAAGGCTCAGAAGCTTGGAAGAGCATGGGAGTTCTGATGTGTTTGGTGAGTCAACAGTTTTTGCCCCTATTTTACCAATGGGGTAGTTGAGGCCCAGGAAAAGGAAGTGACTTGTCTGATGACAGGGGTGGGATCCAGCTTTGTACCTCCTGATTACCAGGTCAGTGCTCTACTCTTCTTAAAAGCATTTGTGTGCTAAATGGGAGAAGGAACAGGAGGTGAGGAGGAAGAGGAGGATGAATTTGGGGCTTGTGAAGTCCTCATACCTGTGAGCCCCTGCCTAGTCAAGGCTTAGCTATCCTGCAAAAAGGTCAAATTCAGACTTAGCCCCATATGCCTTCAAGTCTTCTCCCTGAGGCCTCCCAAATGCAGACCATCAGGCTGGTGGCTGGCAGATTTCCTGAGGCCCCATGCTTGCCTCCCACCCCTTTAACCCAGCCCCTGGCAGACAAAGACTGGAAAGCCATGGGCCCATTTTCAGTTTTCATCCAGAGCACATAATTAGGCAGTGGCTTGCCCTGTGTTTATTTTAAAAAGGAGTGTGACCATGGCACCAGTGCTTCCAGTGCTGAGAGGCCTAGAAAGAGTTGGGGGCTTGAGCATCATGGGGGTTTGGGACATTAAAGGCCTGAAGTTTAGATGCTGACAAGCAAAGTTTGAGGGCTTCTGAAAGTCTTTCAAAATCTTCCCTGCTGCCAGGTACAATTTAAGGTCCACCATTAAAATGATTTCTATAGACTCTCAAAGACTTTCTAAGCATCAAAAAATTCACATGAATAATTCTTGGAATTATGGGTCTGAATTTGAGAGCATTGTCTGCAATAGCAGTCTCACTGCTGCTCTGGTCCAAGCACTTACCTGTACTTCTCATTTCCGCATGCGGAAGAGCTCCTGCCCCCTGCTGTTTACAGAAGATAGTTCAAGGGAATGGGAGACAGCAGTCCCACTCTGGTGGGAGGGCCACACTCCAGGCATTGGCAGTTTCCCACTAGCAAGACCTGACATTTCTCTGAAGGGCCATCGTAAGTTTAACCTAAGATGCAGAACGTATGAGTAGGAAGGGATCCCAGAAACGTCTAGGCCATTCCTCCCAAGGGGCAGAAAAAATGTAGGGAGATCCTGGAGAGGGGGAGGGATGTATCTCTACCAGTTTGTAGCTGAATTGGGACTAGAAAACAGGTCTTCTGATTTCAGCCCCAACTCTCTGGGAACACATTGTCTTCTTTCATCTAAGAGCAGTGAGGAGACATTTAGCAGGAGCCAAAGGAGGCCAGGCTTGGAGCCAGGCACCAGGGGTCACAGTCTCTACCCCTGCGGGGCTCCCAGAGGCTGAGGCTGAGGACACGAGAACAGGCACTCATTTGAACTGGGGTGGATGGAGGGTTGGCAGGAACAGGTCCAGAAAGCTGTGGAGAACAGGGTGGAAGAGAAGCATTCGAAAGTTTCTAGAAGAAGTTATATAGGAGGATGAAAGGTGCAGGGACACCACTATTAGGAGACGTTGAGAAGGGGTGTTCCAGGAATGAGGAAGAGCAAGGGCAATGACCTGGGAAAAGGAGGATTTCTCCCCCTGCCAGCTTGCAGTGGGTTCCCCCTGGGGCTGTAGGACCCAAGTACCAGTGCAGAACTCAGGGCCTGAGGATGCAATTGATCACCCTTATGGGGACACATACATTTTCACAAAGGTCCATTGGACATGTTATGTTTTAATCTAAAGAGTCATCATTTAATGGTGGAAAGTCAGGCACTGTGTCAGGTAGTCAGGAAAACCATCTCTGGAATAGTGCTGATGTGACTGCTGTGTGGGCTGGCATGCGGGGGTGGGGGTGGGAGTGGCCGGCACGGGATGCCTCCTCAGTTTTAATTCTGTTGACTTTCAAGTTGCAGTTTAAGAGCCATCTGCTCCCTTTCATCTGTTGAGGAGAGACTGCCCTCCTCCCTCACAATGACCATGTCACCCTGCTCACTGTGTCTCAGTTTCCCCACATGTGAAATCAGGCAGGTGGACTTTTTGCTCTCTAGGACGCCTTCTGCTTAGGGCCTGTTCTTAGCCCAGTGCCAGGCTCTTTCTTTGCCAGGATGTCGGAGGCGCCCTCTGGTGGCCAGCATTGGCCATGCTCCCCGGGGAAGGGCTCGGCAACCTGCGTGGCTCTCGGAGAGCGTGTTTAAAGGAGCGTGTGTTTGAGCATGCCTGTGCATTGGGAGTGGTTACATGCTCATGACATACAGAATGCATAGCTTCCCTAACCCTCAGCCCCCGATTAAAACACATACAGAGAGGTGAGTCCTCTCTGTTTAAAACAAAGGCAAAAGCTGGCAAAACTTTTTGAGGGTCTGCCTGGGGCACTCAGGGTTGCAAAATTCTCTGGGTCACTCATCTTGCTAATACACGTTGGGAGCATTATTCCTCCGCTCAAAATATTTTATCCTTTTTGTCCTTCTGCTGAACAGAGTAAATATCAAACTTCTGGCCAGGGCTCTCTGCTTGGTCCCTCTATGGCCTCACTTTTAACTCTTCTTTTCTGTCCTACCCCAGGGGAATGCTATCCCATCTTTTTGCATCTTAGGAGAATGCTCATGCTAGTTCTTTTTCCCAAAGTGCCCTATCTTCTCTTCTAGTCCCTGCAGTATCTTTCAAGACTTGGCTAAATGTCACCTCCTCCAGGAAGACATACTTGAATTTTCCATTTGAGTCTGAGCTCCCCTTCCCCTGAATCTCTCGGTAACTTTGTCTACATCTGTCTCTTGGGGCATAGATTGTTTATAGAATTTATCCAGGTAACTTGAGTCAAAGATGTTCAGTTCTGTAGCCTTTCCCTAAGGACTGATTCTATGTCTGCTTCATAGCTAAGTCCTTCCAAACACTGAGCCCTCACCAATGGTGTCCAGGAGGTTTTCTGCAGGGACCTGACTCCCACTCCTCCCTTCTATATCCTCTGTGCTCTCAGCTTTAGCTAGTAGGGGCTACTTTTATGAAAGGAGGTATGATGGTAGAGGAGAAAGACATGAACCTTGGGCCAGACTCCTGCTGGGTCCTGTCTTTTGGCAGGCAAATGGCTGCCTAGAACACAGGCTCCAGCTGCTGAGCTGTTTGTAGGAGGCTGGTCTCTGGGTGCCCAGAGTGAAGGGTCAGACACAGGCCACTGCCTGGCTCTTTCCTTCAAGGACAGAAGTAATGACTTCAGGCCTAACAGAAATAACCTCAGCTATTTGTAAAAGTCTGTGATTGTCAGAGAAGTGGGAGGAAAGGATGGATTTCCTAGAAAGGCCTGGGGATCCAAGCATGGAGGGGCATTGCACCCCTGGTGCAGCCAAGGAGGTGGGGGAAACTTGACATCTCTGTGCTGTGATAGGTACCAGAGCAGAAATGGAAGTTGCCCAGTGGGCACATCCAGAGCTCCCAGGAGCAGCAGAAGGCTCCTGTGTGCCTAAGAGGGTTTCCTACAGCCTGGAGTTAGGTGGACTCAGCAGTGTGTTTGTAATGTACCCAAGAAGATGGCACAGACAAGACACAGAGGGCTGAAGGACTCAGAGAGTCTGAGGTAGAGCCCAGAGGGAGGCTGTGAGTGGTCAGTGGGCATCAGTATCTAATGTCTAGACATCTTGGGGGAGGACAGCATGGCAGAGGACCAAGGACTGGAATCTTCTTGTGCTCCCCCTCCCATCCCTGAGTACTATATAACACTTCCACTCCAAGAACTGAGATGTACCCTTGACTAAGACTAGGTGTTCTCCATCTAAGTGAAATGAACACTCAAAATAGAAATACAATTCAGTTAGATAAGGAAAGTTCTATTTCTCATATACCTCAGTTTGTGGTCTGAGATTCGTACCTGCCGCCCAAATATAAAAGGGACATCAGAAATACAGTTTCAGACAAGTACAAAGAGATGGCTTTTAAAGAATAAAATAACATTATCTTTACATCTGCAGTACTGGACGACAAAACTTCCACAGACTATTGAGGAAAAGATTTGTGAGCTAAGAGTCTTAATCCCAGTCAAGATACTGTTAATTCTGTCAGGGTATTTTGGAGGGCATGCAAGGACTGAACAAAGTACTCAAGGAAATACTTAAACCAAATGAAAACTGGGTTAGAAGAGAGATCTCAAGATAGGGATAAAAAAAGTATAAGAAACAGTAGGAAGGAATGGAGACATATACTTAAATCTAAATAAATGGTGACAGTGTAATTAATAATTTATAGTTTTAACTAGGGATTCTTGAAACAAAGAAAGCAGTGTTGTAAGGGAAAACCTATTAAGAGTCAAAAATAAATATCAAAGTCTGCACTGTCCAGCATGGTAGCCACTAGTCACATGTGTCACCTTATATTTAAATTAATGAAAATAAAATAGAATCTTCAGTTCCTCGGTTGCACTAGTCACTTTTCATGTGTTTAATGGTTACATGTGGCTAGCAGCTACTATATTGGATAGAACAGATACAGAACATTTCTATCATTGCAGACAGTTCTTCTGGACAGTGCAGGTCTAAATTATTAACAAATTCATGGAGGGGGAAGTATGTGTTAGAGAATAAAAGTATTATAAAGATTTTATAAAGGGTAGGGGAGACGTGAATAGGCAAAACCAGCAGCAAAACTGAAAAGCAGAGTAGAATTTCTAAATAATCAAGAATGATTGTTGTGGTGATGGAATTTTAAATAAAGAATAAAGAGAAACTTGACCAATCCAGAAGAGGAAAAGAAGAAAGAGGGAGGAAAATATAATCAGTAGTAAACACAAAATTAGGTGAGAGAAAGAAAACTAAGTTTATTAGCTGTAACAATAACAGTAATCTGAATGAACTCCCCTATCAGAAGTCAAAGATGCTGTATCCAATAAATATATAGAGAGATATGTATTTATGTGTTTATATATCCCTCGGGACAGAACACCTAAAATGCTGGATAAGTCTTCCAAAAAATATTTTAAAAACATAGCTTAGATGATAGAAAATAAGAGGAATGTCAACATTCAGAAGCATTGAGAAATTTTGAGTTTACATAGGTAAATGAGCTTTGGAGCCAGAGTTTACTCAAAAGATATCTGCCTATCCCTGGTGATCCCAAAGTTGGGTTTAACAGGCTACACAGCTCATGGTACAGAAGAGAATTCCTGGGGTCCAAACAAGGGAGAAAATAAGTTGGAAGACCACTGCATAAAGCTAGGATCCCAAAAAGTTAGAGAGAAAGAAAAAAAGTAGAGATCGGTCTACCTTTCTCTTCACCAGGCTTGCAACAGAGGAAAGAAAGGTCTTCCCTGAGAATTTCTGGGACAAGCCCAGTTTTAAGTGGGTGTGGCACCAGAATTCACCCTGTTTGTATTGCTTCCCATGCCCCCTCTTCCAAAAAGCGAACTAAAAATGCAGTCTAAAGTGTTCCCCAGATGCCTGATAAAGCAATTACAAATGCTCTCAGAGGAACACACTTTAAATCTAGGCTTCAAAGAATTTTCATAGATAAACTTCCAAGGAGCAGGAGGTCATACTAACAAAACATAATAATTAAACAGAAGAGGAAATTAGCTACATGAAGTGAGAGTCAGCAGAAACAATATTGCTGAATCAGACCAACAACAAATGGGGATATTGGAATTATCTGTTATAGAATATAAAATAATTATGTGTGGTTTCTTAAAGAAATTAAAAATGTGATTGAATGTATGACAAAAGAATGAGAGTATCAAACCGAGCTGAAGGATTTGAAAAAGAACCAAATACAATTTCTAGATATAACAAATATAATTGAAATAAAACCCAGTGGATGAAGTATTGATTTTTGGAAAAATGGAGTAAACACATGTGTCTCCTACTGAACGCATTTATGAACTCTGGACAGAATGTATGGACCAGCTATCTAATCACTTGAAAAGTAAGTAGTAGTCAATATATTGGAGAAGGAAACAAGAATTTAAAATACAACTGAACTGGGGTGAGTTTCCCTTTTTTTCCCATCAGTATTGTTTGGCCTGGACTCAAAGGCAGCCTAACATCTGGACAGGTCCCCCAAATACAGACAGAAAGAGCTTCAGAGGAGCAGAAGGAGGTCACTTTCTGGCATGAAGAGCAAGGTAGGGGCTCCTAAGTATCAGAGGGACGTTTTCCTGCTTATTTTTTCTTTTTTTCTGTCATCTCCCATCCCAGCCTCCAAGCAGTCTTGCAGTGGTGGCAGTAGCAGTGGCAAAAGTGATCAGCCAAGCAGGTGCCTAAAATTCTGAGGAAGAGGAGATCTTTTCTCCTAACCAAGGGGAGATTCTAGCTGTTTTTTCCCCTTTCTGTCCTCCCACTGCTTAGGCCTTGTCACAGATGCAGTCGTAAGAAGTGCATAGCAAAGCTGAAAAGCTAAAGTCCCAGATTTCTGGCTAGGAGAATGGAAAAGAAGACCTCAGGGAGCCTGGAAGTGTTGGGGTGATTGTGGAGAGGAGAGAGCATGAGAGTGACCCCATAACTTTGTGTGTGAACTTTTGGGATCACTTTTAAACTGTAAATGCATGGATCTGACCCAAAACAGAATATGAAAAACTTTGAGAACTGAACCACAGGGCAGACCATCACCCAGGTCCCAGAATGGCCACTGGTGTTGCACATGTAGGGTACATTTAAATAGCACCACAAAAGCCTTTGAAAACAGAACTGATATTGGAAGCGGGCCTCACCGAAAGTGGGTTGAAACTTGCGACCTATCCCTAGCCTAGGGCAATTGTCTGCTAACACAAAATACAAACAAACAAAAACCATTCTTTTTAGCATTTAAACAAGACCCAGAGTCATATGACATGATAGTCAAAATGTACAGGATACAATCTAAGATGACTTGGGATATGAAGAACTAGAAAAATCTCAACTCTCAATAAAAAAGGTAACCAATAAACGTTAACACTTTTGATATCACAGATGTCGAAATTACCAGAAAAAAATATTTTAAAGCAGCTATTATAACTATAGTCCAAGAAATAAGGGTGAACACTCTTCCAATGAATGAGAAAATAAAAAGTCTCAACAAAGAAATAGAAGATCCAAATAGAAATTATATAACTAAAAAAAATACAATAACCAAAATTTAAAAATAACTGTATGGGTTCAATAGCAGAATGGAGACGACAGAAATAAGAGTCAGTGAACTTGCAGATAGAGCAATAGAAATTATTCACTGAACAATAGACAGAAAAGAAGATTGAAAAAATCGAACTGAGTCTTGGACCTGTGGGATGGTAATAAAATGTCAAACGTTCATGTCAGCAAAGTCCTAGGAGAGAAGAAAGAGTGCAGTTCAGGTGATAACAATTGATAAATAATGGCTGAAAACTTCCCAAATTTATAGGTTCCAGAACCTCAGCAAACCCCAAACAGGATAAGCATAAAGAAATTGCCTCTGATACACGATATTCATATTTCTTTAAACTTTGTCTTTAAAGACAAAAACAATAATCTGCAAAGTAGTTAAAGAAAAAAAATATATAGAACATTTATTTGAAAGACTGTCGATCTCTTACTAGAAACCATGGAGGTTAAAAGGGAGTGAAACATCATTTTTGAAGTGCTGAAAGAAAAGTGCCTCCAAACCAGAGTCCTGCATACAGTGAAAACACAGGCATACCTCATTTTATTGTGCTACACTTTCTTGTGCTTTGCAGATAGTGTTTTGTTTGTTTGTTTGTTTGTTTGTTTTTAAAAATTGAAGGTTTGTGGCAACCCTGTTTTGAGCAAATCTGTTGATACCACTTTTTCCTGGTGAAGATGCTGTGAAGATTGTTGCAATGACAACAAAGGATTTAGAACATTACATACACTTAATCGATAAAGCAGTAGCAGGATTGGAGAGGATTGACTCCAGTTTTGAAAGAACTTCTATTGTGAGAAAAATGCTACCAAACAGCATCACGTACTACAGAGAAATTGTTCATGAAAGGAAGAGTCAGTTGATGTGGTAGATTTCATTGTTGTCTTATTTCGAGAAATTGTCACAGCCACCCCAACCTTTAGCAACTACTGCCCTGATCAGTCAGCAGCCATCAACATGGAGGCAAGACTCTTCACTAGCAAAAACATTACAACACACTGAAGGGTCAAATGCTGGTTAGCATTTTTAGCAATAAAATATTTTTTGATTAAGGTACGGACAGTTTTTTTTTAGACATAATACTATTGCATGCTTAATAGACTACAGTATAGTGTAAACATATCTTTTACTTTCACTGGAAAACCAAAACATTGTGTGACTTGCTTTATTGTGATATTTGCTTTATTGTGGTGGTCTGGAACCAAACCTGTAATCTCTCTGAGGCATGGCTGTGTCCTTAAGGAATGAAGGTGAAATAAAAATATCCTCAGATAAAGGAAAACTAAGAGACTTTGTTGCTAGTACACCTGTTCTAAAATAAATGCTAAAGGAAGTTTTTC
>CM053509.1:36481226-36500770 GCA_028627145.1 Eidolon dupreanum | reverse complement strand
CACAGAGCAGCCAGGGCCATGCATTCTTGGTATGTGCTCATCTTATAAGGACACTAATCCTGTCATGAGGGCCCCACCCTCATGACCTCATCTAACCCTAATTATCTCCCAGAGCCTCATCTCCAGATACCTTCACATTGGTGGTTAAGGCTTCAACATGTGAATTTAGGAGAAACACAAAATTTCAGTGCATAACAGACACTTTAGCCCAAAGTAATCTGGTCATTGTTAACAAACTACTCAAAGTGTCGTCTTTCTTATTATTATATGAATAACATATTCTTGTGCTTTAAAAAATATTTCAAATGGAACCAAAGGGTCAAATGTGTAAGATCACCTCCAATCTCCCTCCCCAGATGTAACTGCTGTCTTGTATACAGGAAGGCTCTTTAAAAACTTAAAAGAGCCTTTAAGCAAATGGAAATCATAGTCTTTATTTCGGACAAAATATCAGTAAGGCTGTAGGGGCATTTGGATTATAGCATTTTAGGGAGCCTGGCAATTATGTTTTATATATTGATTTATTTGTTTTTAAGGAAATAAAATTAGATGTAAAAATCTCTAGCCTCAGATTTTATCCTTATCCTTGGAATATGGCTGGACATCAATCCCTCAGGTTAATACCCTCTCCAGGGCCTTGGGCTCATAGCCTGAAGAGGATGGTACATGTCACCAAGGTTCTGAAACTACCCCAAGGGCCTCTGGCCAGAGCCCTACAGAGTCAGCCCTAGAAGGCCCTGAGGGATCATCTCAGCCAGCTCTCCCTTTTTAGAGATAAGGAGCTGAGGCCCAAGGGAACAAGTTACTTCCCCAGGATCACATGATCCAGGCTCTCAAGCACCCAGACAGGTCTTCCTAAAGCCATCCATTACATCGTAAAACTTACACGTAAACTGAACATGAACAGCTCCAAACCTGGGCCACTCTTTCTCCCAATCCCCAGGGCAAGGAGAATCCTAGAGGACAAATCTCAGGAGAGCCAGGCCTAAGCAAAGGAATGGATCTCCAGTCACAGCTTCACCCAGGCCTTCTTTTCCAGAACTGTGCCTAGAGATGGTGTAGGTTGCCTTTAGGGGGATTCTGGAGCCAGGCAGACCTGTGTTCAACCCTAGCTTCCCTAGTCACTTGCTTCAGGCCCTTGTGCAAGTCAGCCTTTCTGAGCTTTAGCTTTCTTATCTGTGAAATTTGGATGGTAATAATACCTCCCGGTGAGGTTGGCATGAGAGTTAAAGGATATCATGTGTGTGAAGTGCTTAGCATGCTGACATGAAGGTATGCAGTATATAAACAATAGCCAATTGTAACTGTGTTTTATTATTAATAAGAAACTCTTTCCAAGGAACCCCTCAGTACTGAAAACAAATGGTGCAATCATGAAGGCAGATGGATTTGCAGTTGTAAGCGCCCCAAACCTAGTCAAACCACAATGGGGGATGGAACCCAGAAATGTGACCAAATGGCTCTCTGTGAATGCAGACAACGAATCTGACATAGGTTTGCTGGGGGAGCCCATTAAAAAGCAATTGAAAGGAGGTGGCTGAGCTGCTTTCCCCACCCAGGCCATCCATCTCTTCAGCAGGGGCCCTGGGCACTTTCAGCACCTGGGCTTGGCCCTAGCTTGGGGATCCCAGCCCTCCCCTCTACTCTGGTCCCAGCTGGGATGGAAAAAGCTACTTTGATGGCTGCAGCTGGGTTGTACAGGGAGGCTTTGAAGGGACAGCATCAGATGGCAGCAGCATTCTTGGCTGTGTTGAAATTCTGTGAGCCTGGAGGAGGCTTAGTCACCAAGTGCCCAGCTCCATAGGCTCTGCACACACCACACATGCACATGTAGGCGTTGGGCACGTGCATTAATACACCCTCATTCACAAAAACGCTTTCATGCACTCACACTAACATGTGTAGTAGGCAGAATAATGGCCCCCAAAGATAGCCACGTCCTAATGACAGAGCCTGAGGACATTCATTACTTTATGTTGCAAAAGAGACTTTGCAGATGTGATTATTATGGATCTTGAAATGGGAGGATTATCCAGGATTATCTAGATGGGCCTTATGTAATCACAGGGTCCTTATAAGGGAAAGAGTGAGGTATTGGAGACATTTGATGTTGGCACTGAAGATGGCTGAAGAGGCCCCAAGCCAAGGAGTGCAGGCAACCTCTAGAAGCTGGAAAAGGCAAGGGAACAGATTCTCCTCTGGAGTCCCCAGGGCACAGCCATTCTGGACTGCTGACCTCCAGAACCGTAAAGTAATAAATTTGTTGTTGTAAGCCACTATGGTTTTTAAGCCATTAAAAATTTTAATACACCTTTGCTGATGAAGAAACGGAAAGTTGTTAGCACCCCCAAACATCAGTCACTCACATATCACCTTCCTGATTTTTGCCTCATCCACATCCCACTAAATGCCATCTTTGGATTTTTCTTACAATTATTTACTTAACATTTTTATTTAAATATTTACACCTTTACTTAACCATATCTATTTGAAAAGAAACTTTCTATTACTTTGTTGAAAGTTAAAAACCATTATTATGAGCCATTATTTATGACAGATATTCTATTTGAAGAAAAGTATAAAAATAATTGTTATTGAGTTTCAGCTAGATGCTACCTGCTGGAGGCTCTGACCCCAGGGCTGCTCTTTCTATGTTAAACAGGGGAATTAGTAGAATTTTTGAGAGGCGCTAAGAACTGACTAGTACCATGCCCAGGTTTTCACTTGTATCCAAGCGTAAGGATTGAAGAATATGTAAAAGGACTTTAGATAATGCTATCTAATACTAAGTCTGGGTTCACCCCCCACACTTATGTTCCAGGCCACCAGCATTTACCCCACACCTCACAAAAAAGCAGGGGGCTTGTTTCTGACCCCTCTCAGGGTATCCTGCAACTCACTAGTTGTGCAAACCCAGGTGGGTGATTTCACTTCTCTGAGCCATAGTTTCTTCAAGGGCAGTGGAGGAAAATATAGCTGATTCTCGTTATTTGCAGTAGTCATGTTCTATAAAGTAGTAGGAAACACTGAATTTGCAAATACTGAGCCATTATTCTTAGGGAAAATACAGGGTTAGTTTTCTATGAGCCTCTGCTGACGTATTTGTCCACTGATCAATACTTAAACCTTGTTTTATGTGTGTTTCTGTTTAGATATCTTATTTAATACATGTTGTTGATTCATTAACAAAACAAAAACCCATGTTCTCTCTGTAAGGTACATCACAGCCTTTTGCAATTAGGAATACTAGAAAGCACTTCAGTACTATGCTTGTGGCCATTTATAATACTCAAATCACCAACAAAAAAGCACAAAAATGTGAAGCCTGGCACTAAATAGACCACGAAAAGGACACTTGTTTACAATGTGAGCTGAAACAGGAGGGCAGAGCGTCTGTCTCCTCAGACTTCAACTGGGAATGTGCGCGTAGGATGATTCAAATTTTTGCCATTCTATACATGTCCCCGAATGACGTGAAGGCACAGTGAGTATTGATTGGGGGTTAAGATATATTCCGTTGAGTAGGCAAATTTGGAATCCGTGAACAATGAGGACTGACTGTAGTACCAGCCTCTCTGGGTTATCTTGAGGGTTAACCAGATAATAGTTGGAAGCCCTTTAGCTATTTGCCCGAAGTAGCTTCTCAATCCGTGGGAGTTGTTACTGTTGTTCTGCTACTTGCTAGTTCTGTGACTCGAGCACGTTGGACTCTCAGGGTGGTGAGGTATCGCTTTCTAAACGGGGTGCTATGAGGCCGGGTGACAGGATGTACACGGAAGCCCAGCATGGAGCTGGTGCTCAGAGTGTTTGTTGAATCTCATTTGAATTTCCTGCGCACTTCTAGCTCCTTTCGGAGGAGTCTGTGGATTTGCCCATTCCTGTGCGAGGGCTGGCAGAGGATATCGAGGGAAAGTGGGGTGGGACGGACCCCGGGAGTAAGGGCCTCCTTAATTTTGTGCTCTAGGCATCTCTCCCCTCAACCTAGTGCTAGCGCTGGCACCTACCTCAAAGGGTTGTCTGCAAAGGCAGCCGGCCCCCAAGTGGTGGAGGAAAGCTGAGTGCAGGCTTTGGAGTTTGTGTTTAGGGTAGAAAGGAGCATGGACAGTTGTGGAGCAGGACGTGATCAGGATGGGGTGGGTGCTCAGAAGGCAGCTCTGGCAGCAGCATGGAGGAGGGGGCTAGAAATAAGGCTGAGGGGAGCTTGCCTGGTGTGTGGCAAAGGCTGAGGGAAAGCAGCTGCCAAGGTCTCCAGGGTCTTTTGAGGCCACATGTTTCTCCCTGTGTTTGGTCATGGTTTACCCCGAGAGCCCACTGACACAGGCGGAAACAGCAAGCGCCATGGGCACTTCTCCTCTCCCTGGGGCTTCATCTGCCAAAGTTGACAAGCGTGCAGGCTTCCCAAGTGCTCAAAAACATTTTGCTGTTCACCAAATTTTTCATTAGGAAAAATGGTCACCAAAGAGCATGGCTGGGTAAAGTTTCACCAGCACTGTGTGGGAGATGAACGAGCCAGACACAAAAGTGTGATGGTGCCTCCCTTCTCAGTCTCCTGCTGCGGGCAGTGCACTGGCCTGCATACATGCACGTGTGCATAGCACTCCCGCAGGCACACCCATGTGCACGTATGTCAACATGGTCAGATGGATGCGTAGTGTATAATACACACAGGAATGCCATATGCCACACCCAGGGCTTGGGAGTCAGGCAGCCAATTTGGATCCCACTCTGCAACTTACTAGACAAGTTACTTAAGCTCCTCAAGCCTCATTTTTCTCATCTGTAAAATGGGGGAGAATAATAGAATCATCCTCAGATGTCTGTTGAGAGGGTTGAATGAGATCATCCATGCACAGTACTTAGCATGGGGCCTGGTAGAAAGTAAGCGCTCCATCAGTGTTTGATTTTCTAGGTGTCTGTCATGGAATGCTATGACATTCTGACATATTTAATTCCATAGTACAAGAGCGCATTTCTGGAAGCAAATATAACCACATATCATGTATGTAGGATAGTGTACATGTAGAAGTTAAAATCGAACTTAATTTTTTTTTCTGTAAATTCAGAGAGTCTCGCTATACGATATTTCAGTCAGGACACGCAGGTCCAGCTCATCCTGGAGGTGCCAGTTTGAGAACCCCTTGGCTAGAGATGGGAAACTGGTATTCCAGCCCTTGCCTGGCCATCACCTTGCTGTGTGACTTTGGACAAGTCACATACCCTTTTTGGGCTTCTGTTTCTCTCTGGATGCAGTGAAGGGATGGGGGTAAACTAGAGAGATTATCTGAAGTCCTTTTGAGTTTCAACCTTCAAGGATGGACTTAATTCCTGTATTTCAGTGTCACTTCAGGGTGCTCATGGGCCAAGGTCAGATGTGAAAGCCATCCCTTCCTTCAGCTCCCCATCTGTGCATCTATTTCTGCTCCATGGGAAACCATATGTGGGAGCCCTTGGGCCAAGGAAAGGCTGTTCCTTCCCCTCAACAGAGACCCCATCTCCCCAGTCTAGGGCCTCAAGCCCTTAAACAATTGTCTGAGGGGGATCCAGGCTATTAAAGTAATTTACATAGTAATTAACAAGGTTCCATTAGCTGATTCCTGGAGCCAGAACACTCTGCCTTCATCTCCCTTTAGGGGTTCAGGTCCCGGGCTGGGACTGGGATTTGGCTGGTGGAGCAGTGAGGGGAGAAATTTTCTGAGCTCACATGTCCCAGCTTTACACCCAGGGAAGAGAAACAGTGACTGTGTGAGGGCCCCAGCTGGCTGGGTAATGAGGTCTGGGCCAAAGAGGTGCCTCCTGAGCACTTGGGGCCTGAAACCCCAGGAAGATAGGCAACTGTGAAGTCTCCCAGCCATGTGTCTGTTCTGCAGCCCAGGGCGTAGTGCCTCCAAGATGATGCAAAGTTTCTCATGTCCTTCTGGGCCTCCTGGCAACAAATTACATGTGTGACCATAATAAGGTGCAAAGCGATCCTGGTTATCACCTTAGAGCCTCTCAGCAGCTCTCTGAGGGAGATGTATCTTCTCCATTGCGGGGATGAGGAAACTGGGGACCAGAGAGGTGAAGTGACTTACCCAGAGTCACATAGCCTTGAAGTAGCACTGTAGAAGTAGACCTTGGGTCCACAGACATGATCTAGCTCTCCTTATTTGGCCAGTGTTTTTAAATGGCTCTGTGGAGTCCCAGAGGCCTCTCGGAATGGTTTGCCTCAAGGACAAGGGGTTGTTGAAAGACCTGGTAAGTCCACCGCCATCTGCTCTTCACTTTGAGCAGGAGAGTTATTTATAAGGTGGACTTTTAGGTAGGATTTTGTTTGGATTCTACAGCTAGAAAAGCTTTTAAAACCACTGGCCTTGTACAAAATTGTCCCAAGATGGGACTTGTCACAGGGCCACTTCATTGCATGTCTCCAGCTGTGAATGAAGGCCCCTGAAGCTGTGCAATGCAGCAGAACTAACCCACTGAGGTTCTGGTCTGGGGTCCCATATCCCTGGCCCTTGGTCTCTACATCAAGCTCCCTGCAGGTTAAGCCCAGGACCCTGCTCTGCCCAACCCCTCTGGTTCCCCACCCCTGCCCCCTGCCACCAGCCTTCTCACTGCTCTGTAAGAGCTTCTCTTGAGCTCTGCCATCTCTATGACCATCCAAGAACAAAGAAACAACAAAATGTTGCAAGGGAAGAACTGGCCCTGGTGGAGGGAGGGAAGCACGTTCTAGCTAGAGGGCATGGTGTGTGTGAGAGCTCAGGCAGGACAGCAGAGGGCACGCGTATGATGTAAACTAGAGGAGTGGGACCTGGGCAGGTGGGTGGCATCCAAGATGAGGATCCGAGTGAGGGGCTGTGGCCCCACTTCTGCCCACTCTTCTCTGCAAGTCCCTTCACAGGGCCCTCTACTCAGGGCACCCCAAGGGGCCATTAGAGCTATGGGTGGGAGTTAACAGGGGATTCACAGCCCAGGAGCATGCCCACATTGAGGCCCCTATTTTGTGCTCTCCCCTACCCTGCGCCTTACCTGCTAGGCCTTGTTCCTGGCTGAGGGCAAGGCCAGTGGGGCTCAGTAGTTGCTTTCCCAAGACATGGGACAAGGTGAGAAAGTCACAACTAGTGAGACAGCAGCTTCTCCTTTGGGGGCCCCACTCACACTTTCCATGCATTAGTGGGGTTGTCGCAGATGACGGTTAAAGCCCCTTCTGGGCTGGATTCCTCCTATACAGGCAAGGAATCTATTTTTATTTTGGCTCCCCCTAGAAGTGAAGGCTGAAATAGGATTTGAGTACAAGTAGGCTTTTGGAAGGTGATCACAAGAAGCACCAGTGGGGATGTGAGAAGAGGAAAGAAGAGGAAGAACACAAGGTGCTTGGTGAGCAGAATACACCTGTGGCAGTGGGGACTCCATGCCACTGGGGAGTTCTGGGAGTCATACATGCCTTGTTCTGTTCAAGGAGATAGAAAGCTAGGTCTTCATCTCCAACTCCTGTCTGTCTTTGTTGAGGGCAGCTCCTGGGGCAAGAGCTTCCCAGCATCTCGCCTGTCCCACCTATGGGTACGGCATCCTCCTGAGCCAGAGTAGGTCTTTAAGCAGAGAGGGGCAGAGGTGTGTCATTGGCATAAAGGCAGTGGTGTGTAGGAAACGGTACTTCCAAAGGGTGGTTGGCTGGGACGAAGAGTGTATTTTTCAGAAACTGAGACCCAAAAGTACTGAAGTGACTTCCCCTAGGTCATACAGCTAAACTAGTTATCAAAAGGCTGAACAGAGAAGCCAAGTCCCCTGATTCGTCACTTGGCTCCTTCTGCCACTATATCCTTCTTCTCCCCTACCTCCATGTTGTCAGGTCTCCAAATCATCCTTGTCCATTCTCCCTCACGTGGCTTAGTAAGAAAACTTTGGTAGCAGATATGAATATGTCTTAAAAAACACCAGATGTTTCAACTCTGAGATTTTGAGCCCGTCACTGAAAAGGGCTGTATCATTTCCGTCTCTGCACCTCTGTCCTTGATCCAGTGCCTGCACATAGTAGGCCCACAATAACAAAGGATGAACTGACGTCTTGGCCATTTGCTGTGTGGCATGGGGCAGTTCCTACACCTTTTTGGCTCTGTTTCCTCTTTGAAAAATAAGCATATTATGTCCACTCTGCTAACTTCCTTGGGTTGTTGAATCAGATATTCAGCGTGATGCATAGCACCTAGTAGGTGCTCAACAAATATTTGCCCTGATGGAAACTGCTCTCACCCCAGAGGAAGAGGCAGTAACGGTGGTTAGCTGGCAAGAATATATCGAGTCAAAGGATCCACGCCTGCCCCTGTGGGTCTGAGGTCGGTTGCCTTTCCCCTAGCTCCCCACTGTAGCTCATGAGTCAGGTTTTCCGCCTCCTGCAATTTCACAGCTCCCTGCCAGCCAAGCTGTTTTGCAGACCCAAGTTGGTAATGACAGATTCTTCTCTCCTGGCCCTCCACTGGTGAAACCGCGGAAAGTATTTGAAACACGCAGCCCCAGGAATGTGCAAGCATCCATTCGCCTGGCTTGGCGGGGGCCAGCAATTTCTCAGCCAGCGCTTGGACTGAGGCTTCTGCTGCTCAGGTTTCCCACAAGCTCGTCAGCTCAGTTTTTCAACAGCGTTTATACCTTTTTTCTTCTTTCGGAATATTGACCCTAAAGCAAGTTCTGAATCAAATAAGCCTGGAAGCCTGGTTCTCTCTCTGTGAGAGGCATGGTTTGGGATGCAACTCAGGATTGCTGGCTTTGGCCTGGGATGGGGAGCTACAGCCCATCAGGGATCTTTGGGCCCAAGCAGCATGAATCAGAGGATTCTCTGCTGAAAGGGATTCCTGAAGGTCTTCCAGATTTTCTGCCTCCGGGAAATTCTGGTTAACTCCTTCCAGGCCTCTGCAACTCTGATTTAAAAATATCCTCCCATGGGATGAAGGGAGAGAGGATGGAAAGACCAATGGGCTCTGTACCTTTGTACACCTAGATGTCCACTGCACGTCTGCTCCCCCTTGTTTCACCATCTGTGAAGTGGCAATGATAATACCCACCTCTAGGTTATTGTGAGGTTTAAACGTAGTGTATAAAAGTCCCTAATACAATTTCTGCACACAGTAGGTGCGAATTGTTTCCTCTCTTCCTTGTTTCTTGGCCATTGATTCCACTATCTCATCATAAAGATGTTTGGTGATTAAAAGAATGGAGGTTTTTTTTTACAGCTAAACACCCTCTGTTTTTTGGTAAACCCCTCCTTCTCTCAAGTCAACTGTTCAAGCCAAGGAACAAATATATACTGAGCATCAATTCTCTGCAAAGAGCAGAGCTAGACCTCATGGAGATACCCCGATGCCCAGGCCACAGTTCCTGATGTAAAGAATTTTCTGATGTAGAGAGGAATCAGCCACCACAGGAAAAATGACAGAATAGATAAAATGTTGTTCCCTGGAGGAATATCCACAATGCTTTTGCTTAATCGCTTATACACATCCACTCATTTTTGTAACAAGCATTTACTGTAGGAGGAGGGCCTGGCCACACTTCAACCCTGGTGAAGGTTCTAGGGCACTTAAAGCAAGCCCTTTCCACTTTACATCCCGTGTTCTATTTGCTATGAAGTGATATATGAAAGTACTTGGGAAATTAAAGGGCATGCTGTTCTCCCTGCCTAGAACACCCTTCCTACCTCCCCCACCTGGAAATCACAGGCCCCAGCCCAAAGAAGGTAGGCACACCTTCTCTGAGGCACCCCCCGTCCTCCTAAGGTATATTTAGCTGTTCCCTCTCTGGGCCCTTCAGCAGATTGGTCATAATTGGGGTACTGCTCCCACCACACTACTCTGTGATGGCCTGTTTCCATGTCTGCCTTTGAGGAGACAGCACACAAGAGTTGGGTTCTGAAAGAGAAAATTGGGTGCCTAGGTCAGGCTCCCTAAAAGCAGAGCCTGAGATGAGATTTAGATGCATGGGGTTAATTGCTGCGGCGGGCGGTGTTCTCAGGAGTACTTAGTGAGGGAAGGAGTTTGGGACAGCAAGGATGTGGTCTCAGCTGGAGTCCAGCCTCAGCCTGATCCACAGGGAGCACCGGGTGGGAACTGTACCTTAGAGCATGACCCCTGATCCCTTTCAGTCAAGGGGGCCAGCCTCTGTACCCTCCAGTCACCTAGTCTGACATCAGAGGGGCAGGCAGGGGTGACCTCCTTTTGTGGCCAAAGGCAGACCTCTGCAGAAGAGAGTGGTTGTGAGCTGCAGCTGCCAGTACACAAGCAATAAGGCACAGGTGGGGCAAGGAAGGGTCAGAAGGGGCATCCAGGTCTCCACCAGATCTTTTCCCTGACAGTGTTCATATTCTATGAATTTATCATCCATCTTTCTGTCTTTTGCTAAAGGGATTCACAGCAGGGACAAAGGAACTCAGCAGAAACTGCACACCTATGGGTGGGGGCAGGGCCAGTATCCTTGAGAGCCTTGGGGATGGGGAGGGGCCTGAGAGGGCGGAGAGGAGAGGAAGGAGCCAGCTGTGTTTTATACATTGGTGAACCTGACCTTCACTGCCATAACCAGGCCCAGGGAGTCTTTCCATCCTCTTGAGCACCTTCTACCCTTGACCACAGACCAAGCAGGCTGTGAGGACTTGCTTTGCCTCCCTGGGCCCATTGTGAATTCTTAAAGCAAGGGCTTCATCTTATTTTGATTTTCCAAGTGCTTACCTGAGTGTCTTGGCCTTTAATAGGTGACCAATAAACATTATTGAGTTAATAAAAAAGTAGGTTCCTTAATTTTTCTGTGAGGTGGCCAAGACCCCTCTAATGTTACCTTTTTTGCCAAGGCTGTGCTTGTGTTCAGGCAGGGCCCAGGCTGCCCTTGCTCTTCCCACCCCAGCACCCCAGCCCCAGTCAGGGCTGAAGCCTCCACTTGGCCTGACACCAATCCTGTTTGGCAGCCTCAGGCGAGGGTGGCCAGTGGGACACAGCAAGGACGGAGAGCTCCCGCTGGCCTGGTGCATCGACTCCTCGGCCTTAATTTATATGAAATGTGACTCCATCACTCAAAGGCTGCGCCTGGCCTTGGTCGGTGCAGGTAATGATGATATAGGCTCATTTATGCAAGATTATCCTTTTATCACATTTCCAGACTCATTTATGAGGCTCATGTTTCCCCCCGAGGGCATCATCAAGCAAGTTAAGTTGTACTATTTCCCTCCCGCAGCGAACTGGCGGGAGCCTCCCTCGTTGACGGATGAGGCCCGCTGCCTTTGCCAAATAGGGTCGGCGTGATGGATCTTTTACTTGTGAATATTATAGCTGGAAATTAGCATGTTTATTGAGGTAGAATGTGTTTGTTTACATTCCACTACCCATGGCATTACCTCTTATGACCTTACTTATTTAGTTGAGGATAAGCACAAATGATCCGCATTTTGGCACCCACAAAAAATTAATGAACTTCCAGAGATAGCATTCAGCCTTAAGTAAATACACCAGCAAGGTGTCTGGGTGCAGAGGAGCTGGAAGAGCTCTGAGGCTTTGAGGGGTGAACAAGGTGAGCCACTTGGTACTTTGATCGAACCTGGAAAGAGCGGGAGGTCATGGGGGCTGTGGGGTCAGACCTGCCATGCAGGGCCTGTTCCCAGCCTGTTTGTTGAGTGGAGGTGACTTCTGTTGATGGAGGAAGGAGGAGAGAGGGAGAAAACCAGGTTTGTGAGCCATTTCCCCAAAGAGTTTCCTGGACTACCTCTGTGTCTTGATGCAGGAGTGAGAAGGATGGCCCAAGTTTGCAGCCTAAGGGTAGGGAGGGAGGATGCTTGGGCAAGAATGATAAAGATCCAGATAAGAGATGATGGGACCTGGGAGACCAGGTTACCACCTAGAGCCTGTTCCTCTTCTAATACTGTCACCTGTAGCAGCTTTGAAAACCAGCTTCTCTCTCTATCCCCAGTTTGTGAGTAGGCCGCATCATCTGGGATGCAAACACTCACTAACTCAACATTCTCTTGTTTTAGAAGAAGAATCTGAGGTTCAGAGAAGTAGAAGGACTTGATCAAGGTCTTGGAGGCAGAAGGAAACCAGAACCCTAGTTCTTGACACCCCTGTGGCCTTCCTGAGGCTTTATACCTGAGGTCTTCCTTATAAGAAATTGCAGAGTATGTATCTAGGATGTTGCTTCAGGGCCCAGGAAAGATTTGCCCCCTGTGCCTGACCAGCAGAGGCCTGCATTTCCACTCGTAAAATGAGATGTCCTTGTAGTTAATCCCCTTTCAAGAGCAGAACCCCTGAAAGGGGCCTAGTTCTTGGTCATTGCTACCTCAGGATGTAAAAGTGATGTGAGAGAGACTGAGGGAAGCAGGAGAGTTCAAGGTTGAGGGTTGAAACCCCCAGAATAGTATGACTGAGAGACCTAAAAACAAACTTTTCCTTTTGCATAAATTTTTCCAAGTAAGCAAACCTGGTCTCATTGTCCTCAACCCCAAATGACTGAACATAAAGATGAAAGGGCATGCTATCTGGAAATCAGAATCAGACAGACCTGGGTTCTAATTCTGGGTCTACTCTTTCCTACTTCTGTGACCTTTGTGACCTTGAAAAGGTCATTTAATACCTGTGAAATTATAACATTCAGCTGTCAGTGTCACTGTAAGATTAAAAGAAGAAAATTATCTAATGTCTGTAGCGCACATATAGCGCTTGCTAGCTGTGCATAAATTAGTGCTCATTGTTATTACTGTGTTTCATTTCCAGTGAGATGTTGCAATTTGCTGGCTTCCCAATAAGTGAGAAGTGATGGAGGGGACTGAAAAAGACAGAGGGAAAGAGAGACTGATTCCCTCTACCTCCTTCATCCTTTTCCCCTTTTTGGGTCCTGATGTGGACCTGGGGGCCCTTCCGATGGAGGCTGCGGAGTTCCCATGATGTGGAATGGGACACAGTGAGGTGCCAGACTGGATTTTGGTCCATTTCAACCACCAATCTCCGGGGGCGGGGGGAGCGCAGTTGCTTAGTGGTTCCAGACCTCAGTCTCCTCATCTGTGAAATGGGGCCAGCTTCTCTGGCACTCAGGGAAGCAGCAGGTCCACAACCAATTTGTCTCTGAATCACCAGTGCCCAGCACAGTGTCAAGCATGCAAGAGATGTTCACTGCTGGCTAGGTGATGGGCAAATAGACTAGATGCTGTATATCAGGTTCAAAAAACTTCTTCTGGAATGGTCTAGATAGTAAATATTTTAAGTTTTGTGAGCCATACAATCTCTGTTGCAACTACTCAATTCTGACCCTATAGTGTCTGTGGTTCAATAAGACTTTTTTATAAAATTAGGCTGGATTTGGCCTTTGGCCACAGCTCTTCATCTCTGTGTAGTGAGGCCATGACCATCCTTGTACTCAAATCCCAGCACCTTCATTCTTTAGCTGTGTGACCTTAAACAAATGATTTACCCTCTCTGACCCTCCATTTCCTTCTCTATAAAATGAAGGACAATGGCTTGCTCTTTTTTGGTATCCCCGTCACCTTGCCTATAGGACTGGGCTCAGAGAAGGAGCTCAGTAAAGACTTGCAGATTGGCTCAAAAAATGGTCTCTGGCAATAACAATTCCTGGTGAGTAGAGTGTGCTTTTTGATTTTCAGTGCATTTCACATACATCTCATTTCCTCACCCCATTCCCTATAGAATGGGTTTTGGTATTATCATACGTACTTTACAGATGAGAAAAAACAAAGTCCAGAGAGACTTAAATACTTTCCAAAGGTAACCGTCTTAGTCCATTTGGGCTGCTGTAACAAAATACCATAGATGGTGTGGCTTATAAACAACAGAAATCCATTTCTCACAGATCTGGAGGCTGGAAAGTCCAAGGTCAAGGTGCTAGCAGGTTAACTATCTGGTGAGAGCTCACTTCCTCACAGATGGCTGTCTTCTTACTGTAACTTCACAGGGCGGAAGGGGCAATGGAGCTCTCTGAGGCTTTTTTCATAAGGGCACTAATCCTATTTAGGGGGTTCTGCCCTCATGATCTAATCACCTTCCAAAGGTCCTACCTCCTAATATCAAAACATTGGGCACTAGGATTCAACATATGAATTTCTGGGGACACAAACATTCAGTCTATAGCAGTCAAACAATCAGTACAGGACAGAACAGGGATTAAAACCAGATATTTCAGCAGTGAATCTTCGCATTTTCCACTACACCAGAGCTGTCATAAATAAACCTCCTCCCAAGTCTGTCGACCTTGCTATGAGCAATCAACAACTCGACTGGCTGTGAAGCCACTTGGAAAGTATGTAGATCAGGGGACTGATTTCTCTGTGAGAAGGGGCTACTTCTTATCTTCTTGAGTTTTGAGACTTACAGGTTAGAAATATGGGGATCTCGGCTCCATAGTGAAGACCTTAACTAGGTGAGCAGATTTTGGCTAGAGTCCGGGTGAGGGTGGGGGGTGACATTGCTGCAAGCTAAGAGAGAGGTGTCTCAGGTACAGAAAAAGGATGCACAGGCAGTTTGGACCAGCTCAGAGATCAAGCTTTTAATATTCTAATACAGCAGGAAAACCTGTGTCAGTTAGGGATTACATCTGGCTACAAGTAACCATGACCCCAAAAGATAAGGCTTAATAAAACAAACATACAAACAAACAAACAAACCCACCACCCCCAACAAAAACCCAAGCACACGAGAAGAGGCCAGGTTTTTGCTTGTGTACTGTGGAATCCAGGGTGGTCAGAGCTGGGGCAACATCTCCAAGATGTCATCAAAGGCTCTGGCATTTCCTATCTTTCTGCTTGGCCAAATGACTCTGCAAGTGCCTTCCACCTTTAAGGTTACCTCATGGTCACAGGATGGCCAGTGGAGCTCTAACCATCATGCTCACATCCTGTTTGGGAGAAAGAAGTTAAGGGGAAAGATGGAAGGGGTGCCTGTCGGCTGAATCAGCTCCCTTTCAAAGACTTCTTGGGAACCCAAACCAAGAAAGGAACGACCTTGGCTTTCATCTCATTGACCAGAATTGGTCATGGAGCGAGCCCTATCTATTAGGGAGGTTGGAGAATGTGGACATTGCTGCTCCAATCAGGGCTGTGCTAGTAAGGAAAGAGGAGAGAATGGATATAGTGTGGGCCAACCTCAGTCTCTTTATCTGCCTTCCCGTAATTTGCCAGGTGAGTAAATTAAGGCTCAGGGAATGAAACAAGTTGCCCAAGACTGCACAGAAAGTTAGGGGCATATCTGAGACCAGACCTTGAAATTTCTGACTCTGAGAAAGACGCTCCTTCAACTGTCCAAACTGCTTCATTCCTGTTCACAAATAAGAATGATTATTTATCAAGCATTAATTATGTGCCCGGTACTATGCTAAAGGCTTTTCAGGCTTGTCCCATTTAATCTGGTACCAACCATTTGAGGTAGATGTTACTATTATTCTCATTTTACAGAGGGAGAAACCAAGGCTCAGCTAAATGAGATGACTGCTCCAGGTCACAGGGCTTGTAAGTATTGGAATGGGCTGGAAACCCAGGTTCCCGACCCAGCCTGTGAGCAAGTAATTCAGTGCATGTGATTAAAAGGACCCAAGGACATCCCAGTAAACTATTGTGTCTAGGTGGGTCTCTTGGTGACCCTGTACTATCAAGAATGCCTGCATACCAACCCAATAGTCAGGCAGCAAGCATTGCACAGACTGAGGGGCTCCCAGCTCCCCACCCACCTGGCCAACCTCCCTCTCTGCAGCTCCTCATTCCAGCCAATTACTCCTAATGGAGTGATATGAAATGTAACTAACTTGGGGAAATATCTGTATACTTTAATTAAATCAGTTCGTAATTAGCCATCTGAGTAATGAGGCTAAGGTGTTTATCTCCCTGTGAGCCAGTGGGCCAGGGGAGCCACAGGCAGAGGGATTTTGTGCAAATAGCATGATCCTAGTGACAAACTCCTCAGGAGTATGAAGGCAGGTGCTGGAAGTCCCAAGAGAGGATATGGCCCAAATTAACTATAATTAAATAAATACAGCACTTTGGAGAAGAGCTACTAATCTGTGGGACTAAATTTTTAATGGTTACAGCCTGTTTTTCTTATTAAAGAAATACCAGGGTCTTTAATCCAAACACTTCATGGGAAAGAGATAAAAATTACATGTGTCTACTGTGTGACACTGAGGTCTCCAGACATGGTAAATGCCTGCATGGCTGGGCAGGTTGGCTGCTGTCCAGCAAAGGGATCCTTATAGGCCTCCAGCTGACAGGACTGGGACCAGGTAAGGTGGGTGAGTCATTTAAGTAGGATGCAGAATTTAAATGAGCACTAAAATACTCAGCAATCAAATAATATTTTATGCAATATATTTTAAAAATTAAAATTAATGCAAAAAATTGATGATAAATAAAATTTCAATATTTTAAATAAAGACAGGGTCAGTAACAATGCCTTATGGTATTGAACTGTATTGGAGTCCAAATCAAAAGAAAAAATCAATAATACTGATCTTGTCACCGTTTAAAATTCTGATATCTTGTTCATCATGGATTTTTTTTGGCATTAATTTTTATTTTTGAAAAAATTACATGAAAATATTATGTATCTTGATTACTATGTCTTTTGGTGCCCCTTAAATTGTGTTCTCATAGGCGAGAACCTCACTTTCCTAACCCTCATTCTGGCCCTGCTGGCTGGGGTTGCCTCTTAGAGTTTGTGTCTCCTTTGGTAAAGTGACCATTCTATATGCTGCTCCAGGACCCAGCTGGGTTCTTAGGGTCTCTAGGTGGCAGACTTTGTGGTGGCTGAGATGGGGGATAGCACTTGGAACCTTAGACCATTAAAATAGAGAGCAGTCTCATAATTGCTCCAGCAAGACACAGAGACCAGCAGCAACTGACCTGAGGTCACACAGCAGGTTTGTGGCAGAGCTAGAGCAGGAGCTGGGTTGTCCTGATCTCCTACAAGGCTATTATTCATCAGAGGAGAGAAGGGGTTCAGATGACCCAATGTGAAAGCCATAGCAGAGCTGCCCTACGAGCGGGGAGGCCCTAATAAATGACCCATGGTGGATGATACTGACTGGCTGACCTAGTCTCCACACACAGCCCCCTTCTCTCTTCAAGTGACTGGTATAGAGGTGGCCACGTGACCCAGTTTTGGCCATTAAGACATAGCAAAAGTCATTGGGTGGGCCTTATGGGGACAGATTCAGCTGATGTCTCTTTGGCCTATGTGTCTGTTCCTCTTTGCCTTTTGTGTCTTGAAGTTGCCCTCTGTGCCTGGAGGTGGGCAGCTGTTTCATGACCTTGAGGACTAGAGCACTAAGGATAGGAGAACAGAAAGAGAAGAGGAGCGTGGGCCCCGAGCGCCTCTTTAACCCTCTGTTCCAGCCCTGGGTGCCTACTCCTCACCATTTTCAGTGAGTTAAATTAATGCTCTTTGCTCAAGCCATGATTATCTGGATTTTCTGACACTCAGATCTTGAATGCAACCCTAATAGCTCTGTCACTCATGGTGACAAGAGCAGCTTTAGGTGAGATTCATTTGATATTCACATGGCTCACTCCCTGCTTCATTCAGGTCTTTACTCCTCAGAGAAACATTTCCTGACCATCCTGTCTAAAACAGCAGCTCTCATCACTCTTTATTCCTTTTATCTTTCATCATTTTTATGGCCCTTATCAATCACTACATGGCATTAGGTTATATAATTATTTGTTTGTTATTTGCTTTCTCCAATGGAATTAGTTCCATGTGGGCAGGGCTCTTCTGTCTTGTTTCATGGCTGTCTCCCCAGTGTCTTGAGTAGTGGTTGGCATATAGAAGTTCCTCAATAAACATTGTTGAATGAATGGACATGCTCTGAACCAGTCAGGTCCTGAGCCTTTGCTCCTACCTCTGACACTTTGTCTCTGGAATTAGGATTTCTGCTTCCTCTCAGTACCCAATTGGAAATCCCCATTACTGACCCCTCTGCCCCCACCAAAGGACACCACTGGATATTCCAGATCTCAACCAGCTTACCTGAGGGCTCTGCCACTTCCAGTCCTGCCTCGCCACATACCCACCCCATGCCATGCCCAATGATAGCTGGGCTTCCTCTGCCTGGGACAACCTTCACCATCCTCTTTATCCTCATTCTCAATGTCATCATCCTTGTGGGATCTCAGGCAGTCATGACACTGTGTGAGAATTCCCTGGCTTTCCCATTGACAATACATCAAAAGCCATTACCTCCTGGTTCTGATTTCCAATATGGAGCCTGCCTCTAAGAAAACAAAATGAATAGGTTTGGTGTGCCAGACTCCATTAACTGGCTACCCGAACTAATCAACAGCAGGAATTCAAGGAAATTGCTGGAGCAAATTGAGAAGCCAGATTATTTGGGTCTCTTGATTAAAATTGGAAGAATAATTGTTTGAGGGTTCCATTTAATAAACTTTGTTTATTAACCCCTGATCTTATTCTGATATTTCTGCCTCAATTGTAGTGGGTATGGCCACACTAAAATGAATAGTTTTGATATTGTTGCCGATAGGGACCACAAAGCTCCTCTACCTGAATCCTTTTGTTTTATAGATGGAGAAAATGAAGCCCAGATGGGGAAAAGATGTTCCCTGAGACCCCCAGGGATTAGAGACTTCCAATCAAGGTGCTTCTACTTTTGAGAAAAACAACAAGAGGTTCAGGGAGTCTCAGAAAGCATCCTGACATGGACCACCGGTGTATCCTGAAGGGGCCTGAAGAACCAAAACTTCTCAGCAGGTAAGAAAATATTTGGACAAATATTATGAGAGGGGGCAGCATATCATTGTCTCCAAGCACCGGAGTCTTCCTTGCAAGATAAAAATGGCTGCCACGTAGGTACCCCCTGCTGCCAAGGACCCATCTTTACCTTTTAGTTACTGAGAATGTCATGGAGCCGGTGCATTACAGAGAATCACTGCATGTGAAGGACAGTGTAGAGAACCTTCTGTGAGGTCTAGAGAGGGAATTGCTCAGTTTTCTAGCAACTAGGACTAGAGTCTGGGCGTCTAGAGTGCCTGGTTAGGGAGCTGTTCCCCACTTCACACTGCCCAGTCCAGCCCACAGAACTGGGATGTCAATCTGAGAGGCAGTGAGGGCAGACATAGAGGCCGTCCTTGCTGATGCCGTCTTGTTCCCCCAAGGGGAATCAAGGAACAAAGTGTGGAACAGACAGTGAGTGAGTTGGGGAACCAGAAGAAGCAGAAAGGCTCATGGCTGGCTGTGGTCAGGGAGTTTTCTCATGCAAGAGGGAAGACTCTATACCTGAAGAAAGAGCAGCATTTAGTGGGCAGAGGTGTATTTCTTTTTTATCAATGACCCTGAGGTGCATGAGTAACCAGGGTGCATGAGAGGTATTCAGAGGAAATTCACTCATTCTAAAATTTTTTGGAGCCCTTATTATGTGCCACATTTCTTACATATGCTATTTGTTTGAATCCTCACAACCTTATGAAGGAGACAGTAGTTTTACTTCCATTTGGCAGTTAGAGAAAGAGGTACAGAGAATTTAATTTGCCCAGGTTCACACAGGAAGTGGTAGAGAGAAATAATTTAAATCCATAAGTGAAT